>JAUPFN010000017.1:1225000-1784176 GCA_036924255.1 Apodemia mormo | reverse complement strand
TACATCCATCCATCCAAACATCAAAACTTTTGCATTTATAACACTAACTATAGCGTGCAGCCCGTCGAATAATAAAAGTTTTTAGTAAATCTCGCGGAAAAAAAAACATTTTTCCAGCATAAAGGTAGCTCTGTGTAGTTTCTGTGATTGAGTAACAAACATTCATCCATCCATCCGAACATCCAAACTTTTTCATTTTTAATATTAATATAAATGAACGTTACTAGGTTTTATTTTTACATTGATAAAATTTTGACGTTCGGTGCGACCTATTTATTTGTTAGGCTTATATATAATCAGCTTGTAAGAGACGAACGGAGGCTTAAGTTTTTATAGTCCCACTATGAGTAATAGTTTTCTTACCAATATTATACTTATAGGCGATGGTTCTAGTTTTGATATTTTTGTATTCCACTAGCTGACCAGCTGGCTTCGCTCGCAAGTAGAGTAACATATAATCAATATTATCTTTCATACATTTTTTTATCAGGGAACCGGTTTGTAAAATATTAAGCTTTAAAACAGATTGTCACACTTGGCTGTAACAAAAATTAGCACTTTAAAGCCTCCATCCCCTCTGTCAGCTAGGTTTTGGACTTATGAATAAAAAACACGGAGGTATCATATATTATAAAATTAAAAAAAACTGTCACGCCTAAGTAGGCTTTACAAGTTTACGAATAATAGTCGACCAACTTATAAAATGTGCTTGGAGAAGTTTTTATAGTTGGCCAACTTGTGGTGCTGATACATCATTGGCGTTAAATAAGTTGGATTTTTATAGTATGAAACAATAAATAGGACATCTTCTTAGTCAGCATCCTTGTAATGGGCAACTAGGTCAGCTTTTTTATTAGGTAGGCCTTTTTGTTTGGTTCTATATAAATTTGGGGACGATCTGATTCAAGGTTCAAGAAATACAGAAAGCCGGATTTTGCTGTTTTACTACGTTTAAATTGTTATTTATTAACTTCCCACTACGTATAAGGAAGTTACTGATTTTACCCCGATTTTCGAAAATCGAGTTTTCATCAGATGTCCACGTTTTGAGGTCCTAGGAATTTTTCCCGACTACTTTCACGATGACGTCAGTATGTTTGCATGAATGTATGCATGTGTGTCTCTGTGTGTGTGTATGTAAACATCTCATAACTTTTGAACAGCTGCACCGATAGAAACGCGGTTGATGGCATTCGATTGGATTCCGCTCAAATTAGACTTCCTGAAAATTTGAATCGATTCGGTCCAGGAGATTTTGAGAAATTTTGAAAAAACACCAATATATTTTTGACGTAATAGTATTTTTAAAATATAACTTCCAGATTTATGTACCGATTGAGTACAAAAACTAATCAGCTCTATTCTTTAAAAAACTACGTGTACTACATAAATTTTATCAAAATCAGTTTATCCGTTTGGGAGTAATCGTCGACGAAAAATTTTGAAAAAAGCGTTTTTTCGACGTAGCTTTGAAATATTTCAACCAATAATTTTTTGGTGTTTTACGATATTTTAGTACTAAAAAAACTACCTTAAATGCCGTTTCAACAATCAACATTGAATCTAATTCGCAAAACTTATAGCTTTTCAAATATTAAAATTACGTTGTTTTTAGCAAACTTACTTAATTTTTTTAAATAACTTTCAAGTTAATACACCGATTGACTTAAAAATCTTATCAGCTTTTCCCCTTTAAAAACTGCGTCAGATATCGTTAATTTAATCAAAATCGGTCAATTTATTTGGGATTTATCAATGAAGAAATTTAAAAATAAAATTAAAAAACATGTGGTGTCGTGGGACACCAGATAGGAACGAACTTCCTTCGGCTAAACGGCACTACTCGCTTGTGTACGCGTCTGTCGCGCCTGCGCACGTCTCATTTAACGGTTTTATTCCACGCATTTTTTCTTAAGGTTTTACTATCACATTTTTTTCAGTTCGGTCGCGCAGCAAAATCCCTATCCCCTCCAAGCCTGCCGTAAGGAACTTCGTTCCAAAATGTTTTTTGACATAGCATACAAAATTTTCAACCTATCGATTATTTAGCTAAAGCAATATTTTAAATCTCAAAAATTGAGTTGAATGCTATTATCGTTTTCAAATATACAGTCTTTCAAAAATTAATATACTGCCATTTTTTACAAAATAGATGTTTGAACTGAAAAATCGATGCGTATATTTTTAACACTTTTGAGCTTAAAATACCTTAATTTAGTGGGAAATTTCAGGGATGGCCCGTAGGATCTATCATTTACACATTTTTTTGCTGTGTTGAGCGATTTATTTCATGGCCCAACTTAAGTCATATCGCTCATGAATATTTGAGACAACAAGAGGACGGGTCTCACTTGGGCGCGCGTGTCGTGCCGTCACTTACATGTCAATATAGTATAGTATCGTGAGAGTACTTTTAGACCATGTTGCTCCGGGCCCTCGGTGATAGACCATCTGTCATTCTGCCAGGCAGTTCGAGTCACAAGTGTCGTGATATTGTTCTATATCGTTTGCCGCCCCGTTGGTCGAGTGGTTAGCGAACCTGACGACGCAAGCAACGGGGCTCGGGTTCGATCCCCGACGGGGACAAGCATTTGTGTGATGAGCATAAATGTTTGTATTTCCGGGTTTGGGTGTTTATTATGTATGTAAAAGTATTTATATATGTATTTCTATGTATTATTATCGTTGACTAACACCCATAACACAAGCAAATAATTTGCTTACTTTGGGGTTACATCAGTTAGTGTAATTTGTCCCGTGAATATTTATTTATTTAATATTTATTTATCGTTTCGTCCTGATAGGTATGGGTATACAGCAGAAATTGGTAGGGACACCGTAACAGACGGTGGTGCGATCTATTTCTGCTGCAACAAAGTCAACGCTTGTCGCTATCATGTTCTGGTTTGGAGGTTTTTTCGAAATGTGGAACCTTGGCGATGGACTTTCAGGGCGAGCAGTGTTCAGCTTTATGACTTACCAGGTGTAGCGTGCAGCTCGCTGCATAATAAACGTTTTCAAAACTAGCGACGACGTTGACGTGTTGTGGGTATATATTTTGTGTCAGTTATGGTGTGTGGTTTTGACATCATTTGGTTAGGATTTAAAGAATAAGGTAGCTGCTTAAGTTATGCATGTGTCATTAGCATCCATAGATATCTCTGGTATCTATAAACGATTTTCGTCTCTGGCCCTCTGGAAAAGCATCAGCTTGTCTGATGTATGTTTTAACATGCTCTCACGTGCATTTTTACACAAGCACACATACATAAGTCTCTTATTCACTTATCTACAATCACTTACAACCACGTGCGGAATGGTAATGTCACGTATATAAGTTTACCTGCTACTTTGCCCTCTGAACCAGAACACGACAACGACAAGCACCGAGGCTATTATGGCATGAATAGGTGAAGCGTTGGTGCCTAACCTGAGCGAGATGGTACACATCCACCTATTTAGTAATTACAGCGTTAGTTATACGTATTATACGTTTTTCCCCGTGTTCCCCGTTTGGTCTTCAAAGGGGGACTTTGAAGAACAGGCCTACTGAAGTTTTGCCAGGCAGGTTATAAGAGGCGACCGATAGGCTATGTGAGTCACTACGATCATGGCTACTAGATGGCAGAGTTCTTCATTATCTCGCCCGGGTCTAGTACTACTGCCCTGCCTATTCCTGCTGCAATAGCGTCAGTGCTTGTCTCTATCGTGTTCCGATTTGGAGAGTAAGATAGCCGGTCAACTTATGCATGTGGCATTAGACCTCATCACAAGATAGCAACACAACATTAACACCTTTGGTGTCTATAGGCGTTGGTTGTCTCTTCCCATCAGGAGACCCATCTGCTTGTTTGCTGCCTTTTACAAGATGTCTAGCAATAAGCCTAATTTATTATATAAAAGAGAGTCCGGATCATAATACAATCAATCTTGGAGATATAAATTTGCCTGTGGTGATAAGCTGGCACTAATAGCTTTATTTATTTTAGAAAGTTTGCAATTTCATATTTTTAGAGCATTCGAGATGTGAAGATAAACGATTACTAAACTGAAGCTAAAGCTAAGTTTGCTTAAACTTTCATAGTGTATTCCTCTATCATCCTAAAATATATATTTTTCCAGGATCCCCTGAGAGATTCCAAAACGGGAACAGGAAAATCTACGAGAGGAAAGTCACTTACACAAATGGCTCTGTAATATTAATATTATTAAAAGGTCACATAACTGTTTTGTTTGTATAATGGCTTACATATTTCGCTATAAATCGTAAGGTTTCGGTTTTGAACCCTGAGTAAGGCAGCAATGTTTATAAGGTTTATTATTTAGAAAAGTATAAGGATTAGCTTATCCGTTGGTGGTCTTTTATTAGGATTGTACTTCGGAGAGCAAATAAATATGTCGGTGCCAATGATCGCGAATAACAAGTGATGGTAATTTAGGTTGGTAAATGCGGCCATGTAGATCGCCATTTTACTTACCGCAGGGGTATATCATTCGATAGCAAACAAGCAGATAGCTCTTTTCCACCATTGGCGAAAAAAAACCTATCGCTTAGAGACAGCAAAGATGCTAATATTGTGTTGCTATCCGTGTGGTGAGATATGATACCACATGCATAAGTCTACTGCCTACCTCATCTTCTAAACCGGAACATGATAATGAAAAGCATTGACGCTATTGTGGCAGAAACAGGTAAGGCGGTGGTAGCGAATAACCGGCGAGAAGTTGTGGAACTTAATCACCAACTAGTGACACGTATAGCCAAGCTGGTATAGCCAAGTTAAGCCTAGTAGAAGTACTGATGGCCTATTTTTCAAATGGTTCAAATTTCAATTCATGGTAAACTCCAAGTGTTTCACACTCTTTAGTAGTTCTGTTTACTCTGCAAAGGTATTGGCGTCATGAAATTGATATTTATTTTAATTATTTTATATCATAGGATAGCGAACAAGTAGATGGTTGTCCTGATAGAAAGAACTAACTATCGCCTATAGACACTAAAAATGTTAATGACGTGTTACAATCCATATAGCGGGGTGCGGAATGCCACATACATAAGTTTTCTGGTTATCTTACTTTACAAATCAAAAAATGTGTAGGTGGCTGACCCTACAGGCCATTCCTGAAACTTTCCGCTAAATTAAGGTATTTTAAGCTCAAAAGAGTAAAAACTAAAAACACAGATTTTTTCAGTTCAAACATCTATTTTCTTAAAATTACAGTATATTGATTTTTGAAAAGTTGTATACTTATTTTGGAAACGCTGATTGAATTTGATCTTTCGAATGACATTCAACTCAATTTTTGAGATTTGTAATATTGCTTTAGCTAAATAATCGATAGGATGAAAAATTTCGTAGCAATGTCAAAAACCTTTTTTTTTTTAAATATTTTCACCATTACTAAATCCTAAACAAATTGATTTATTGATCCAATTTACGGTATTTGACGCATTTTTAAAGGAAAAAAGCTAGTAAGATTTTTAATTCCATCGGTGTATTAGCCTGAAAATTATTTTAAAAATATAAAGTAAATATGCTAAAAATGATGGAATTTTAATATTTGTAACTTTTGAAAATTAGATTCGATTTTGATTCTTGAAATGCCATCTAACATATTTTTTTAAAACAATATTTTATATTGTAGAATACCAAAAATGATTGGTTGAAAAATTTTGAAGTTATGTCGAAAAAACACTTTTTTAAATTTTTTGTCAACGATTTCTCCCAAACGGATAAACCGATTTTGATGTAATTTATACATTAGATGTAGTTTTTTGAGGAACAGAGCTGATTAGTTTTTGTACTCAATCGATACATTAATCTGGAAGTTATGTTAAAAAAATACTGCTAAAATTATTTTTGGGGTTTTTTCAAAATTTCTCAAAATCTCTTAAGCCGACTTGGTTCAAATTTTTAGAAAATCTAAGTTAAGCAGAATCCAATCGAATGCCATCAACCGCGTTTCGATCGGTCCAGCCGTTCAAAAGTAATGAGATGTTTACATACACACACACACACATGCATACATACAGACATACTGACGTCATCACGAAAATAGTCGGAAAAGAATTCTAGGACCTCAAAACGTGGGGATCCGGTGAAAACTCGATTTTAGAAAATCGAAGCAAATTCAGTGAATTCATATCTACGTACATTACGTAGCGGGAAGTTAAAAAACCTTTCACTATAGAAAAGCACTGACGCTATTGTGGCGAGATTACGTAAGGCGGTACTACCAAAACCCGGGCGAGACGTTCTAGAAAACATTAAGATTAACAAAAATTTGGTTTAAAGTCCAATTTTATTTTTCAAACAAAACAACAATTATTCAATTTAATTTTTTGTTAAAGAAAAATTAAAATTGAATAATTGTTGTTATAATCATATATTTTAAACTAGCAATTCTTTTATATTTGTATGTAATTAGTTTTTCTAAAACGGATCTGACGATTTTGACGAAGTTTTGTATTTAAATAGCCTTTTATAATTAAAGTTGATTTAGGTTAATATCATATCCGTGACAATCCGGCTCCATATGAAAAAATATTATACTTAAAACAACGAAATGTAAGAGACTTATGCATGCACTATGATACCTTACTTTGTTTATATCATAAGATAGCAAACAAGCAGATGGGTCTCCTAATGGAAAGAGTCAACCATCGCCTATAGACACCAAAGATGTTAATGGTGCGTTGCTATCTTGTGGCGAGGTCTAATGCCACATGCATAAGTTTACCGGCTACCTTACCCTCCAAACCGGAACACGACAGCGACCAGCACTGACGCTATTGCGGCAGGAATAGGTAAGGCGGTGGTACCAGACACGGTCGAGCCGATGCAGAATTCTACCACCTAGTAGTCACGATGGTAGTGACGCGTATAGCCACTCAGTCGCCTTTTACGACTTGCCTGGCAGAACGGCAGTTGGCCTATTCTTCAAAGGAGCCCGGGACCAACACGGGGAAAAACTTATTATGACGACAGATCACCAGGCCCTCAGGTTAAGACTACTGAACAAATATTCATGTTTTTTTTATATTATAGGACAACAAACAATCAAATGACATTTCTTGTAGACAGTTGCTTGTTTGGAGACCCCAAATTTGTATGTTAATAGTGTTTTGCTATTCGCGAAGCGGGGTGGTGGTCTACATGCATAAGTTTACCGGCTACCTTATCCTCAAATCAGGGTCACCACAGTGACAAACACTGACGCTATTGCGTTAGGAATAAGTGAAGAGTAGATACCAAAGCCGGGAGTGACAAAGCTCTATGACTTTGTAGTCACAATGATAGTAACATGTTTATACCAGTTGTTGGCTTTATATGAACTGCCTGGCAGTATGGCAGGTGATTCATTTTTCAAAAGATCCAGACTGGATCAACACAGGTGTATATTTCAATGCACGGATTATAATCTGCTGCCTGATCCGGAGCAAAGTGCCGGTCACGCGCCCATCACGGCCTCCCTTTGCAGGCTGTCGTCGCATTTGGCACTATAGGTCAGCAGATTGGGACGGGATGCGGTCTTTCTTTGCATCCTACCCATGGGGGCGGTTGTGCTTCTCGCTGGACGATCCGAATGCTGTCGCTCTGTCGCTGATGTGGTGCTGCAGGGCATGGAACTTTTCATTCCGTTTTCTGCGGTGCACATCGGTGGCAAGTCTCAGCCTTGGTTTAGTCGCCACTGCAAAGCGGCTTTACGCCGAAAGCAGAAATGCTACCGAGCTTGGGCTGCTGCGTCGGCATCTCGTGATGTAAAAACTAGCGCATTACGAAAGGAGTACAACTCGTCCTCGAGATTCTTCAAAAGAGCTATCGCCAAGGCAAAAGCGGAACACATTGGCAGAATTGGTGAGAAATTAGTTCGCCTTCCTTCTGGTACTCGTGCATTCTGGTCTCTCGCCAAGGCTGTCTTAGGGAATTTCTCCCAGCCTTCATGTCCATCCTTGCACAGAAATGATGACTCTCTGGCCCATACCGCAAAGGAGAAAGCCGATATTCTGGGCTCGTTCTTTGCGGCCAACTCGACTCTGGATGACCGAGGGAACACACCGCCTACCATCCCGCAGTGTGATAGTTCCATGCCAGAACCGCAGTTTTGGCAGTCAGCTGTGCGTAAAGCACTTCTTCCTTTGGACATCCACAAGTCGAGTGGGCCTGATGGCATCCCTCCTGTTGTGCTTAAAGTATGTGCTCCAGAGTTGGCGCCAGTATTGACGCACCTATTTCGGCTCTCCTATTCACTCGGCGTGGTACCGAATTCATGGAAAACAGCTTTAGTGCATCCCATTCCTAAAAAAGGTGATCGCTCTAATCCGTCAAACTATCGGCTAATAGCCATAACCTCCTTGTTCTCCAAAGTCATGGAGACACTTATAAACTTTCAGCTCCTGAAGTATTTAGAAGAGCACCAGCTAATTAGTGACTGTCAGTACGGTTTCCGTCGTGGCCGCTCAGCTGGTGATCTTCTAGTATACCTGACACATCGTTGGGCGGAGGCAGTTGAGTCTAAGGGGGAGGCATTGGCAGTTAGTTTAGACATAGCGAAGGCCTTCGATCGGGTATGGCATAAAGCGCTTCTCTCAAAGCTGCCTTCCTATGGGCTTCCCGAGAAACTATGCAAGTGGATCACCAGTTTTTTGGCTGATCGGAGCACTAAGATCGTAGTCGACGGTGCACACTCCGATCTTAAACCTGTCAATGCTGGTGTTCCCCAAGGCTGCGTGCTATCACTGACACTGTTTCTTCTGCATATCGATGATATGTTGCGAATTAGTAACATACATTGCTATGCGGACGACAGTACTGTTGATGCTACATACTCCGGCCGTAGCGGTATTTTTCGGGAACACGTCGAAGAGGGCCGGATCAAGCTCGTGTCTGAACTCGAGAATCAACTAACTGATGTCTCAGAATGGGGTCATCAAAACCTTATTACATTTAACCCCAAAAAGACGCAGCTCTGTGCGTTCACCGCAAAAAAGACACCCTTTCTCGTATCACCTCGGTTCGAAAACACTCTCCTGACTGCCTCAGCCAGTATTGGAATTCTGGGAGTCGACATATCGAACAACGTTCAGTTCCGCGGTTATTTGGAAGGGAAGGCTAAACTAGCCTCCAAAAAGCTTGGTGTACTCAGTAGAACAAAGCAGTACTTCATGCCAGCCCATCGCCTCCAACTTTACAAGGCCCAAATTCGACCTCACATGGAGTACTGTTCTCACTTCTGGGCCGGAGCTCCTCAGTATCAGCTTCTTCCTCTTGATCGCATTCAACGTAGAGCGGTTCGAATCGTCGACGACCAGGCTATTTCTAATCGGCTTGACTCTTTGGCGTTACGCAGAGATGTAGGCTCGCTCTGAATCTTTTACCGTATTTATCATGGGGAGTGTTCCGACGAGTTGTTCGGACTAATGCCTGCCGTTAAATTCCACCATCGGACATCGCGTCAAAATTTAAAGTTCCATCCTCACCACCTCGATGTCTGGAAATCCACAACCGTGCGCTTTTGTCGACATCTTTTGCCTCGCATTACTCCTTTGTGAAATCTATTACCCTCGGGGGTGTTTCCGAATGGATACGACTTAGGGACCTTCAAGAAACGAGCTTATTCATTCTTAAAAGGCCGGCAACGCAGCTGCAATACCCCCGGTATTGCGGTGCACTTACCATCAGGTGCACCATCTGCTCGTTCGCCCCCTCTACTATAAAAAAAAATAACTCTTAAAAAAAAACGACGACATCGTTGGATGTGAAGAGTTTGATCTACGTATGTTAAGCATCACAGGTGTTATCTTTAACCTCAGGAGAGCCGTCTGCTAGTTTGGTGTCCCATGTGATTACCCAAAATGTTTATATCCGATAAACGTACTTGTTTAATCTTGAGATATCGATCCTTTTACAACACAGACCACACAGATCATGGCGCTGTACCCCGACCACACAGATTGACGTGTGGCCGGGGCTGTGGTCACGGGAGGCCTGCCGCGAAATCCTTCCATCTGTCAGGCCAGGAACGTTGCGTTTCATTCTCGTTATTTGTTATATTTAGTTAAATATGTTAATTTGTAATTATGAAAAAGTAGGTTATGTTGGATGTTAATATTGGTTTGGTCCCCTTTTGATGAATATATCACAATATGTCGTTCTGCCAGGCCGCTCCAAACAAACAACAATCAATGTGTTGTTAATTTTTATATTATTATTAGCGAATGATTGACTATACGAATCACTACTATCGTAGCTAATGGGTGGTAGTCCTGAATTGTCTCTCAGGGTATGGTACCACAGCCTTGCCTATTCCTGTTGCAATAGTGTCGGTGCTTGCTACTCTCGTGTTCCAGTTTAAAGGGTAAGCTAGCTAAAACTTAAGCATAGCACTAAAACCCCGCCATAAGGGTAGCAACACATCATTAACACCTTTGGTGTCTATAGGCGATGGTTGTCTCTTTCCATCAGGAGCGCCATCTGCTTGTTTACTATCTTATGATACAAAAATATAAATCTTTGAAATGGCTAAATTTATACACGCGTTAGTCGTCCCAAATGTAGTGTCGAAAAAACTTCATACTTATGTACTTTTTGCGCCTTTCTTTTGGTTGAACTTCGCTCTTACTTTTTGACTCAGTGCAAATTTTATAACTACAAAAAATATTCTGAGGACGATTAGAACCTTTTTTAATAATTGCGAATTGTTTATTTTTATTTTCAATTTTTGCTTAAGGCTAGCAACTTTATTTTTCATAGGTACAAAATGATTTGTGGAAAAGATTTATAAGAATCCCAGGTAGTAACTGGAACTCTTATTAAAATAAATTTTTTAAATTTTACCTATTTTTCCTTTCGAGCAGTAGCTTTTTTTTCAAAGTGTCAAAATGTATTCTTGAGAAATTTAAAAAGGTTTTCAAGGGGCTCCCAAAAACTCATAAGATGGTATAAGATATAGTTTTTTCAATTTCTTCATCATAAATTAAAATATTAATCTAGAAAAGGTTCTTCTGAGAAGGATTGTAGTTGTACTCCAAAGAAACCTATCTGTGATCCACTAAATAATTAAATTTCTTGATTCAACTATTTATTTTTTTAAAATAAGGTGCGATTTTCGACATCAGAACTACGTTCCAGCCAAACTGCCATCGGAAACCGGGACTAGCTGGCAAAATCTGCAACGTTTAGTAATTACTACGTATAAAAATAACTGCCCAACAAACTGACCTTCAGTATGGTATACTTAAATTATTAAAAAATCTGTACATTATTGTTATATAAAAAAAGTATAAATTATTACCCTTATTTTAAACAGGTCGAATATTCTTCGCTCTTGTAATAAAATGTGACATCCTTTATTAATGATTTGCACTAAAATATCTAATCATTATTAGATTATTATTACTTTGTTAAATAATGACGACAAAATTAGGAGTAAAATTCTGTTCATTCTAAATAGCAACATATTAATTAAAAAAAACACACACAGTCAATGTTCAAATTTCGCAGTCATTATCACACTAGATTATAGTCGGTCGATTTCCCGTACCAATTAATTTAACTTAATGTATTGTAATGTTCCCGTTTATCCCGGTATTTATCGGAATAAATTGTAACGGCTACGGCTCACGAGGTGGGTGATAAACCCGGCTACAAGTAATTTGAGGCCACAGGGCGGACCTTTTTGGAATATATGATGTGTATTAAGAAAACAGTGAGAGTAATTTTGTACAAGAAAAGCATAATATTCGCATTTCTTAAATTTTGTCTTTTTGTTCTTAGACGATAGTTTTAATAATATAGGCTAACAACCAAGCTGATGAATATACTGCATATTAAGGGATTTTCTGTGTTGGTCCGGGCGCCTTTCAAAGAACAGACAATTTGCAGCTAGCGTACTGGGGCCAGCTCAGTCATTACTTAAAATTACTGGTAATCGTTGTTAGATCAGTAGAATGTAGCAATGGAGTAAATTGTTGAATGGTGGTGAACCGGAAAATCTAAAGGCGTTGGCTTCAATCTGCTTACTAAGGGGGTGGAAGCCCTCTTGCACTTGGTAATCCTTTGAAAATAAGGTATAGGGAAAAAGGATTAGATGCCCCCCCTCTGACGGGGAATCAAACATGCGGTAGCAGCTTGAAGCTTGGTAGTAGCAGAAGGAAGGGAGAAAATTTCAGTGGGGAAATTGGGAATAGGTTGGTTGGGTGCTTCCTCTCCACTGTCCAGTCGCACCCACGTGCAATCCACCTCGCAGGTCAAGTCCCTGACAGGGGATTAAACACGCAGCAGCAGCTTAAGCAGGGGCAAGGGATGGATGGTGAGAGAGAGGTTTACCTCTCATTGGAGATGATGTCTAGGGTATGGTCTCGTGTCGGGAGGACTTGAGTGCAATAGAGCGATAATTTGTATATGCGGTTGTGATGATGAATCGGCGAGGGTCAACATTCTTCTGGCGGTATTTCTAATAAATTCGTCGAGTTCTTCTACTTTTAAGTCTCTGTGGACGATGGAGTTTCTGACATATTTGGAGGCGTTCACGACCCTACGCAGCGCTATATTTAGGGTAGCTGCTGTGTAGGTGATTCTGGGCTGGACGTATGTTTTAAATACCCCCAGCTTGATTCTGTGTAGGAATCAGTGTAGTATGACGCACATTGACACTACTTATAGTATGTTTGTGTTAAAAATGCAGTGAGACACCGTTGGCCCAATCAAATCCATACATATTATAATAAAATCAAAACTGTACATTGAATATTTTTTAAAAGAATACTTGGGGCGTGATTTACAATTGATATCGAAGCCAAAAATATAGTTTTTAGAAATTTTGTCTATTTGCCTGTTTGTTCGTTTGTCTGTTTATCTGTTTGTCTGTTTGTTTGTTTGTTTGTCTGTATGTATGTCAGGGGTAAACTCAAAAAGTACTGCATGGATTTACTTTAAATTTTGTATGAATATTACTAATAGGTCGGGTCAACATATAGGCTTCATATTATCACGCTATCACCTACGGGTGAGAGGCAGTGCGGAGTAAACGAACTCCGCGCGGACGAAGCCGCTGGCAACAGCTATCACCAATAATTAGATTTCGAGTGATTTGATTGGTTAACGAGCCAGCAGAAAACGAAGATTTGTACTATAAATATTTGTTTGTAAATTGTGATGTTTCATTATAAATCCAGGAACAGGATCGTCACTGCTAAAAGCTTTAAGGTTATTATAACGGAACTGTGCTTTTAAATCATTTTGTAGTCTGTTGTACGGTCGCTCGGTATACTCGTATGCAATATGCAGTGAAAGAATTCACCGAAAGGTACATTCAGTAAAGAATTTGGTTTTAATCTCCTAATTGCCTCACTTTTAGTGCAAAACCTGCCTGAGAGTAACGCATTATTTATAGTTCAATCCTGAAAATTGAGTAATCTTTATGATAAGCAAAGAATAAACAAATCTAGTAACAACCGGAAATAATATTTATGGACATTCGAAGTTATGTCAAGAACAATTAAAAACATCGAAGTTTTTTCGATGGCAAACAAACAGGTGGTGTTCCTAATGGAAGGAGATAATCATCACATGTAGATATTTTAGGTGTTATTATGTAACTGGCGTCTGTGTTGTGAGGTGGTAATGAAGGATATATGAAAAGGTATACTGGCTACATTATTCTATAACCCCGTGTTGATTCGAGTAGTAAGTATATATATATATATATATATATATATATATATATATATATATATATATATATATATATATATATATATATATATATATATATATATATATATATATATATATATATATATATATATATATATATATATATATATATATATATATATATATATATATATATATGAGTAAACAGATTGAAGCCAACGCCTTTAGATTTTTCGGTTCACCACCATTCAACAATTTACTCCATTGCTACATTCTACTCATCTAACGACGATTTCCAGTAATTTTCAGCAAAGACTGGGCTGATCCCGGCACGCTACAAATTGTCTGTTCTTTAAAAGGAGCCCGGACCAACACAGTAAACCCATTACCATAGTACAGTTTATTCATCAGCTTGTTTGTTATCATATGTTAATGTTTACGTCTAAGAACAAAAGGACAAAATTGAAGAAAAGCGAATTTTTTAAGCGTATTATATACAGGCTGACTGATGAGTTGCCTTCAATATTTAAGGACGTGATAGTTGGCGATCATATAAGATGAGGAAAAAAATAACATTAAACATAAATATTAAAATACTTCTTAGTAAACTTAATAAACAGTACACCGAGAATCCTATATTACCTGCGTCACACTTGGACACCGCGCGGATGCACGTGTAGTGCTAGTGCTAAGCGCTATCAACACAAAATACATAGGTAGGTAGATACCCACACTGTAGAAATCGATGGGGAACATTTCCATGTACAAATCGCTAGCACCTTGCAAACTATCATTAGCGCATACGCACGAACCGTGTCCAGGTACTCAGCGTTTGTGTATTGATGAGCCATATTTAACTATCTAGCCTAGATACATATCAAGGGTCACACATACACACTCACACGGTGCATTACGCGCGTAAGTACCTATGATCGTGGGCCCTGAAGCAGAAAGCGGGAGTTTAGAGAGTATAATATCCACATTTCACTTATTTTTAGAGAAATATTGGTCAAAAATGAAGCCCCTAATTTTATTATTTCGTTTTAACGAGAATCGAGTATATATATATATATATATATATATATATATATATATATATATATATATATATATGTATATATATATATATATATATATATATATATATATATATATATATATATATATATATATATATATATATATATATATATATATATATATATATATATATATGTATATATATATATATATATATATATATATATATATATATATATATATATATATATATATATATATATATATATATATATATATATATATACCTCTTAGTAATAATGATAATACTAGTAACACGTCTAGCACGTTGCTTTTACTAACTACCCGGCAGATGGTCATTATTCCAGATATAATAGCTTAAATAATATTAAAACTGGAAGCTAACTACAAGATTATTCTATGAATACACGGCACAGAGACGTGGTTTTGCCTAGGTGCTCTGTTTACAATACTGAGCGCTGGATGAAAAAAGCACTTAACCAAATGGGGTTTAAGCGGACCCGATAACGACTTTGCCCGAGGTAAATATTTTGTTTTACCGGTAATTGTACTAAATTACCCACTATTAAATAAAATATGTAAATGTGTTTCAATTTTTTTTCTATTTACCCGATCCCGATTTACAACCAACTTTTCAAAAAGGAGAAGGTTTCTGTTTTTTATATATGTATGAAAATATTTATTTCTATCATAGACGAAAGATTCTTTTTTATTTGTGAGTATATACTTCCTATCTGACGCCATATAAATTTGGTGAAGATTTGTCGAGAATTCCAGAGATACAGAAAGTTGGAAGTCTCTTTTTTCAGTTATTTTACTGCATTTTGATATTAAAATATTGAAACAAAATTATAACATATTACCATTTGTGTGCTGAGGGGTTAGACCAAAATATATCAAAAATGACACAAAATCCCTACGATATTTGGCAGTAAATTTTGAGACACTTCCCATCTAGGAAATTTTTTTTTTTTCAGTTGAATCAGCTTTTAGTCAACTTTGAGAATATACAATAATATATTGTAATTGTAACATTTCAATACTCTTTTTATAAATATAAACAAATATAATTATCAAAAATTATTACTACACAACTGTGACTGGAGATCCCTGCTCCCTGGTTACGTATCGACGTTTTAATGCAAATGACTCTTACGTGAAGTTAAGCTTGACACCTTCTTTAAGAATAAGATAAGCATGATAATCTTTATACTCATCATAGGCTTGGTATCTTACATACATATTTTTGTTAAGCGCCTCTTATTGTTTGTATATCACTACTATTTGCTTTGTATTTTTTCACCGAAAATTTATGAAAAGAACTCCATTCCAACCGAGTGTCGATAAGATACCTCTCAAATGTTTATATATAATAATATCAATAACGAATTCAAATTTAATATTGTATAATGTTAGTGACACAAAAACTTTCGTGCAATTTTTAAAAATGAATTTTTACTAAACTAAAGTCTTTAATGTATGGTTAAACAGTCACAGGGCCCCTGTGTGTTAATTTCCGTAATAATTGTTTAAGTCCTTCTTAGAATTCTATAGTTTGAGATAATTTATAAATGGGACTCTTTCAATTTTCTGCCCTACAGTTTACTGCATTCCTTATTCTATTCTCTGCTGCAGTTGCATTGCAGAAGTCATATATAAATATTCCACGGAGAGTTGTAAATTGACTACTTTTATTTCATCATCTATAATTCGAGTTTATCGATAGTAGAACGTTCAATTTATTGTAGTCATATGAGTCTAAATAACCAAATTATAATTTCGAAATATTAATACAATCTAGCTTTTACAGCATCCACCAGTACATATGTATATACGTATTATGTATATGTTGCAAAATTTTCGTTTCGTTAATAGCGATGGATTTTTTTATAGTCTGGTAAGTTCCGAGTATAGCATATTATTTAGACTACATATGCAGTCTAAATAATTTTCGAATGGTTAGTAACTTAAAATTATGATTAAAAATGGTTTATAAATTTCAACATTATAATATCTACATGTTGACTCTGAATATCGCTTGTTGGGCTATTCCAAGTGGTTTAAAAGTATTTTTTTGAGGTTTTTTCGAATTTTGATCAATACATGATCGATTTAAATCCAAAGAACAAAATTTTGGTTCTGGAATTTTTAAAGACTGCTTAACGTTCCACATCTATATGTAAGAAAATTATGTAAGACTTAAAATATAGATCACCGTTTAGAATGATATGAAGTGTTTAAGGATTACGATTCGTACTTTTCATTCTATACAGCTACTCTTTCTTAAATTGTAATTTAAGGTCACATACGATCATCACACACACAGCACACGAGATGAGTCTATCCTGCAAGAAATTGTTTAAACATTCGTTGATGTAATTAAGAACGAGCGTTAGGCCTAATATGCTTCCCTAAAGTACACCATGGATCACAATATGTAGGTCTGAACTAGAGTCTTGATCTATAAAGTCTTTAAATATTGATCTAAAACTGGAACTATTTTTTTCGAGTTTTCTAATTAATTTAAAAGAATTGGAAATAAAATAATTTACACTAAAACCGCCTAATAATAAGATTTGTAAGTTATTATAGCATACCAGTTTTTATTATTTTTCATCTAATCTCGGCCTAGTTTATCTTACACATTAAACTTTTTAAATTATATAGCTCTCATTTACATATAATGGCGTAGAATTAACTGCGGAATTAATTGGGACAAGATTGGTATCCGATATACTTCCCTAACTTTGTAAACAAAAATCGGATACAGAGTACAAACAGTCTGCAACTCCTTGCATCCTTGTAAAAACCTAAAAATACAATATCTACCACCTGTTTCAAAAATAGTAAAACTATAATCGTGCTAGCATTAGCTGAAAAGACATTTTTAAAGCAATAGTTTGGAAAATAAGCAGGCGGTCCTCTTAATGGTAACTGAGACTTGTGACAGGGATGCAATGCTACATATACATTTTTTTATAACAAAAGGTAGCAAAAAAATAGATAATTGTTGCATAGAATAATAGTTATGTACACTAAAAATAAATGGCGAATATATCAACTGAGATGGTTAACCTCAATCAGAAGACGGCTTATAGATCGACAAGCCGGCGAAACACAGAAACTCGATGTGTTCAACGACATATAGTCTATTCCGCCTACCCTGAAAGATAATCAGGATATTTTATTGATTTAGAAATTAATATCTTAACCAAAAACGAGAACTCAATAGTTATTCTCATTCAGCTAATCCCAGTTATTGCGAGCTGGCGGGGCTCAGCGCCGAGCACATGTTCCGAGCCCGTAATTGGCGGAGCGGTGCCTTTGATAGGAACCGTTCCTACTTCAAAGTAAACGGCTGATTACGTAGCGCCAAATATCTACGTAACATTAGGACGAGTTCACATGGAAGCAGAATTATAATAATAAAATAAAACAGTGAATAAATTACACACACGCATTATACGATACACGAATTTCTTTATCCTCAAAATAAAATAAAAAACATTTGTTTGTGATATGGTGTTAGACAGCGATGCTAATACACAAGGACACAAATATACACGTTGAGCGGTAACAGATTGTACATATTGAAGCACACAATAGTTATTGGTTATAAGTAAACAATAACAAGATAAAATTAAAAAATTAAAAATTTTTAAAGTATGTCACAATAAAACCCAATCAGCCCACACTCAGTGACTTTACCTGGATTTGCTTATAAGTTCTTATAGACATTTTCTAGTTCTATCATCAGGCGCTGATAAACAACGTGCTTCAAAATTCTTTTATAAATTTACTCCATTTTATTTCAAAGTTCCTATGACCTCCATCATCGGATCTATTATAAGACTCCGAAAATCGTCTAGCACCAGGATGTTTGTTAAAACACAACAAAGGATCTGAAATTCAATAGATTTATCTTGTTTGGTTTAAAAGTTCCCGTGACTACGTTCCAATTCCATGATCAAATACTACAAATCGTCCAGCACCAAATTGTTTGCAAAAACAAACTGATTATTTTCCCCACTGATGGGTTAACCTGGTTTAGTTTATGAGTTCTTTGTTACATCCTTCAGCTCTATCATTAGGCACTGGAAGCCACTCCGCTCCAAAGTCCTTGAAGTAACGATACAAATGACCCCAAAGTCGATAGTGTTGCTATATTTTATTCCAAGGTTCCCATAAAATATTTCCAGCTCTATCATGAAACTCTGGAAATCATCTAGCACTAGAGTGTTTATCCAAACAGAATAAATGAGTCCAATTTATTATATAAGTTTATCTTATTTAGTTTAGGAATTCTCATGATTACCTTACAGTTCCATCATCAGATCCTGAAAATCATCCAGCACTAAGATATTTGCCAATACAAGACAATTAAGTGCTAATTTAAAAACTTTACCTCGTTTACTTTAGGAATGCATTGTAGTTGCACTTTGAATCTGGATTCTTTAAGTTCCGATGTCACTTTTTTGGCTCAATCTTCAGAGTTTTATCATAATGAGAAAGAACTCACTATAACAAATGCAGTGTATCCAAAATCCTCTATATTAGCAATTACTGTCTGTATCTGTGAGTTACAACGGCACTCTTACAGCTCCATTTTCAGACTTTCGACATTATACGTAATGGAAAGTACACGTCATGAAAAATCCATGGAGTCCGAACTTGACTATCTTATCTCTTTCTACATTCTACGAGTGAGCATCATCATGAGCACTAATCAAACTTAGTATTCATAGCAACAAGACTTAGTCTAAACAAGATTGTCTTGTTACAACTCTGCATCAGATAGTTCTATTCCCTACATCCAAGCTACATCACGAGCTCAGTTGGATGGTACCATAGTATTGCATTTCCTTCACAAGTCTGTCAAGTTTTTGTATCAGAAATATCAGATACCGTTAGTACAGAATACCCGTTACTATCAGAAAGTCGTTAAAAAGTGGCTTACAATATTAAGAAAATCTGTTATTTAAATACGATAATTGCCAGTTACATAGACGCTGATGATCTTCGAATGAGAATCTCTAAGTATCAGGTTATGGTTACTGTGTAATTGCAATATCAATAAAGTAACAGAACACAAAATTTAGTATTGATAAAGCCTTTACAAGTGATTTAATTCCTTTCATCAATTTGAAAAAAAAACGCATCGTTTTGCATCGGGGGTTAAAAATATAATAAATAAAATGCAAATATTTAACCACATAGTAAATAAACTTTAGTGAAAACAGTATAGTAATATTTAAAATATCTAGTTAATAACTAGATTATTAGTACAACGTACGGTAACTAGTAGTTACCCTACTTTGTACTAATAGTCTAGTCGCGAGTTCGGTAAATTGATGTTATACATACTGAACTTCTATGCGCCGTGCGTGGTTATCCACTATAAATATTTTTGTTGGATAATTAGGTCAAAACTTAAGTACCTTTTTTTTCAGTAAATACATTTTTGTGTATATACGTATAATAAATAATAAAACATATAAAGTAAAATGAAACAAAAATTGTTAAAAATAATATTGGCACTCACACATTGAGAAAACAACATTTCTTTATGTAACAGTACCTGCATTTTATTGTATTATCTCATTTGTTTGTCTTTTAATATCTTATGACAGCAAACAAACACATGAATCTCCTAATGGAAAGAGATAGCCATTGTCTATAAACACCAAATACGTTAGTGGTGCGTTGCTATCCTTGTCGCGGGGTCTTAATAACACATGCAGAAGACATTGCTGACTGCGGTACTTTACGCTGATAAAATACATAGGTAATTAGTATTACAAGATCTTTCTTAGTTATTAAGTACTTACTTTAGCTATAGGTAATTTTGTAACTAACATCTATGGATCTTGGTTGTCTGAAAAATCCGAATTACAACAATAACATTGGATAACATATTTATTAACAAGTAATAAAATACATTTCATGGAAAAAATCGTTAGTTCCAGATATGTACCAGTATTTATGTATGTTTATTGTCTTTTCGATATCAGCAGCTCCAAACAAGTTCTGAAAAATTATTTAGAACTAGCTTTTACCCGCGGCTTCGCCCGATTAAGTTCGTCGTGCTTTTTTCAGAACACTTTACGACCCTTTGAAATTGAAATGCTCTGTATTTATTTCTTTATTATTGTGTCGAATAGATTAAGGTCATCACGGCAAAGGAAAACGTACTGCCTTAGAACCGACGTTCATCTGAAAATTTGGAACTCACATGTATTAATCATTTATTATTTAGCAGTTAGCTATGAATTGAGATTTCGCGAAAAGCCTAAAGTACGGAAGTTCTTTACTACACCTCTCTTGATAACGATAAATATTGAAACAATTTTGTAATGGGTCTTATCTTTGACGCAAACGTAACATTATATCGCGAATGAGAAGATTTATTAACAAAATCAGGTATGATGGATAAACTCAGCTGATTTATATACGAACGGTAAAGAAATAAGCAGTTTTATACTGTACAAATCAAGCTCATTTGTTTGATATGTAATCAATTTTAAATTCGATCCCAAAAAAAATTTGCTTTAATTCGAACTTTTTCTCAACT
Organism: Apodemia mormo; assembly: GCA_036924255.1. Classification (NCBI taxonomy): domain Eukaryota; kingdom Metazoa; phylum Arthropoda; class Insecta; order Lepidoptera; family Riodinidae; genus Apodemia; species Apodemia mormo. The sequence goes on along the minus strand of JAUPFN010000017.1, from coordinate 1,762,906 downwards.
ACAATTTTACCAAATCTCATGTCAATTGGATCAAACACAAAGTTTTATGCTACCATTGATATAAAAGACCGTAGATGCACAGTCCCGAACAAAACTGACACACAAAAGTGTCCTTAATTTCTTTTAAGTAGTTATAGATATGGCAAAAACATATGTCTGCATATCCAACCTTAAGTGCAAGACTTATAGTAGTTTTTACAAAGCAATGTACAAAAATAAGTAAAATTGACAGTGACGCGGCCGACGCGATTCTATTTGAAATGAGCGCACAATTTTAAATTGTGCGCTCATTTTTGGAGGACGTTTTTGACACACTGATTGTGTATCTTGGGTTTTTATATCAATGTATGCTACCTACTCGCTATTTGTTCGTAAGTCTGGATGCGGCTCAAATCCATTAATTTTTTTAAATAATTTAAAGCATAAAATTATCAAAAAGTTACTTTCAGCCAAACAAGCTAGATTATGGTTGAAGTAACAGTAAAATTTAGTGTCTTTTCTATACACTAAAGTCAATAAATCAAGCTATGCGTTACGTATGCTCATATATTTCCAGACTAATAAATCCGTTCAGGGATCCCTGAAACTTGGTATCAAATATCACCCCTCACGTGTTGCTGCACGTCAATCCAATGTTCCCCAAATTAAATACAGGACGACCCCATCGCAATATTTGACGTCCGTGCGCGCTGCGTGACGAATGATGACTGACATGACATCGCATTTCAAATTTAAATTTGAATTTAGAATGCACTTCTGATTTCTGGCATTTTTCAAAGGTTAGAAAGGCACAGACCGTGGTACAGACTTACATAATTTTGTAATTTCTTTGTTTATTTTATATTTATTATTAATATGCTTTGTATTTTATAGTTTATAACAATAAGCTGTAGACACGTAGAATAGAGTTGTCAGAAGTCAAATTCTATTCTCAGATAAACAGACATCACAGGACTCTAACAAGTATTAGTTTTATTTAAATTATAAGATAGTAAACAAGCAGATGGGTCTTCTGATGGAAAGAGTCAACCGTCGTCTATAGACACCAAAGGTGTTAATGGTGCGTTGCTAACATGTGGCGTGGTGGTGGTGTTGGTGTCTATAGGCGATGTTTCTCTTTTTCCATCAGCAGAGCAATCTGCTAGTTCTAGAGTAATCTGCTATCTTATAATATAAAAATATTATAAATAAAAATTAAGCAAATTATTTACAATTTGTGACCCCTAAGTAAAGTTTTTCTTCCGTGTACGTACCCCGAGTTCATCCCTGATTCCTTTAAAGAATAGGCCAACTGCCGTTCTACCAGGCATGTCGTAAAAGGCGACCGATTGGCTATGCAAGTCACTAACATCGTGGCTACTAGGTGGTAGAGTTCCGCATTGTCTCGTCCGGATCTGGTACCATCGCCTTACCTATTCCTGCCGTAATAGCGTCATTGCTTGTCACTGTCGTGTTCCGGTTTGGAGGGTAAGGTAGCCGGTAAACTTATGCATGTGGCATTGGACCTCGCCACAAGATAGCAACGCACCATTAACACCTTTGGTGTCCATGGGCAATGATTGACTCTTTCCATCAGGACACCCATCTGCTTGTTTGCTATCTTATTATATATATAAACAAATCTATAATGTATTTGTAATTGAAAAAAAGTCAATGAAATAAATGACTTATTTAAAACATCTAGAAAACTCGATTGCGGTGCAAAAAAAATGCTTTTTTAATTATTAAATATTGATTAGGGTCTCTTATAAACTCTTGTTGATTCGGGTTTCTTCAAGAAGAAAAGATCAACTGCCTGTATGCTAGATATCTTATAAAAGCGGAGAGAAGGCGAATACGTATCTCTAGCATCGTTACTACTAAGTGGTAAAGTTCCCTAATTTCCAAGATCCCTAATTTCCAAACTTCCGTGGTGCAATAGCAATCAGGCTTAACCTGATTGTAAAAGTCTCATTTCGTAGCATTTTTATGCTTTTAACATTTTGTTGTCTACTGCTAAAAAGAGAGGGAAACAGATGTATTTTCCTGCTCCTCCTATATACTTTTGATTAATTTCGTTGCGGGATCCGACACAGCTTAGCTTTTCCCCAGGGCACCCTGAGCTCGCAACTCAGAGGTTATTAGGTCGGTTGCCGCTATTGATTCTGGTTTACAGAAGTTACAGTGGTGGACCCATTGCCATTTTAAAAAAAGTGGTAGAGTTTTGCAAGGCCTTATTTCGTGCCAACACCTTGCTTATTCTTGTTGCAACAATGTCGGTGCTGTCACTTAAGACGATAGGCCGTATTTCCCCGTATTGCTCCGGACACCTTATAAGAATAAGCCAATTGCCGTTCTGCTAGGCAAGTCGTAAAAGGCGACCGATTGGCTATGCAAGTCATAACATAGGTGGTAGAGTTTTGTAATGTCTCGTCCGGTTCTGGTACCACCGCCTTACCTATTCCTGTAGTAGTAGCGTCAATGCTTGTCACTGTCTTGTTCCAGTTCGGAGGATAATCTAGTCGGCAAACCTAGGCATGTGGCATTAGACCTCGTCGCAAGATAGCAACGCGTCATTAACACCTTTGATGTCTATAAGCGATGGTTGACTCTTTACGTCAGGAAAACCAGGATGTAAAAAAATTTTTCGTAGTCGCCTTTTAAAGCTCTTTACTTTTAGATCTCAATGGAGATTTTTTATAAAAAGTTTTGCCTGGGCATAAAATCTACTATTTTTGACAAATGAATATACCTACACATATGACACGAATTGAAAAAGCGTTATCACGATAAATTTAATATTATTTATTATTATCAATATTTGTTGAGCCGTTGAGTAGTTGGTCGTGGTGGTGGTGGTGGTGGTGACCCGAGTGGTCATTAGAATGGACATTCATATAGTCACTAACACACAAATTTTTGGGCTTGGCCACAGTCGTGCATAATAATGCAGTTTAGTACAAATTGATTTTGTAGGATTCCCTGTCTGCCTTCGTAAAGTTTGTAGAAATCTCTTAATTTATGTTAAGACATCTTTGTTATGACAAGAAAAATTATCGGTATTTAAAAGTACATCTCTAACAATGCAAAGGGCGATAAAAAGGTCGCTTTGACTTAGATGTCCCTAATATCTCTAAGCCTGAAAGTTAAATTATATCTGCTTATTAAACTTATATAAGAATCGTGGTAAAATACATGTAATACATCATAAAACAGATAAAAACTAAAACTTTTTCATTTTAGAGACGTAAATAGAAACTTAAGTCTAAATATTTCAAAATGAGCCAACATAAAAAAATGTTAAAAAAATGAAAAGCATTGGAAAAACTATACGTTATTGCTTAGAAAATAAGGTCATAATATGTTAAATAGAAAATTAGACATTAGAACTAATCCAAACGTATAATAATAGTGTTCATACAAAATAATACTTGTTTTTTTTTCATTAAATAGCAAACAAGCAGATGGCTCTCCTGAATGAAGGAAACAACTATCGCCTAATGACACCAAACACGTAATGGTGCGTTGCTTTTCGTGTGTGAGTGATGACTGTGAACAATGTGTACTCGTTTCAGGAGTATAAAATTTGGCACTGTTAAAGTTTATATTAGTTAATAAGTGTAGAAAGCTAATATTTATTATATAATGTTCATAACAATAAATTAAATTTAAAAAAAAAAAAAACATTACATATTATACAATTTAATTGTAAATGGTTTTTAATTTTGTATTCATTAAAAAATATTAATTATATGATTCTTGTTATATGACATTTAAAATTATTTATTATGACATTTTAGTATTATTCACATGACATTCATTTTATGACATTTTAGTATTATTCACATGACATTCATTTTATGACATTTTGGTATATGCATCTATTATTTATATTAAATTCTCAATAAACAATTTAAAAAAAAAAATTGAATATAATTATATTAGTTATGTACTCTTGCATCAATTTTATAATTGTAGACATTAATAACTGTTTAATTTCAATTTGATATATAAATGACATGTGTTTTTTTTTTAAATTTATTATTACTCTGTAAATTCGAGAGGAAAAATTGGTTGGAGGTGGTAATGGCTTGATAAAACTATAAAAAAAAACAATAATAAAATTAAATAAAAATGTTATCGTATTTAAAAATTCTCCAGACTAGTAGCAAATGTTTTAATTGGACTTGGTATTACTCTAGTGACTATCCAACATCATATACCTAGTATTTCTTCGATTTTAGTGAGGGTAACACATTGTAACATTTGCACGCCACAAAAAGGGCAAAATAGGAATAAAGAACATATTGTTAAATAAGATCTAATTATGTACCCTATTTATTGCAAATAAAGAAATTATTATTATTATTATTATTACACATGGATTTGGCACACATATAAACTATTTTGTCTGTTTTCAAACATAGACGAAATTGTAATATAATCTGTGATGAAACTGAGTCATAGTTTGTTCATCCTATAATTTGTCTAGTAGATGTTTGTGTCATAATATTACTAAAATTATGGTCGAGTTTCCACCAAGCGACGATCACTAGTTAATATAAAAACTTGGTGTCACCTAAATAGCTTAAGCATCTGTAAACCTGAGCAATCTTCTATCAAACTTAAAACAACGATGTATTAAAAAAAATAGTATTAAAAAAAATATGACAAAATTAGGTCTAACGAGAACCTCGGTAATTTTTGTATCTGTATATTATTGCATTCTATTGGGATTCACAACTGAACAGTATAATCAAATAAAATTACTCTTAAATAAATAGAACGTTTTAATTGATAACATTGCCAATTTGACCAAAAATACCCTTTAACATTGATCCAATAATACCAGTGGAAAATTTAATTTGGGTGTTAATATTCACGATCGTGAAGATAAATCGGATGTTCACCTGTAACACCGCGGCGATCCGATTAATTCCTGAAAACAACCGACTCTATTTTAGCTATTTGATTCGGAAAGCAATTTGCACTATCGCAATAGAAATTCTTGTACACAATTGAGTAAAAAACTGTATATGGTAGGTATGTTTGTAAGTATTCCAACGGTTCATGAAATATATTATGATGTTACTCTCACGATAGATGTAATATATTCTATTGTTTTTAATGTAAGATATTTTGAATTATAGATTTACGTATTCAAAATGAAAACATTATAGAAAATTAATGATATAGCACTTGTGGATTAAGTTCTCAATACTAAATTGAAAGAGCTCGACTTATCTTCTGAAACAAAAAAAAAATACATGCAAAACATATAAAAAATGCAGATAAGACTTAGACGTACTCGTACAACGTTCAAAGTAATTAAGTTGACATTTGAGCCATAGTCTTTATGATCCTTATATGAACTATACAACTGAGTCATAAGATCGTACACGAGATCATTAATAACAAATTGCTAAGTGTGTACTTAATTTGTACGATTATGGGAAACAATTATTTGCGTAATAATAATGGGAAAAAATGATTAAACGTTCATTAATTAAAGAAGTGACTAATTTATAGACTCAGGTACATAATAATCAGATTTTAGTGTGCACATTTTAGTCTAATTCGCCTAAATGTACTTTAATTTGAAACAAACACATGAATATTGATCTGTGTGACATCCGTGGAAAACTGTAAATCAAATTATTTCAATATTATTCTTAATTGTAACTTGCAAGTTAAATAAACAAAACTTCTCTCATTTTTCCCGACCGAATAGATGTAAGTTTGTTGTTTTTTACATATTTCAAATGCATTTATAGTTGCAGCATAGCACGCCTACGTGAGCACTTGCCTTCCCAATTTGGAGTAGAGCCAAAAGTCTAAGCGCGTTCAGCTGAATTGAGATTTACTGTTGAACTGACTGTTTCGCGGAGGTTTTGGAATGGCCGGCAATTGGCTTGCGTCGAATTGTCGACCGCACCTAATAAACTTCTGCGTACACTTTTATAAAATATAAACTAAAGTTGAGAAAGCTATGAACTTAAAGTGGTTAGCTGTTTTGCTAGTTTAGTCCACTGCATAGAATTCCGCAGTGAAATTATTGAAAAGAATAATAGCAGCTATAAGAAAGACCTGTGTTTTTTCCTTTTACTATAGGAGACAGCAAAATATTCTAGGTATTAAATACTAAGAACAAGTATAATACAGGTTAAAGTATATTATAAAAGGGTTCTTTTATATATGACTAGCTGTGCTCGCTATTTCGTCCGCGTGTAAAAAATTCTAAAATGAAAAGCCGCAAAGTTCCCGTTCCTGCGGGATTTACAGGATAAAACGTCTCCTTGTCCTTTCTCGGATCTCAAACTATCTGTGTACCAAATTGATTCAGTGGTTTAGATGTGAAGAAGAGACCGGCAGACAGACAGACAGAGTTATTTTTGCATTTATAATATTAGTATGGGTTGCTACAGCACAGACTCCTATACATATGTGTATTAAAGTTGCACTATCATGCCCGTGGTGTAGGTGTAATGTCACATACATCATACTCCTTTCACGTATTTACAGAAAAATTGTTTCAGTTTCTGCCCATGGACATATGTTGCAAATGTCCATGGGTAGTGGGTTCTACATAATATGAGGTGGCTCACCTCCTCGTATATCGAGTGATTCTGTAAAAAAGTATTTGTCAGTGTCAATAACATCAATCAATGTCAATGACACTCAGAAATAAGTTTCTGCTACTGGAAGAATTTTCAAAATCGTTTTTGTTGTTCCAGAGATTACTCTATACATTAAGACCTCACCACGAGATAGCAACGCATAATTGACATCTTTGGTGTCTATAGGCGATGGTTGCCTCTTTCAGGAGGGCCATCTGCTTGTTTGCTATCTTTTAACATTAAAAATAAAAGTCGCTACACCTCTGTGATTCTAGTTGCTGCGCCTGACAAGACACATTATATGTAAAGTCGCTTTATGCACTTAATGTATATGAAAATATTATGTAATGCAACAATAAAGTAAAATAAATTTACATATTATAAAGCTGTAGAGTTTGTTTGTGTAATTGGTTAAACGCGCTAATCTCAGGCGTTATAATACTGTTCCGATTAAAAAATAAATAAAGTGTAAGATAGCCCAATTATCGAGGCAGGCTATAGGCTATATATAAAATCACGTTCATTTATATAAACAATATCAGTGTACGTAACACTAGGAGCGGAGTAAACAAAGTCCGCGTGGACGAAGCTAGTCCATGATAAGTGATACAATTTGCGGTGACAAAAGAAATTATTGTTTTGTCTGTGTCTGCTAGCACAATATCAATGAGTTTAAAATAAATATTTACTAGGTTGGTTGTCTTGCAGAAAGAAAGAAAGAAATTATTTATTTGCTAAATGGGAGTTACAAGTTATTAAAAATTGTTTAAGTTTCCGACATATTCTACCATAATATGGTGTAAAACTATTTTAAAATTATAATTATTTATTATGAAACTAAAAATGCTGTGAATCAATTTTTTTACAATTACTACCTGATCGGAACGCGGACACACACTGAGAAGATCCGTCGGAAGAAACTCAGCGGGCTTGTTTTTTTTTTCAATCATAGTTAATACAGATTACAAACATTATTTCACATCGCAACACTTATTTGTATAATTTACAAACTTCATTCTTTCATGTATAAACTTTTTTGTTTAGTTAAAATATTGAAATTTTTCAAAGTTTAATGACAGAAGAAAGATAATAGATAATTTGTCACAATATGGGTGTTACAAGTTGTACAATTTAATGTATATTTACCAACATGTTCTACCGTATATGGTGCATAAATGACATTTTTTAGTATACAATTTTATAAATATACATACTTACTAGTAATTTAACAATAGTAATTTCTAATTCATATTAGTTAGTAATATTTAGTTAGTAACTTTATTATATTACAACGTTTTTTTTTATAATTATACGATAAAAGAATTATTATTAAATTAATTTTTCATTTTATCAGCAAGAAATTCATTTACATTATAATAAGATTTGTCTAGTTGTAAATCAAATAGTTGTTTGCGGAATTTATTAAGAGGTAAGATTTAAGACTATCAGAAATATGATTATATATATTAATTGCAGTACAATTTCTTTTAAAATGTGGAGCCTTTGACTGGGCACATGCAGTTTCTCACTATTTGTAAATTTTGAAATTAAAAGTAGCCTAAGTTACTCCTTATCACATCAGCTATCTGCCAGTGAAAGTCCCGTCAAAATCGGTCCAGATGTTCGAGAGATGCCGGAACAAACAGACAGACAGACCGACAGACGAAAATTGTAAAAAATGTTATTTTGATATATGTACCGTGTATACATCCATATGCATTTAGTAAAAAACGGTTATTTTAATTTGTCAAACAGACACTCCAATTTTTTTTATTTATATAGATATACCTCTTCAATCGATATAAAAATAAATCTTTAATAAATTTCCACTGTTGTAATTAAATTGAAATCCTTCTATAAAACCGAGGTTTCTTCCATAAATTCTCACCGATTAAAGTAATTAAATGAAACACGATTTGTAATTAAAAATGACTTTTGTTGTTCCCTAATGGCAGGGAGTATTAATTTTGTTTGTGGAATATAAATAACTACGAAAAATATGGAAAAACTAATAATAGCTAACATCTGGATTAGAAAATAGCCCAAGAGCTTACGGATTATACGAGTATTATGTGATTAAATCAGGTTGAGTCAAATGCACAAATATGTTTTCAATATGCATTCATTATTCAACCAAACCCAATGTGTTTATTTTGGCGTTCTAGGATTTATTTGAAATATTAATTAACTGCTTACAGTTAAATGTAATTATTCTTGATTATTTTCGAATTAACTATCATTGAAATTGAAAACTTATTTTATTTTGATATAATTAAACTGTTTTAAAAATCAATGTTCCAAAAAACAAATTTTTATACCTATCAAAAAATTTTCGTTTAAGCAAATCGAGGTGTAAAATATCGAGTGATTTACGAAATTTGTTGGAATATGAACATACATACATATCTTCATGCCAGATCTTTTAAGATATAGACAGAGAGAACCGAGTGCCATACATTACGTTCTTTGCAGACCTGTCTCGCTTCCTCCACATTTATAATTCTGAAAAAGGGCTAGTACGAGTATAAGAATTACTGCTTAAATATAATTTTCGGTATATAAAAATTTATTAATAAATAAATGCCAGTATGGCGAATTTTTGATAAATATTAACAGCTTGTACATTAATTAGTAGCCTTGGTGTTTAAATGTAATACGTAAAAATATCCAAGGTGCAATCGGTAAGACTATTAGTGAAGTAAAATTAAGCGTTTTTAAATTTAATTTCCTGTTTGTGTAATCACTGAAATTCTTGTGATAGTTGACATTTGTTGTGCTGATAAATGATACTACCTTAACTCACTAAACACATTACTGTTGAATGTTCATTATTAATTTGATAGTTGAAAATGGTATGGATTTCTATATCACAACAGAGATAATATCGTCAACAATATGTTATCAATATTTGACTTGATTTGATCAAAGGTACGAAAAATTAAAAATTATATTCTGAGCAATTTATGTAAATGCAATACTTACTATATTTTAATATACAGTACTTTATATGTTATTTTCTATCCATTACATGGTAACATAAGCTCCGCGTCTACAACAGGAGGAGTGCACATTAGCACGCGGTCTCATGACAAATGACGCTACAGGGTGCTCCAGCATAATTCGTTTTTAAGCGTCGCACGTCAGCGGCTGGCTCCTACAAATATAGTTGTACAGGCTGATCGAATATGTCTACTTAATTAAATGTATAAATGACATAATGAGGAATAATCCATTAAAATTATGTATATTTTTATACAAATGTGGCAGTAGCTTATCTGATAATAAGTGATCACGGTATAAGATTAAGTTTGACGCTTGCAATAACCAAAATTTACAGCTTTACGTGCTAACTGAGGCACCGGAGTATAAATTACCACGATTTGATGAAAAATCAAGCCATATTTAATATTTTCGTAATTAGTGTTACATGTTTTGTATGAAGGATAGCAAAGAAGCTAGATTTGCTAACGGAAAAAAATAACAAAAGATATAATGGTTTGTTACTATTCGTGTTAGAAGACGATAATGCCATGTGCATACATTTGCCGCATAACTTACTGTAGGGTAACCTGACCACGACACTGGCAAGCATTGAAACTATAGCGGCAAGAATATGTAGGAAATGCGGTGAACCGGATTTGGTTTCACCTATTTTGAAGACGTCGTGGAAGTAGTATGTAATAGTCACGATAGTAGTTACCTATTTGACTAATCATTACGACCTTTCTTGCTAAATAGAAGACGGTCTATAATTCTTCGAAAGGGAACCGGGCCAACACGAAAAAGTGTTTGAACGTGTGTTTAAAAGACTGATTTCTCGTAGTAAAGGGTTTTTTACTTAATCTATAAAATATACACGAGCGTTTATGATGTCCGAGTGTTTTCCAGATAAAGCCTTATGTTAGCCATGTAGGATATAGAGATTCCTCTATGTTTTCTTGCCTTTTTAAGAATTAAGCTAATCACTTAAATTTTGATTTATTTGTTATAATATTATTCAAGTACTGTTAAAGAAATTTTAATATTTATTACTAAAGTTTTGTAAAACCATATATATATATATATATATATATATATATATATATATATATATATATATATATATATATATATATATATATATATATATATATATATATATATATATATATATATATATATTCTCGTTTACTCCGCACAGCTCCTCCCCCGTAGGTGATAGCGTGATAACATGTAGCGTATATTCATGCAAAATTTGAAGTAAATCCATGTAGTACTTTTTGAGTTTACCCCGGACATACATACAGACAACAGACAACAGACAAATAGACAAACAGACTGACAGACAGACAGACAAATAGACAAACAGACAGACAGACAGACAGACAAACAGACAAACAGACAAACAGACAGACAGACAGACAGACAGACAGACAGACAAACAGACAAACAGACAAACAGACAAACAGACAAACAGACAAACAGACAAACAGATAAACAGACAAACAGACAAACAGACAAACAGACAAACAGACAAACAGACAAACAGACAAACAGACAAACAGACAAACAGACAAACAGACAAACAGACAAACAGACAAACAGACAAACAGACAAACAGACAAACAGACAAACAGACAAACAGACAAACAGACAAACAGACAAACAGACAAACAGACAAACAGACAAACAGACAAACAGACAAACAGACAAACAGACAGACAGACAGACAGACAGACAGACAAACAGACAAACAGACAGACAGACAAACAGACAAACAGACAAACAGACAAACAGACAAACAGACAAACAGACAAACAGACAAACAGACAAACAGACAAACAGACAAACAGACAAACAGACAAACAGACAAACAGACAAACAGACAAACAGACAAACAGACAAACAGACAAACAGACAAACAGACAAACAGACAAACAGACAAACAGACAAACAGACAAACAGACAAACAGACAAACAGACAAACAGACACACAGACAAACAGACTAACAGACAAACAGACAAACAGACAAACAGAAAAACAGACAAACAGACAAACAGACAAACAGACAAACAGACAAACAGACAAACAGACAAACAGACAAACAGACAAACAGACAAACAGACAAACAGACAAACAGACAAACAGACAAACAGACAAACAGACAAACAGACAAACAGACAAACAGACAAACAGACAAACAGACAAACAGACAAACAGACAAACAGACAAACAGACAAACAGACAAACAGACAAACAGACAAACAGACAAACAGACAAACAGACAAACAGACAAACAGACAAACAGACAAACAGACAAACAGACAAACAGACAAACAGACAGACAGACAGACAGACAGACAGACAGACAGACAGACAGACAGACAGACAGACAGACAGACAGACAGACAAACAGACAAACATACAAACAGACAAACATACAAACAGACAAACAGACAAACAGACAAACAGACAAACAGACAAACAGACAGACAGACAGACAGACGAACGGACGAACGGACGAACGGACGAACGGACGAACGGACGAACGGACGAACGGACGAACGGACGAACGGACGAACGGACGAACGGACGAACGGACGAACGGACGAACGGACGAACGGACGAACGGACGAACGGACGAACGGACGAACGGACGAACGGACGAACGGACGAACGGACGAACGGACGAACGGACGAACGGACGAACGGACGAACGGACGAACGGACGAACGGACGAACGGACGAACGGACGAACGGACGAACGGACGAACGGACGAACGGACGAACGGACGAACGGACGAACGGACGAACGGACGAACGGACGAACGGACGAACGGACGAACGGACGAACGGACGAACGGACGAACGGACGAACGGACGAACGGACGAACGGACGAACGGACGAACGGACGAACGGACGAACGGACGAACGGACGAACGGACGAGCGGACGAGCGGACGAACGGACGAACGGACGAACGGACGAACGGACGAACGGACGAACGGACGAACGGACGAACGGACGAACGGACGAACGGACGAACGGACGAACGGACACACGGACAGACAGACAGACAGACAGACAGACAGACAGACAGACAGACAGACAGACAGACAGACAGACAGGCAGACAGGCAGACAGGCAGACAGGCAGACAGGCAGACAGCAGACAGACAGACAGACAGACATACAGACATACAGACATACAGACATACAGACATACAGACATACAGACATACAGACATACAGACATACAGACATACAGACATACAGACATACAGACATACAGACATACAGACATACAGACATACAGACATACAGACATACAGACATACAGACATACAGACATACAGACATACAGACATACAGACATACAGACATACAGACATACAGACATACAGACATACAGACATACAGACATACAGACATACAGACATACAGACATACAGACATACAGACATACAGACATACAGACATACAGACATACAGACATACAGACATACAGACATACAGACATACAGACATACAGACATACAGACATACAGACATACAGACATACAGACATACAGATATACAGACATACAGACATACAGACATACAGACATACAGACATACAGACAAACACACAAAAATTCTAAAAACTATATTTTTGGCTTCGATATCGATTGTAGATCACGCCCCAAGTATTCTTTTAAAAAAATATTCAATGTACAGTTTTGACTTTCCTACGATTTTATTATATGTATATAGATCACCGCCCACACAGCCTATAGACGGCTAATGTTTGATTTTCCGTATTGAATGCATTCTGGCAACTAGCTGAGGTAAGACGAAGTGGGGTTGCAACGCCGTAATTGGCTAACTCAAGGCCACAGTGACAGATAGTAATGTACAGAGCATCTGATTGGTCGACACTGATTAGTCTGATTACCCAATCACTACTCATTGGCGCGTGGACATTTACATCGGAACTATAAGTCAGATTTATTGACACAAGTCATTCGCCTATTATTAGGTGTCTATGGGCTGTGTGGTCGGTGATATAGATATAGATAGGTAAGTATTATAACTCTGTGTTTCTGGTTGAAAATGCAAATTATACTGACAACCTAAGAAATTGCCTTGAAAGGCCTATCCGCTTAATCTATGCGGTATATATACGATGGTATGCTGTACATATGATGATGACATATTTGGTGGCGATAAATAACTTTAGGAAAGCCATCTTTATAGAAGATTTTTGTCATTTTTATATATAAGGCGATGGTAGACTTTTTCCTAACAAAAGCCTTTATTTATATTTTGAGCAAAATCCCTGTCAGGTAAGCTATAAAACTAAGTTAATTCACTTTCAATTACATAATTATTATCTCTTAAAACAAGTGTAAAATTAAAACTTCAGGTAATGTCCGTGAATGAACTAGAAACAGTATAAAATACTGCTTTACGAGCACACGCTGTATTTGTGAGCTCACTATTGAGGGATGGATTCCGATCACGCGATTGCATCATTTGGCTGACCAGGGCCACGGTGGTGCGATGGAAACAGAGAAGCGTGACAGAGAAAGAACGAGAGTTCGAAAGAAATTTGGGTCAATTTTCGTGTCACTTTTAATACAGCGGTAATCAGAATTATTGTTGAGTTTTTATACTAGGATATTGAAAATATTAGCAGTATGAAGACATATCTAAACGTGTCATGTCCTTTGTTTTATACCAAAGCTTTGTTTGTCGTGGTCCAGGGGTTTTATCTATTTGACTCATGAGGTCCGGGGATCGATCCCCGGGTGAGGCAAAAGTGTTAAGGATTTTTCTTGAAAATTCAAATTTCAGTAGCAGCATGAAGTCTAGGGGTGGTGTGTTAACATTCTCGTGTCTCGGATGAGCTCATAAAGCTGTCGGTCCCAATTATTGCTAGAAATAGTGGATAATCGTTATCAGGTCAAGTTAGGTTTCCCGTGTTGGTTCCGGGTTCCTTTGGAGAATAGACCAACTGCCGTTCTGCCAGGCAGATCGTAAAAGGCGACCGATGGGCATGCGAGTTACTGCCATCGTGACTACTAGGTGGTAGAGTTCTGCATTGTCTAGCCCGGGTCTGATACCACCGCCTTACCTATACCTGTCGCAATAGCGTCAGTCCTTATCACCGCCGTGTTCCGGTTTGGATGGTAAGGTAGCCGGTAAACTTATGCATGTGGCATTAGACCTCGCCACAAGATAGCGACGCACCATTAACATCTTTGGTGTCTATAGGCGATGGTTGACTCTTTCCAGCAGGACACCCATCTGCTTGTTTGCTATATTATAATATAAAAAAAGGTTAGGCGAAAGCGGCAATGGTAATGAGCACCCATCTCACCAGTGGAGATATTAAGCTGAAATTTATATCAAATACTAAGGTCTATTTTCCCTTGAAGCTGTGAAAAAATCAAACTTCTAAGTCAAAGCACTTCTAAGTCAAAGCAATCAAAAGATACAGTCATTTATGCCACAAATTTCCGCAAATTTTTGAAACTCGCAAGGGAATCTAAACCTACAGGGTACTTTCCGTGAACTCAGAATCTTGAAATTTTGCACAAAGCTACGTCTTATAGCACAGATAAAGGAAAAATTGCGGAAAACGTACATTTTTAGTTGTATTATATAATAAAAATATTTTGGTAATTTTTTGGTTGATAAATTTAACTGTTGCTATCATGTATACAGTTTTACAGCTATACAGCTTAACCCTTGGTGCGCGAGTGCGATTCGCACTTGACCGGTTTTTGTTAGGTGATAGGATAGCATAAAAGCAAATTATTCACCTAATGGAAAGAGATAACTATCATCTATAGACATCAAATATGTTAACAATGTGAATTGGTACTAACGTTGTTGCATTATTAATGCATTGTTAAGGCCGAAACAGATAAAAAGCTCAAATATCTGAACTTGGCACACGAGCTTGTCGAGATGTGGGATGGGATGTCTGCTTAGCTAATTTCAATAGTAGTTTCTACCAATGAGCTTGTATCTTCCTCCTTATTTTATTTTTATTTTAGGAAGCTGGATTTAAAGACCAACCCAGGGATTCAGTGGGCAATCTGATTAGACAACGTCCGTATATACCGTGGATACCGCCGGCCGTTTGGACGCTTAACCAATATTTTATATACACCGCCAAAAGGCGAGGTACTTTTGCATAATAATAATAACTTGTAGGGGACTAATAATAATACCACCACCCGTGCAAAGCCGGGTCGGGCAGCTAATAGGTTATAAATGTGAAGAAATGATTGATTGTACTAAAATGCGCCAGTAATCGAAGACAGTTCACGAGAATTAATATGAGAAAAGTTGATGTTGGATTGAATTGTGGTGAACCAGACCGGTAACGTTCTGAGTGCTAAGTGTGAGTTTTTCTTTTCGCATTCGATTGTGAGGGCGTTTGGAGTTTACTAGGAATTTGTATGTGATTTGTACAGCGCCACCTAGTGGCAAACGTTAGAAACCAGTTTATCACTAGATGGCGCTGTACAAATCACATACAAATTCCTAGTAAACTCGAAACGCGCTCACAATCGAATGCGAAAAGAAAAACTCACACTTAGCACTCTGTTCGCTTTGACCTCGCGAACGAATTGGCGTGGATATTTTTTTCCTGTATTTAGGAAATAGGGCGTTGTCTCTATTTTGGGTCATTACTTAATTTAGTTGATACATAGTGTAAATAACAAAAGACTTCTGTATTGGTCTTCGCCCAATTTACGAATAGACCATTGGGGCAGGGCCCCGTATAAAAATTTGTTGGGGGCCCTTATGAAGGGTAGAGATTTCTCACAAAAGAAAAACGATGTTTGCATAAAATTTAAAGAAATACTTATTCACCATAATTATCTATCTGTCACATTTTCCAAAACTTTTATTAACAATTCAAATTAAATATACACTCTTCTTGTTTTTTTTTTTGAATTTTGCCATTTGGGATTTTTTTTTAATTTTTGCTTATGCACGTTGGGAGCCCCGTGGCCTGGGGCCCTCGTATAATTGATACGGCAGATACGGTGGTAGCTACGCCTCTGCATCTGCCGTTTTGCCAGGCAATTTGTAAGAAGTGAACAATTGGCTTTACGAATCAATACCATCGTGACTATTGGGTGCTATTTTCAAAAGAAGATAATCTTCAATTGACTATATTATGATATTTGAATTATATCCTAGCAACTTGCAGTTTTTATGTGTCTACCGAATATTATACTATTTATTTTAATTTGTGTATTCGTGTTTAAAAAAATAATAAGATAGAAAATGAAATCGTCAGAAGGCTTCTTATAGATGATACTGTAACACCTTTATGGTGTTACATACAAACTGGCAGCTTTGTCTGCTTTCAAATGTAGAATTCATTTGTTTAGAAAAATAAATTGTTTTAGAATAAGAGTATTCTTTATGATTTGACGAGGGATAGAGACATCCCCGAGAAATAAACGAAGATATATTATGAAAGTCTATTATTAAAGAATCCTGAAAAATCTTGCTTATCTTCGGTACCTCGAGTAGCCAAGCGAGTATAAAGGAAGATTCCCTAGTAAAAAGGGGATACTATTGGTGGAGTAACACGTCCGGCTGATAGGTCGCCGGGCGGCCGTTACAAGTTGGTGGAGGCGCCGGGTAGATCCCGGTACCTCTCGCATGCCAAGCGAGAGGTACCGGGATCTACCCGGCGCCTCCACCAACTTGTCCAACAACACAAGAGCTAAAAATCTCGCTTGGCTGCTCGAGGTACCGAAGATAAGCAAGATTTTTCAGGATTCTTTAATAATAGACTTTCATAATATATCTTCGTTTATTTCTCGGGGATGTCTCTATCCCTCGTCAAATCATAAAGAATACTCTTATTCTAAAACAATTTATTTTTCTAAACAAATGAATTCTACATTTGAAAGCAGACAAAGCTGCCAGTTTGTATGTAACACCATAAAGGTGTTACAATACAATAGGAGTTTGATGAGGCTCCATACAAAGTTCGCCTTAAAATAACGCATGTTAATAAATGATTACCGTATTGTCATACATTATTAAAAATTATCTTCACGCCCGTATCCCCGAAGAGGTAGGCAGATGTACACAACAAGTGCACCTACGATTAGCCGAAGATACTTAGTCCCACAATGTCATAGGTGGTCAGCTTATCGCCAACCGGGCACTTATTTAATCCCAAGCAACATTTTTTTTATTACAAAATTGAAAGAAACACATTTTTTGAATTGCCTGACCCGGGAATCGAACCCGGGATCTCATGTGGTCAACACCGACACCGGGCCACTAAACCACAGAGGCGATTGTCATACATTGTCAAACATTATTAATTTCTTTTGAAATGTAAACTGAATTACGGATATGAAGCTGTATTATACCCAGTACCATGATCACGGACACTAAAGTGCTAAAATTCACGAAAAACCTTTAAAGATTAATATTACTTTAATTCACAATTAGGTATTACTTACCAGTTCAAGTCGCAACCTATCTTTTTTTTATATTATAAGATAGCAAACAAGCAGATGATAGAAAGAGTCAACCACCGCCTGTAGACACCAAAGAAGTTAATGGTGCGTTGCTATCTTGTAGCGAGGTCTAATGCCACATGCATTAGTTTACCGGCTACCTTACCCTCCAAAACGGAACACGACAGTGACTAGCATTGACGCTATTGCGGCAGGAATAGGTAAGGCGGTGGTACCAGACTCGGTCGAGCTGATGCATAACTCTACCACCTAGTATTCCACTTTTCGACCCTTTCGACCCGACATAGAAACCTATAGAAAAGTATTTAGTTTCATGGTTTGAACCACCTATCTAAATTTGACGGGAGGTACAGAAATAACTCTGTATGTAAAAATTAAGGTTGAAAAATAAAATGATTTTATCTTTAAAACAGTTTTTATTAAGGATCTACCTTATATTCCTTACCATAGTCACAGCACAGCCAAGATTATAATCACCAGAGTCGTTGGAGCTTGTGTTATCATTTCATACTTCAACTATTATTTCTTGCTTCTTTGACGTGTCGTACTATATTCGCCCAATTAACAGCGGTCACTTGACCACAAGCTTCTTCCAATAAACGGAGCATTTTGTTTGCGGTAAAGGGAGGAGATACATTGGTACGCGCTGCGTTTCCTGTGAATGAAATAAGTGATTGATAAAATAATACAATAGTATTATTTTGATGATTTATATATTTTGATGATTAATAAAATAGAAGTTAAATAATTTATCAAGAAAAAAGATTTTTTACTGACCTTTTATTTGTGCCCATATCATTATATTGACAACTAGCTGTTGCCAGCGACTTTGTCCGCGCGGACTTCGTTTACTCCGCACAGCACCTGGTCGCTAGGTGATAGCGTGATAATATGTGCCTATATGTTGACTCGACCTGTTAGTAATATTCATACAAAATTTGAAGTAAATCCATGCAGTACTTTTGAGTTTACCCCGGACATACATACAGACAAATAGACAAACAGACAAACAGATAAACAGACAAACAGACACAAATTCTAAAAACTATATTTTTGGCTTCGATATCGACTGTAGATCACGCCCCAAGTATTCTTTTAAAAAAATATTCAATGTACAGTTTTGACTTTCCTACGATTTTATTATATGTATAGATGATCGGGTGGCAATCTGATTACTGTGTGATCCCGTTGCTTTGCTGCTTCGTCCAGTAAATGTACTGGCTCCCTCGGTTTGTGTGTGGCCACCAGGCCAAGCCATTCGCACTTGAGCATTATCATGTCGATATTAACGACATTGTTTATCAGCCACTCTATTATATAATTTCCTCCTATTCAACATATTTCTATCTTGTTTGATTAGTCATAAATAAAAGAAACTGTTAACTTGATGTCAGAAATTTAAAAAAAAGGGTATAAGTTTGATTAGTTTCATGACTTTCCAAGAACGTCCCTTTTTAAAATTTACTTGCCATTAAAGTGTCCAATTTTAATATCAGAAAATGGGAATTTTGATACGGTACAAATGAATTTTTGAGGAGAGCACTTTGAGGCTGATCTCACTCCTTATACTATAAATATGTATTTAATCATGCAGATGCAAGTTTTCTTATCGTTGAAATTATATAGATTGCCTTGAATATTATAGTCTGTATATAAATAATCAAAATTAGAGTAGGTTTTAAAAGGGCAATGGGCCCACCTCTCGTTCCCACCACTGTAACTTCTGTAAACCAGAATCAACAGCGGCAACCTTCCTGATAACCTCTGAGTTGCGAGCTCAGGGTGCCCTGGGGGAAAAGCTAAGCTGTCTTGGAACCCGCATCGAATTTAATCAGAAGAGTATAGGAGGAGTAGGAAAATACATCCAGTTTCCCTCCCTTTACAGCAGGAGACAGCGTAAGATAAAGCAAAAACTGCTAAGAAATGAGACGTTTACAATCAGGTTAAGCCTGATTGTTATTGCACCACGGTAGTTTAGGTATTTGAGGACCTACGAAAATAGCCTACTTAATTCTGCTTCCAGTAGTATGTATGACAAAATCGCTTGAAGGCACGGAAATTCCCACGTGTTGCTACAAGGTCGGTATAGTAGATTACCCCGGATATACATCGTATACTATCAAGCATTTGGCTACGTTCATTTTGCCAGAGATTACACTCCCAAAGAATATGATGTGCAGTTTGTTCATATTTACAGTTTATGGTGGAACATTCGCAAAATGGAGAAGGAACTAATTTGAACGAGAATAATTTAGCTTTAAAATTACCATGACTAGTAAGGAACTGTGCAACACAATGATCTATTTCTATCCACGTTTTACTTAATCGTTCCCGGACGCAGGGGAAAAAGTTATATAAATGCCGTCCTTTAGGTGAGCAGCACCAACGCGACTGCCATTCATTTATTAATTCATTAGTAACATCCATCACGGGATTAAAGAGGCGACGTATTTTTGTTTGAGCTTGCGGATTAATAAATTCTGGGCTAGTAAAGTTTTTAGAACTATAGTACATTGAGGATCGACGCTGAATTTCTAAATCTAATGGAAATACATCTGATAAAACGGGTAAAGCTTCAGAGCTTACAGTGCGATATGCTTTACACAGAAATATTAAAGCCAAACGCTGATTTTGAAGTAATTTACGCCGGGTCGCGCCGCTTGTAACTTTATCAGCCCATGCTGAACATGCATAAGTAATACAACCTAAATAAGTTGCGTTATAAATTATCTTTAAAGTGTTAAAGGTTAAACCCCACGTTGAGGTAGATATGCCGGCAAAGGACAAGTAATTCCGTTTAGCTTTTTCACTGATATAGTTAATATGATTTATAAAAGTATAATTTTTCTCTAAAACTAAACCTAAATATGTTACGGACTCCTTTCTCTTTACTGTGCTATTATTTAATTTTATGCTAGGAGACGATAGAAGCGAACCTTTTAGTATTAAGTAGAACGTTTTATGAGGTGCAAATTTTAAATGATTTCTGAATCCCCAGTTGGATATTAAATTAAGACTAGTATAAGCCAGTGACTCTATCTGTGCTCGTGTGTTTGCTTGTATTATTAAAGCAACGTCGTCCGCATAACCTATAAGTGAGCATCCTTCAGGCAAGGCTAGTGAAAATAAATCATCAAATCCTAAGTTCCATAGATATGGCGAAAGTACTGATCCCTGTGGACAGCCCAGAGTAAGGCGTTTAGATGCAGCGTAATGCCCTAGCTGTAATTTTAAGTGACCGTTTTCTAAATACGATTTAATTAGTTGATATATATTAGAATAGCATCCCCTTATTTTTAGTTTTAATAATAACATCGGCCACCACGCGTTATCAAAAGCACCTGAAATATCCAAAAAGATACCCACAACATAATTATTTCGTGATAGTTCTACCGTTTTTCTCATGGTTAGCACTGCATCTACAGTGGATTTTCCGGCGTTAAATCCAAATTATTGTTTATTGAATGTGGGCCCTTGCGGTAAGAGTCGAGGAACTACTAATTAGAGTAGGTTCTGGGATGGGTGATTTTATATGATTACTAGCTGCAGCGTGCAGCCCGCTGCATTATAAAAGTTTTTAGTGAATCCTGCGGGATCACCTAACTTTTCCGGGATAAAAAATAGCCTATGTGTTATTCTGGGTCTTCAGCTATCTACATACCAAATTTCATCGTGATCGGTTCAGTAGTATTTGCGTGAAAGAGTAACAAACATCCATATATACATACTCACAAACTTTCGCAATTATAATATTAGTAGAATGGACAAAGCGCAAGAATTGATCTATCCCTAAAGTAATCAAATTATTAGCTAGTGACGTGGATACTAGTCAACGATAATAATACATATAAAAATACTGAAATATATTTAATAAACATCATCACACAATTGTTTGTCCCTGTACGTACCTTTGGAATCGACCAGCGATCAGCGATGACTCTTTAACGTATCGAAAAAAAATCTTAAAAAACGTAGATGCACTATTTGCAATGTCACAGCACCAAAACTAACCAAGCGGCAACGACTGTCACTAATATACAAGACTGCTATGTGTCTTGCAATAACTAAGCAATTACTATAATTTCGCATTGCGAGTTACGTGATAACCCCGCCGATTGACTGGGTTGTTGGTTAGAGTCTCTAACCACTTGAGCGGACAAATGGTCATGTGCTAATCTCATATCACTCTCCTCTTGTATTACGATACGTACTCAATGGCACTGAATAGGATCTTAAAAGCATGAGCTTAAATAAACTTTATTTAAAAAATTTTTTCATATCATTATGATGGCGGTTTCAACGAGAAGAAGTAACTAACGCTTTTATAAGTTATATCTATAATGTCTTAAAGCTTTCGCTGTAAGTGCGACAAGATTTAACACAACGTGAAAAATTTTACCGCCTACCTTACACTGGTCACCTCACTGCACGAGTGGTTGGCAACCTAACTATGAATCGAGGGGGCTCGGGATCGACTCTCAACAGGGACAAACATTTGTGTAATGAGCATATGTTTGTATTTCTGGGTTTGGGGGTGTTAATTATTTATGTAACAGTATTTATCTATGTATTAGTATCGTTGAATAACACCGATAACACAAGCAAATAATTTGCTTACTTTAGGGTAAGATCAATTCGTGTAATTTGTCGAGCAATATTTATTTATTAAACCTAAATATGACAGGCACCTTATGGCCCTAGTGTCACTAATCTGGGCAAGATAACGCACACCATATAAAAGTCACGATTGCAGATTTAAGTTTCACTCGCCTTTTGTTAGTAGACAAACTTGCACCCCCATAAAGCATTTGAAAAAATATAGCCTATGTTTGATCCCGGTTCTTACACTATCTCTGCAAAATTTTATCAAAATCAGTTTAAGCATAACAAACAGACAGAAAGACTTTCGCATTATAAGTAAGGATTATACTTTTTTCTTCTCAAACGATAAGTCCAGTATAAAACAGCGCCTGTTTCGATATTTGTCGTGCGGAAACGAGAACTGTATTTGACACTTCTGCTTCCGACACCTTCCGTACACAGAATTTTAAGTACTTTTATAAAAATATACAGCGCATAAAATATTTGTTAAAATAATCCGTTTGTATTTTAGTGCATCAGAAGAAGAGTAATGTTGTTCGAGCGTTTGTATATTTGAGTGTAGGTAGATACATACCTCTTCGTCTGTCGTATGTATGTAGTAGCTGTTACCCGCGACTTTGTTTTCTAGACCCTAAAATATTAATTCCTCTTGCGGTAAAAATGTAGCGTAACATACTCCAGAATAGAGTACCTTTTCATTGGCAAAAAAATTTCATAATCGCTGTAGTAGTTTTTAAGTTTAACTATTATAAACAAACAATTAAATTTTACCGTTTTATAATATTAGTTTAGATATATGTATTTAAGTGTGTTATAATATATTATATTATAACATAATAGATATGTATATCATACATGTATATAAAAACGTTTATTTATATGTATGTATGTTTGTATATACATATTGTGTGTATTTCATAGGTACGCTTTATAGATTAAATGGCTTGACGAAATTTAACATGAAGTGTCTATGACGATGTAATTGGGAAAAAGGGAATAATCTCTGGTAGTGGAGTAAGTGTCTCGTAATTTACCTGTATGACATGAATTCTTCTATTCATCAATATACAATAACTTGTAAGACCAAATATCTTGCGTAATATTTTTCATTTAATAAGCAATTTTTTATTTAATATGCTTTTTTTGAAAGGAGCTCATCGGGGTTCCTTTTGAAAGTTGAAATATTTGAAAAAAAAGCATATTAGATCAACATGAGCCTGTAGTATAAATTAGTTTTACTTTTACATTCACAAAGTAAATGCTCCGACTTAAAACAAAATGTCTATAAATAAAAGCTTACAAGTGTCGGATGACGAGTGCATCTAATTACAATTTGGTCTCCAAGTCACGCTTGCCCCTGACGTCCCAACTCCAGACGGCCGACAGGTGTCTTCCTGGTATAAAAATATTAAACTTTACGAACTTCAAACATAATTTATAGGAGGCAGGTTACAAATAACATTGAAATATTTTAAAAAATACACATAATTTCATGAAATTACTACACAGCCTACCTGTTTCCTCTTTCGATCGTCCCGGAGATCGAGTGGTTAGCGAAATTGACTAAGATTCAATGAGGTTCGATTCCAGACAAAGACAAAAATTTGTGTGATGAGCACAGATACCCGTATTACTGGGTTTGGGTGTTTATTAAATACTAGTTGACCCGGCGAACGTCGTTCCGCCTAACTGTTGAATGAGTAGATTGTTAAATTCGATTTTTATTGATATATTTCATTAATATTAATTATTACCCTATTCCGTACGAAGACAAATCCAAAAATACAAAAATCATAAAAAATTGGTCCAGCCGTTCTTGAGTTATAAATGGTATAAGTAACACGACTTTGTTTTATATATGAATTTCTATTTATATATGTATTAATGTATTAATATCGTTAATGGAAACCCATATTATAAGCAAATAATTTGCTTACTTTGGAGTCAGATCAAATTTGTGTAATTTGTCAAATGATATGGTTTATCACGCCCGGTTCAATTGCGGGGTAGGCAGAGTAAACCGAACGCCTATAGACTTTCCAGTTCACCGCGATTCGCCAGTTTGTCGGTTTAACGTGCTCATCTGAGGCACGGGAGTGTTAATACACCACTCCGCCAGACTCCGAGTTGCTACTGAAGATTAGATTTTCGAGAAAACCTCGAAAAAACCTCAATAACACTTTGCCCGACCCGGGGATCGAACCCGAGACGTCATGGTCTGAGCCGAATAGGCTACTCATAGACCACGAGGCAGTCAAATGATATACATATACTATAATTTATTTTTTGTAACGTTTGTCATTTCTCTGTCTTGGATTAGCTATAAGATATATTTTTTTTTTGTGTTGCATGATTTTAATTTTGTGTTACATGTTTTTTATTGGCGTTCTATTTTTTTCGAGAAGATAGTAGTACCATATCCTACGACACAAAAAACTAAACCAAGTGGTTTGACTCAACATCAGGAACATAATATTTGTTATTCCGTGTCTTCACAGAATGCCTATAATCTCACCATATAACGAAAATGTCACAGTAAAGAACGTTTATCACAAAGAACATTAAAACTTTTCGATTTTTCCCTAAAGCGTGAAATATTTTACAAATATAAAAGATAGTCATCTGCGGGAGTTAACAAACAAATCCGGCGGGAACGCGGCTAAGTTTCGACGGGCTCTGTCATATCGGGGTTTGAGAAACTCTTTTTCTTGTTTTACAAGTTTACAAATTTCTAAACGAAAGAACTGACATTTGACAGTATTGTTGAGTGGATATTAATTTTCAATTGAAAACGACGAAAACAATTCGTGTCATTTTTTATACTTCGATTTTATGTCGTTCGAAAGTTAACTTTTGGAATACAGAAATTCATTAATTTTCATTTATTAATTCAAATTATAAAGCAGCTTATTTCATAAATGATAAATAATGGAGTTAGATCAATGGATAATTTCACGAATTGATTTAAGTCCAAAGTAAGTTATTTGCTTGTAGTATGAGTGTTAGTTAACGATACTAATACATAGAGAAATATGAATACTAATAATATAATAAAATCGTAGGAAAGTCAAAACTGTACATTGAATATTTTTTTAAAAGAATACTTGGGGCGTGATCTACAATCGATATCGAAGCCAAAAATATGGTTTTTAGAATTTTTGTCTGTTTGTCTGTTTGTCTGTATGTATGTCTGGGGTAAACTCAAAAAGTACTGCATAGATTTACTTCAAATTTTGCATGAATATTACTAACAGGTCGAGTCAACATGTAGGCTACATATTATCACGCTATCACCTACGGGTGAGGTGCTGTGCGGAATAAACGAAGTCCGCGAGGATGAAGTCGCTGGCAACAGCTAGTATTTAATAAACACCCAAACCCAGAAATATAAATCATCTTCAGACAAATGTTTGTTCCTGCCGGGAGCCGAACCAGAGTCCCATCGATTGCGTAGTCAAAATATTATATATTTTAATAATTTGTTTCACAACGTTTGCGACGTAACTTATATTTTTTCTTTTCATCGTCGGCACTTGGTGAAATTTTATTAATAATTAGAGATGAATAAAATGTACTGGCACTTTTACTTCACTTGATACATATACTTTGATAAATTAACAGATTTTGCTTTTTTAAGTATCTTCATGATGTAACATAGGTATATATAGGTTGTATATTTTTGTTCTTATGTGTTAAAAGAACAAAAACATTATTAGTGTAGTACAAAACAGTGCCAAATAAAATGCTAAGTGCCTTTACAGTGCAATAAACCCAAAAAACCATATGAAATTCAGATTTAGTCTAGCCAGCTGTTTTTTTTGTTTTACTCGATTGAATTTTTGAACAAATAAAAGGATCATTGTTTTTGTTTTAAAAAGCCCATAGACTTTAATAATTTTATTGTTGCGAAAAATCTACTGAATATGCATACGAAATTTCATCAAAATCGGTCAAGCCGTTTCGGAGGAGTACGGGAACGAGCATTGTGACACGAGAATTGTGACAAGAGAACGCGATCGCCCTCTAGTTTGAATTTCGACCGTAATCCTATGACTCTGTTTGATCATAGACTAAACAATAAAATCTCCTCTAAGTTAAACAACAGAGTGCTAAGTGTGAGTTTTTCTTTTCGTATTCGATCGTGAGCGCGTTTCGAGTTTACTAGGAATTTTTATGTGATTAACGTGTACCACCTAGTGGTAAACGTGAGAAACCAGT
Organism: Apodemia mormo; assembly: GCA_036924255.1. Classification (NCBI taxonomy): domain Eukaryota; kingdom Metazoa; phylum Arthropoda; class Insecta; order Lepidoptera; family Riodinidae; genus Apodemia; species Apodemia mormo. The sequence goes on along the minus strand of JAUPFN010000017.1, from coordinate 1,736,001 downwards.
TTACCACTAGGTGGCGCTGTACAAATCACATACAAATTCCTAGTAAACTCGAAACGCGCTCACGATCGAATGCGAAAAGAAAAACTCACACTTAGCACTCTGAATTGAATGTGTATATTATGATATTGTGTGTCAAATGAATGGCAGTGTGCGTAATATTTATTTTTATTAATTTATTATGTTTCTACTTTATGTTATACAAAAAAAATATTTTTTAACACTCCTTCATCATATAAACTATAACTGTACCTCATACGCCTCTGTTCGCGTAATTGTCGTAAAAAGGGGTACAAAGACTTTTCTTCATGTATTAATACATGGATTAAAATGCAGTTACGATGCTGCTATGTTTTAGATGTTTATTGAATTCTTTTTCTATAATTATTAAGGTTAAATGGGTTTTAAAAAAAATTTAAGTATCTTCAACAAGATACGTTACTTATTCCTATCTATAAATATATTATAGGACGAACTACGTTTGACAGCTGTCGAAGTAAATTATTCTTTTCTTTTTCGTTCGAGGAGCTTTTACTTATTCTAATGTAAGGATGTAAATTTTTGAATGGTGAACTTGAACTTTGATCTTATTTGCAATAGGTATTGGTTGTTACAATTCCGTGGGTAATGTATTGAGTCCCCACACATTTTCCCTGTGAAGTGCTAAAGAGTGACCGATAACTAGCGACATGCTGTCGCTCGGGTTTCCTGGCTTGTGATTACCGCCAGGCTAGAGCCTGTCGTAAAATTCCTTTATGGTGTGTATTATTGGTATCGACAGTAATATCTGGTACTAGCTTATGTACCCAGTCCCACTGCAGTTGTCTGCAGTGAATCATTTGTCAGCAAAACCTTATAGTTGAGTCAATGTAGCTTAACATAAAGGGAGACCAAGCGTATGAGAATTAGTTAGAAGAGGACCTATGGATAGGCTTCCAGCCAAGAGGGCTGTCTAACCGCAAACAAACATGGGAGATTGAATTAGAACTCGATACGATATTCATGGATCAGATAAGGAAATTTTAATTTTTTCGTGTCAGCTTCTTACTGAAATCGTGCTTCCAGAAAAGTCACTTTTGCTTTCTCTTGTTTCCCATTTTACTTTGAATAAGAAATTGCAATGAGGACTGCACATTTATAACTCAGCAAATAGAATTAGTTATGCAGTTTACGCAGTTAAAAAAATGAGGCAGTAAACAGACGTCGACACTGGAAGAATTGTATACTTTAGTTACTTCCACAGTATTATGTCATACGGGATTCTTCTCTGGGGAAATTCTTCTGCGGAAATTCTGGGGAAAATCACAGATGCACAGAAATCAATATTCTTACTATATATATTATACTTACTCTGTCAATAACAAATATAAAAATTGTGCTAAAACAAAAGTGTATAAAAAAGGGTATTATAAAATCTTAGATTATTTAGCAGATAAACAAGCCTAAATTAATTAACGAAGAATCCCGTATGACATAATACTATGGAAGTAACTAAAGTATACAATTCTTCCAGTGTCGACGTCTGTTTACTGCCTCATTTTTTTAACTGTGTAAACTGCATAACTAATTCTATTTGCTGAGTTATAAATGAGCGGTCCTCATTGTAATCTCTTATATTTTTTGTAATATGAAATATTTCTTGTAAAATTGTAACACATTTATTATAAAAAAAAATAATAGACAAAAAAAAACAAGCCCGCTGAGTATATTCCGCTGGATCTTCACAGGATGTGACCGCGTTCCGATCTAGGAGTAGTTTTAATATGTCGAATCGTCAAAATTTTTTTATATAAATAAATATTCACGGGACAAATTACACTTACTGATCTAACCCCAAATTAAGCATATTATTTGCTTGTGCTATCGGTGATAGTCAACGATACTAATACATAGAAATACATGTATATACTAGAACATATATAATAAACACCCAAACCTGGAAATACAAACATTTATGCTCATCATACAATGCTTGTCCCCGTCGGGGATCGAACCCGATTGTGTCAGGGTCGCTAACCACTCAACCAACGGGGCGGTCAAACAAGTTATTAAAATTTGATTAAGTTACCAACATATTAAAAAAATGCCTGTAAAGGTTTAATTGAATATATAACATTTTTTTATTTTGATTTTGATTGACACGTAATTTTAAATCTTCGTAAAATTGACGTAAAAATCCGTTAACAAAGTAGTCTATGTCTCCCTGTCTCTTGAATAATGTAGCTGTCTAAAGGTGAAATATTTTTTAAAATCGGTCGAGAAATTTTTGAGTTAAATCGTAACAAACAAATAAACAATAAATCAGATCTTTCCTCTTTATAATATTAGTTTAGGTTACACACCAACAGAACAGAACAGAACAATTAAATTTTGAAAAGGACGAACCAATATTAATTGGAATAATATAAAATATTTTTATCATCGAATGAAACTTACTTGAAATATTCAGGATTCCCCCTGGAGCGCTATCGTTATGTGCACTTATCATCTGAAACAGCATATTTGTTATCGTTTTGGTACCTTGGGTTTGTTAATATTTCTGCTGCACTTAGATTACGAAGGCCTCTTTCTATGCTTACTTCTATAGATTATTATTATATATAGCTTATTTTTAATAAAACAATTTTACAGTATTTCAGGGATTATTAGATTATTTACTAGCTACAAACAATGTGATTTCCAGCGTGGTCATCCTGGTGGTAATCTTCTTAATTACCTTATTCATAGCTAAATTGAAACTATGTAGACCAAGGGCATTTACTATTAGCTATAAAAATCAAACAGGCATTCGCTGTTGGATTTTTATAGCTAATGTATTATTATTGAAATTATTATTGTAAAAACAGATGATTCTAATATGCAGTTTCACACACTGCAAACTGCGTTCATCAGCTTTTATAAGACCCCAACATCAAGATTATAATAGCGGATTATATTTTACTATGCATTAATAATAATTGTTGATGTTCCTCGAAACTCAGTGATATCACTAAAACTGTTTTTTCAGCACGTCAGTGATATGCTGCATTTTTTTTAATTATGTTCAGCTTACTGGCTTTGCATTATCTGTATTGTAATATAACATGTTTGGCTTAGTACTGTAATGGCACAGAGGTTCTGGGATTACATCCTGGTTTGGATAATTCGTACTCAATGACTTTTCGCTTTTTCTTTGAAAATATAATTTGCCCGAGTTTTAATATGCGCCCGATTCGCCAAAAGTTTGGCCACTTCTGACAGTATGGTATTTATGAGTAATCGGGTTCTTTAAAGTTCTTCCTATATGAGCGTGATAATATAATAATATAACAATATGATCCTAAAGGTGCTTTAAAGGTGAATACGGTTACATAACATAAACATTAATAGTAAACAGTATGTTGTTGTAAATGTACTAATCTGAATATTATATTTAAGGATTGTCGATATTTAGTGTACCCTAGATGTTACCAATGACTTTCCGTGGATCAGTTTTCGCATGAAACGTTATACAGAACTTTCTCTTGCTACGGTGTAGCGTAACTTGTAGCAGTGAAACCTACAGTCTACATGGTAAATGTAGCTAAATAATTTATAACCGAAGAGATAGTTATATACTAATCACAACGCTCATAATTCATTCTAATACCTACCTTCTTTCGAAACATTGATTGAATATTGCGATTCGATGATGCATACGGCCGATTTTCGAAATGCAAATTAATGTTAACAAGCAATTAATTTGTGTTTAAAAGATCATTTGCTTATAAAAATTATTTTAAACACAGAGTAATAGCTTAGTAAAATTAATTTGCGTTACAGAAACCGGCCGATACATTTGTTCACATTCGTCAAGATTGATATCAAAATTTTCCCAAAAGCCGACGTTATGCGATGTAAGCCTATAGTAACTGCTAAATAATGATACATTTTAATTAGATCCTTATATTGTTATATATGTATACTATAGTTAGGTATTTAATACATTTATTTTATGGCCAGTTACTTCAAATTTATAAAAACAATCGGTTAATTTCTGTTTATGAAATATTAACAAGAATTTAATTTTATAAATCTTGTAAAACCGTTTTCACAATTTTTCGATATTACAAAATCGTTTAACATATTTTTTAAAATTGTTTTTCAATATGTGACATAAATCACTACATGATTCCAGCTTAACACCAATGATAGTTTTATCATGTGGGCATCCAATAAGGCATACACTATTACTTAATCTTTCTACAAAATCAATTTGACTTCAAGGTTCTACTTTTTCCTAAACTCTTTCATGATGGTCTGGACCCCTATTAAAGAATAAACCGTTTGTCGTTCTACTAGGCATTTTGTAAAATTATAAGCCAAATGCGTCATTACCGCCCTGACTACTAGGTACTAGAATTGAGTAAGTCAGGCTCTGGTTTGGTACAATCACTTTACAAACTCTTGGCTTAATAGCGTCAATTCGTTCCAATTTCAAAATTGAGGTAGCCGCTTATTTATGCATATTGATGTCCTGCAACATAGATAGCGGCGTAGCATTAACATCTTTGATCAAGAAAAAACTGTAAAATCTCGGGCAACAGTTTGTTCCGTATTAGAGTTTTTTTTTATATCATAAGATAGCAGACAAGCAGATGGGTCTCCTGATGGTAAGAGTCAACCATCGCCTATAGACACCAAAGATGTTAATGGTGCGTTGCTACCTTGTGGCGAGGTCTAATGCCATAATAATACATAAGTTTACCGGCTACCTTACCCTCCAAACCGGAACAAGACAGTGACAAGCACTGACGCTATTGCGGCAGGAATAAGTAAGGCGGTGGTACCAGACCCGGGCGAGACAATGCAAAACTCTACCACCTAGTAGTCACGATGGTAGTGACTTGCAGAGCCTATCGGTCGCCTTTTACGACCTGCCTGACAGAACGGCAGTTTTTCTATTCTTCAAAGGAGCCCGGAACCAACACGGGGAAAAGTATAGTCTAAGTTTTATACTATATGTATATACAATTAATTATATGATTAGATAAAAATTGATATTTTTAGCATTTCAAATACAAAATACGTGCAATGAATCGTTTGTTACGGCTTATGATACGTTGGTGTTGTATATTTAGATAAAAATTTCTAACAATCAACCACCAAATGGATTTGTAGGAGATAAAGCCTTTGGCTTTGATCGGCGAGGCGTGTGGCCGGCCCTGCCGTCGGGCCACTCCACTGACCCTATTAGGGGAGCGATTCAACTATTATCCGCGTAGGAACACAACGCCTGAAGGGACCCGGGAATTCAAGGATATATTTTCAGTTTCACGGCGTATTGGTGACGGTAATAAGGTGTGGTTTTGATTGCTTTACCCTATTGAGGCGGACGAAATAAAATACACCGAAATTCCAAGGATTTACCAAAAATAAAAAAGATCAATTTTTGTTTTGCTCAAATCATTATGTTTTGCAGATTGTGTAATATTTTTGTGAAATTTCGACATACTCTTTGTTAGTCGTTAGTTTTTATTACAATAGGTAGATATTTATGTTTTCAATTCCTCTAAACGTAACGTCTCTAGGTTATCTAGTCCTAACGACAACGACCGAGCCTAGACTAGAAATATGCCTGCTTTGTTGACAGTTTGACGACTTGTAACATCATTGAACTTAACATCGTTGACTATTCGCGGATGCACTACTTCACCTAGTATTATTTAAGTTAATCTCCAGATTTATAAATATTTGACTTCCATTATTTTTAAATGGCATGATAACTTAGCACTAAAATTTGGGGTTTTTTAAATAAAAACAAAATATTTATTTGTAAGAATGATAATGCATGAAGAACGAAGATAGAAATTAAAATATTTGTTACAAGTTATTAAAATAAATCAAAGATACCAGATTATTCTACCGTGCTTTGGTGTCCAAAAATTTAAAAATTATTAAGCATGTTTTTTTTGTTAATATTTTATATTATATTTAATTTAAAAATGTATACACTACTTATTTACAAATTTCTAAATATACTTGAAATTAATTGAATCAAATTGAGTTTTAAATTAGTTTTACTTACATTTAGATAGTAAGATACATTTTATTAAACAAATCGAAATAGAACTTTATTATTTATGTATCTTTTTGACGTCATTTCAGTCGAGTTTTGTATCCTCTACCACATTTATCATAGAAAATAATATCTTTCTTGAGTTTCAGTCGCGGTGTTGTTCTGCGGTAGTGTATACCACTAGTAGTGGTTTGAAAATAACTACTTACTTACACTACAATGATATTTTCAAGGTAATTAAGCTCATTAAGCATTATGGTAAGTGTAATACCAAACCTTTGATATTGCAGTCAGTAGCGGCGATCAGTTGGGCTTCCTCTCCGTTTGGTCAATTTTCCAAAAAATAGCAATATACACTACACATTACACTACTAAGATAGTTCATCAAAGCGAACTAAGTTTTACAATCGTAGTATTAACTTATCTATACATGTAATAAAATCGTAGGAAAGTCAAAACTGTACATTGAATATTTTTTTAAAAGAATACTTGGGCCGTGATTTACACGTTAATACTTTTATATTGAAAACTAGCTGACTCGGCAAACGTTGTTCTGCCTTTTTAACTACTCTTGTATTTTTCTATATTTTTCTTGAACATTGTGCCGTAGCGGAGGTATCCTGTTCCAAATTTAAAATATATATCATTAGCTGCTATTTCCAGTATTCCGATCCTGTTGCTCCTCACTTGCATCACCTCCGACAGGTCCTACGATCTCTTACCGGACAAAAAATTGCTATTGGTATTGACGCTAATGCCTCATCCCCCCTTTGCCGTACCAAAGGGGGATGAGGCATTAGCTCTTTTCTTGAAGATCGATCGAATCCATTCAGAAAATTCCCAATCGATAATTGGTTCCACAGAGGAGTAGTTCGGGGCAAACAGTGTCTCGAATACCGCATGATTGTGGATTTTCAGACATCGAGATGGTACAGATGAAACTTTGAAATTTGTGTCGGTGTCCGATGGTGAAATGCCGCCGATACCTGCAAGATGATGATGCTACAGATTGTAAACTTATTATAAACTAACTATAACATAATTTAAGTTCAATTTCAATTTCCTGCATTTCTAAAACTCTGAATCAGATATTCACCATCTTAGCCGTTTTCCCCCGTGTTGGTCCGGGCTGCTTTGAAGAATATATCAGCTACCGTTCTGCCAGGCAAGTCGTAAAAGGTGACCGATACATGTCACGGCCATCGTGACTACTAGATGGTAGAGTTCCGCAAAGTCTCGCCTGGGTATTTGGTACCACTGCCTTACCTATTCTTGCCTTTAATATATTAGCGTCAATTATATAGCGCCAATGCTTGTCATAGTCGTGTTACGGTTTGAAGGGTAAGGTAGCCTTTAGACTTATGCATGTGGCATTATGATCCCGTCACACGGATAGCAACGCAATATTAACATCTTTGTTGTCTATAAACGATGGTTTTTTCTTTTCATCGGGAATACCATCTGCTTGTTTGCTGTCAAATGATATATATAAAGCCTGTATGGGACCAAATGAAAAGTGAAACTTCCCAAACAAAAATAAGTACTTTATTTAAAATCAGTAAATACTTGACCGAGTTCTGAGCTAACATTAAAAAAAAATACAGCTGAATTAAGAATATCCTCTTTTTTGAAAAGTCGGTTGAAAAAAACACTTTCTACGGAAATTTGTCAGATCAAATCCCGCTATTATCGATTGCAACATATGTTTTCACAAGTACGAGTGTGCACATATAAATAAAATACACCATTGTAGGTGTATTGCAAATTCAGGTTATTTCAAACATTCAGCTCGATACCGAACGTCCCAATCTAAAATGTCAAAAAAGTATTAATTGATCACTGTATGGCAATGACCGTAGACGTTGCAATTGACCGCATAGCTCCACGTGCTATATATACAATAGAATGCTTCACTTTCCAACCCTTACATTTCCCTATGCACCCTAGCATCCCTCTCTGTTCGACGCGGAAAATCGTAAGGTCTGCTTCCGATGCTTCCTCAGTTTTCGTCGCGATTCCACGACGGGTGAACGCCTTGTGGATTTTCGAATTTATCGTAAATTTGACGCTTGTAAGTTTCGATAAACTTTGGTATAGTTATATGCTTTGAAGGGATTGTTGTGGCGGGAAATTTGTATTAGACAATCGAAAAGTTACATCGTACAGTAATTAATAAACTTTGTGCTATTGTTTTGTTTTTGTGAAGTGTTGTGTTTTGTTTTCTCGAACGCGGGATTTTTGTAAGTAACAATGCACGAGACTCTTATTCTATTTGTTAAAAATTTATAAAACTTTACAATAAAACACATAAGCGATAATTTATGATAGCGTGTTTCTCGGAGCGTGCGATGCTTTTTATCATATAAAATAAATTGATTGAATTATTGAAAAACATTTTACTGTTTTACAATTATATTTATCATGCAAACATAAAATATATATATATATATATATATATATATAATAATGAAAGTTTAAAAGTAAACTATTATTCCTGTTGCAATAGCGTTAATGCTTGTCATTGTCGTGTTCCAGTTTGGAGGGTTACATTTTCGCTCATATCCATGGGGCAGATATGTGATACCCCCAATATGTTGTACCTAACACTTAAGTTTGCCGCCTACCTTACCCTCCAAACTAACAACTGTCTGTCAGGCTACCCGAATCTGATTGGTAAGCTAAGCAAAAATTTGAGATTTTGAGAAAAAATTGCGGTTGTGAGTGTATTGCTATATTCCGCTGTCGTAAAGAACGAGTCATCGTTATTAAAGGTTTGATAATATGCCAGTCGATATATCAATGAATTTTTGTGAAGCGGAGTATCTTTGGATCCTGTAAGGTATCTGAAAACGATTTGGGGAAATCATTTCACTTTTCACCCGATAAAAAAAAAACGGAGGAGTTCTTAATTCGACGTGTATATATTTTTTATGTCAGATCACGTATAACTTTTTACAGAGTAGTACGATTTTGATATTTTTTTTATTAGTATGAGTATATCTCGAGGGTGGTTTGGTTGGCGATTCCATTTTTTTTAATTTCAATCATAAGAGTACGTAGCCAAGGAATGATTGAATGTTTTTAATGCATGACCACGCATATCTTCTTACGGAGTTATCTCATTATGATAATTTTGTTTTTGCCAATTGGAATAAACTTACCCCGAGAGTTGTCTTATACAGTGTGTAAAGAAAACCCTGTCGGATAATTAAAGGTGTTATTTGGTACCGTAATACGGTTACATATGTGTAATTATTTGATGGATATTAATTAATTAGTTTTCCCAATAAAAAAAGTAATCTCAAATAGTATGATAACACCTACAAATAAGTAAAATTTATTATCAAAGAAATCCGCGCAAGTCGGATGCTACCGAAGGATAGGCGGCGCGTTTAAAGTTCGTTTGTAAAAAGCCGAAAAACGAACACCGCACCTTCGCACGGTGTTTGTGCGAAAAGCCGCCAAAGCGAAACAATGAAACTAACAGCGACAATGTATTGTCATTTTTAAAATATTTGCCTAATTATACCGAGATATTTGTAAAAATATGAATATTAAAAAAACGATATCTTTTTTATATTCAGAAATAATTTTAATATTTTTTTCAGTAATGCCTTTAACCAACCTATATGCCTCTTTCGGACTGGACAGAGTTTTCTTTACACACTGTATATTTAAAAAAAACAAAACAATACGAAAACAGGGAATGATTGATTGTTCACACATTTGTATGAAATTTGAATTCGTCGATTTATTTTTTTGTTAAAAAAATATTATTGTTATTTTACTCTATACAACTTGACATTAATAAAACTGCAGCTACTGACTTCCATTCTCCGGAAACTTTGTAATCCTGGATCAGGTCTTCACCAAATTTATTTAAATGGGAAATATATTCCCATAAAACAAAAAAAGAATTTTTGAAATCGGTTAATAAATGTTATGTGGTAACAAAATACTATTAGGTGGTAGAGCTTTGAAGAACAGACCAATTACCATTTTGTCAGGGAGATCATAAAAGGCGACCAAATTGTTCACAATCACTACCATCGTGACTACTAGGTGGTAGAGTTTGTCCATGCCATATATCTGGACGAGACGTTCGTCGCTGCAACGTCTCGTCCAGATATATGGCACTACCGCTTTACCTATTCCCAACGCAATCCTTGTCATTCTTGTGTTCTGGTTCGGACGGTAAAGTAGTCGATAGACTCATGAATGTGGCACTGCCATCCTACCATACTTACCATCAAGAGCCATTTGCTTGTTTGCTATCTTATGTTGTAACAAAATAAGAACAAGCTACAATAAAGCCAACTTAGATGGTACGGACATGTTTTACGTAAATTGATAGATTACGTAAATGACAAGAGACTAAACATAGTAAAGCTTTTACGTCAATACAACTGCCACATCCCTGGTAGTGTATCTTGTGGACGACGGTGGTCAAATGACTACGATAACAAGATACACTAGAAGAAGGGACAAACGAGCAGGAGGTGCACTTGATGGTAATACCACCAAGCGCAACTCCTGCTAGTTTGCCCCTTCTTCTATTAAAAAGCTTAGATGTGTTGAGTCAAGAGAGAAATGCCTAAGAAACTTTGGTTAGATGTTATTGATATATGTGCCGTTCATGTAGTTTGAGGTGCTAATGAACTCGCTAGAAAGATGTTGCAAAATCGTAATAAGGGGAAAAGACAGAACGTACTGGAAAACGTAATGGATACTCACATCCCACCATGAGGAGTAACAGAAACAAACACTAAGGTGGTGATGATTACGACAACTAACCAACAAAATAAAGGGGAAGGGGTCTTTAATGTATGTACACTACTGTAAATGGTTATGATGTGACCAATGTAAAAAATGTTGTTATTGAACAGGAAGCAGTTAGTCGGTGAGCGGCAATCGATACGGCGTATGCGTTGGCATTTGATACCGAAGCCTTACTCTGTTCTTATTGAGCATTAGCCTGTCTGTTGTGCAAATCATATTACCCTTTTAATTAGTTGGTATGCACCAATTAAGTTGTAAGGGGAACACTGAACTAAGAGGGAAGAAGTAATTATAGAGTGGTCAAAAAATCGGCTTTTCTCTTTAAAAAACTGTGTTAAATACTGTAAATTGGATCAAAATCGGCCAATGACGAAAATTTTTGAATGAAAATGTTATTTGACATTACTTCGACATTTTTCAACCTGTAGATTGTGTAGCTAAGAAAACCTTGTAGAGCTCAAAAATTGCTTTGATTGTTATTCGAAAGATCAAAATTCATTATTTTTTTTCAAAAATACTTTTCAAAAATCAAATTATTGTTATTTTTAACAAAATTTAGTTTTCGAACTCTGAAAAAAAATCTATGCTTAGATATAATTTATGTTTTTTTTTTTAAATACCTCAATTTAGCGGAAAGTTATAGGGATGGCCGGCAGGATCAACCGGTTTACAGATTTTTTATCATAAGATAGTAGACAAGCAGATGGCTCTCCTAATGAAAGAAACGACCATCGTTATAGGCACCTAAGATGCTAAAAGCAACGCACCATTGCTATTCTTGTGGGGGGGTCTTAATGCCACATGTATAAGCGTGCTACCTTAGCGTCCAAACCAGAATACGACAAGGACAAGCACTGACGCTATTGCAGCAGAAATGAGTAAGGCGGTGGTACAAAACACAGGCAAGACAACACAAAAGTCTACCACCTAGTTGCCCGAATACTTCATTTTTAAATGAGTGTCAAAGTTATCGAAATAAGCTGAGTTGTTTTATTGGCGGTTTTTAGTAAAAAGGATCTCAACCAAAGTACTACGTTGTAGACAATAAAACATTTTATAGACGATAAAGACGGCAAAAATCAACCAAGAAGTTTAATGCAGTATTGTTCGGTAATATGCGAACAAATAAATATACAGACAGAAAAAAAAGATATTGTTTGGATTGTATTTGTAATAACAACCAGCCATAGTAATAATTATCTTAAATATGTTTCATGAATAAACATTGATCAATAGCATGATGGGAATCAAGAACGTCTTCAGACGTCTGGGTAACTCTAGTTATCTGCTATGAAGATAGTGTGATAATAATGCACATCAATGCCTATGTTTCAGTCTGCTTGTCTGTCTGTTTTCACGGCTAAACCACTGAATCGATTTTAATGAATTATGGTATGAATATAGAAGGCTTAGGGTCAAACACAGGCTACATTTTTTCAAAAATCATCTCCGAATAGACTGAAATAAGGGAATAAAGATATAAAATTATGTATTTTGATGATATCCTATTACACTCACGGGCAAAGCTGGGCGGGATAGATAGTTTATAGCATAATATTGGGCTTAGCCCAAACACAACAGCGGCAAGTAGTAGACGCATTTATGCAAACAAGAATAGACAGAGCGAACGCGTGAGTTTTGACAACCTTATTCATTTATTCGTAACGCCGATAGGCTAGTAGTGACATAATTATCCTACTTACCTCTTTTAAGCTTCCTGCTTCTTTAACAAAAGACTGGAGAACTGAAAGTGTATTTTTCATAAGTGTCCTAGACCAACTCGAGAAATGCTATACCGAGATCTATATATATATATATATATATATATATATATATATATATATATATATATATATATATATATATATATATATATATATATATATATATATATATATATATATATATATATATATATATATATATATATATATATATATATATATATATATATATATATATATATATATATATATATAAATATCAGTTGCTGTTCGTTAGTCTCGCTAAAACTCGAGGACGGCTGAACCGATTTGGCTAAGTTTGATTTTGAATTAATTGTTGAAGTCCAGGGAAGGTTTAAAAAGTGAGAAGATATAGAAAAAAATAAAAGTAGTTAAAAAGTCAGAACAACGTTTGCCGGTTAAGCTAGTAATATGATAAAACTGTACAACATATTGATAATTAGGTTTTAATGTGAAAATCCGTAACTTTAAATGTATCACCATTGGTCGTTCATATCTAATAATAGAAAACGCTAGTATTTAATATTTCACAAAAACAAATTATATTTATTTTACTATAACAACAAAACAAGATAAATATATTAAACAATATTGATTTCAGAATTTCGGAGATATATTTAGAAATTACATAAAATAATCTTTTTATTAAGGGAATTCTAGCCTTTTACAAGTTTTTACTGTGACATAATATATATATATATATATATATATATATATATATATATATATATATATATATATATATATATATATATATATATATATATATATATATATATATATATATATATATATATATATATATAGATGTATTAAAACATTATTCCCGTTCCAGAGATAATTAAAAATATTTTACCTAATGAGTAATTTAGTAATGAGTATAGATAGTCACGCCGGTTCCCTTGCGGGGTAGGCGGAGTATTCGAACGTATATTTTCAGTTCATCAAGATTCACCGATTTGTTGGTTGGGGAGATGAGTGGCGATCCCCATCATCACATTTTTAGCAACCTGATAACGATTATCGACTACTTCTTTCGATAACCGGGACCGGCGGCTTTACGTGCTCATCGAGGCATGGAAGTGAACCGTTTACCAGACTCCAAATTATTACTGAGTTTTTTGGATTTTTTTTATAACATAAGATAACAAACAAGCAGATGGGTCTCCTAATGGAAGGAGTCAACCATCGCCTATAGAAACCATAGATGTTAATGCTGCGTTGCTATCTAGCAGCAAGGTCTAACGCCATACGCATATTTTAACCGGCTACCTCACCCTTCAAACCTGAATACGACAGTGACAAGCACTGACGCTATTGCGGCAGGAATAGGTAATGCGGTGGTACCAGACCCGGGCGAGACAATGCAGAACTCTACCACTTAGTAGCCACGATGGTAGTGACTTGCGTAGCCAATCAGTCGCCTTTTACGACCTGCCCGGCAAAACTGCAGTGGCCTATTCTACAAAGGAGCCCGGAAACAGCACGGGGGATAAAACCTCGAAAAAACCTCCATTACACTCTTGCCCGAACTCATGATCTGTGTTGAATTAGCTACCCATAGAGGCAGTCTGTATTTATTAATTAAATTTCATATAACTAAATAAGTTGAAAAAGTTAAACTGAAAAAAGTTTGAGGAAGATATAACGAATAGTAAACACCTCAAACAAATATTTGGACATGTAGTACACGAGGCGTACCGGCTAATCGATAAAGAATTGAATGCGTGCAGATAATCGATGGCTGGGATCTTGGCCGTGCGTGATGCCGGTGATAGCCCGTGCTCGGCTGCGGAACAACTTTGTTCATTTATTAGCGATAAGGGACGAGCTGTAGTGTACTGTGTATGAGGAACGTACCTATCGAAAACATAAACCTTTTATAAGAGCGATTAGTATAAATGAAAAAGGGCACGCTTTATAAGTACGGGCATGTATATATGACAAGGAAAAGGTTTCCGAATAAAACTATAATAATCTTGGTTTTTATATCATTTGTTAGCAAACAAATTGATGGCTCTTTGAATGAAAAGAGAAATCATCGCCTGTAGAAAATGGTCTCTTACCACCAGGAGAGTCATCTGCTTGTTAATATACCGATTTGGAGGGTAAGGTGGCCGGTAAACTTATACATGTGGCATTTAACCTCGCAACAAGATAGCAACGCACCATTAACATTTTGGTGTCTATAGGCGATGATTGACTCTTTCCATCAGGAGACCCATCTGCTTGTTTGATATCTTATGAATTATGATGTAGTAATAGAAAGAAATGTAAGGATAGGTACAAAAATAAAAGAAGGCAGCGTTCATTGATTGCATGTTTAAGCACTTTATCTTTAGTGTCTATAGACGACGGTTGTCTGTTTAAATCAGGGGAGCCATCTGAATATTTGCTATCCTATGATGTAAAAATAAAACTTGAGTGTTTGTGATAAGAGTTATGAAACTAGAAGAAGAAAGAATTTTAATCCTTATGGATCGTATATCTAGGAATTTAACTTTTTGCATATCACTTGAAGAAATCCTCGTAAATGTATGTTGTTGATAATGTTATATTAAGGTGTGTAACTTATCACTTTTATACAGTTGTTTTGTTTTTACTACCTAATAACAGAAATGACAACTTGATAACCTATCGTGATTAGAGGCTATTTTAATAGAATCTGCAACAAATTTAAACAACTGACTAACTAACATTAATACCGAAGCATATTTGACTTTAGTGATGTGAATCTTTTTCTTTGAATGAACGGAAATATTTAGCGATTAGTTAGGTAGTTCCATCAAATATTTATTACTCAATCTAACAGTTAATTGTCAAAAAATCTAAAAGTTAACTGTTTCTTTGTGTCTAAAAAATATGAAATAATAATAATTGTACCTTACCAATATAATTTTAAGAAATTATATCATAAAAATCAAAGTATGCGATTCCATTCATTGTTAATTAATAAGATGACATAATAATATTTATTATACATATTTTATTTCAACGGAAAGCAAAAAAACAGGTGTTTCTTCTGACGGAAAAAACATAACCATCGCCCATAGGCATCAAAATTCTCATGTTATATAACCGTCAGTTTTATGTGTTACTAAAAATGGCGGTGTAAGTTAGTTTATCGATATAATACTAGCACGGCCATTAGTACTAGCACTGGCATGTATGCCATTCTGCACGCACCTTCAGTACAGGAACATGATGTCTTGGATTCGAATTTCGAGTCGGATAATTCGTTCTAAATAACTGTTTCGGTTTTTCTAGAAATATTTGTATAGGTTGAACACCTGTCACATATACTTAGTAATGAGACTAAATATCATTAGCTAATGCCTAGATATGGACGTGAGGGTATTTATTTTGCTTATGATATATATTCTTGCTGTAACATTATCGATATTTGTCGCACTCGTATTTAGTTTTGGAGGGTGGGGTAGTAGGTAACCTTACAAATAAGGCATTAAAATTTTGCTTTATAAATAACCCTACCTTCCCGCTACCTTTCCACTACCATCTGATACCTACCCGGTACCTTCCTGCCACCTTCCCTCTACCTTCCCGCTACTTTCATGCTAACTTTCCGGTATCTTTCCCCTACCTTCCCGCTTCCTTCCCCCTACTTTCCCGCTATCTTCCCGCTACCTTTCCACTACCTTCCCCCGTACTTTCCCGCTAACAGTTTTTTTTGCCACTGTATCGTATACGTACATATACAATACTAGCTGAGCCCGCGACTTTATCCACGTGGGAAAAATCGAAAAAAGTAGCCTAAGTGACTCCTTATCACAGCTATCTGCCAGTGAAAGTCCCGTCATAATCGGTCCAGCCGTTTCAGAGATTAGCCGGAACAAATAGATAGACAGACAGACAGACAGACGGACAGACAGACGGACAGACAGACAGACAAAAATTGTAAAAAATGTTATTTTAGTATATGTATCGAGTATACATTCGTATGCATTTAGTAAAAAGCGGTTATTTTAATATTACAAACAGACCCTCTAATTTTATTTATTTGTATAGATGTATAGATATATACACAGTTATATACAGAGGTGTCGTTTACATCGCATGTCGCGAGTTTGTTTTTTTCTCATCACAAAATGCCAACGCGCCTAAAGAAGATTTCACTCCCATAACATCTTTGATGTATTTAAGCGATCTTCATCAGCAGATCCATCTGTTTATTTGCAAACAAAAAGTAGCAAGATTATAAAAGTTATTTAATTCTCCAAATGAAACTTAATCTCGTTAATTTAGTTTTACCACCGTCGGAATGACGCCCAAGTTATTTCACACAAGTAGGAAATTGGTTAAATTTAGATACTTAGCCAAACCACACAGAACAACAAACACACTAAGCATAATTAACCGACCCGTATAATGCCCGGTTAAAATGAAATAAGCAAAAGGTGGACGCGCCCGCTGTGATTCGAGCGAGAACAAACGAAGGGACGTTTTATTTCAGTGTTTCTTTTTTAATCTTTCCGTTTGTTTGTATTTAGAATAAAAAACATTAAACACATATTTAGGTACACACACATTCGAACTCTTGATATTCCACTCTATATAATACACTAGCGATCTACACCGGCTTCGCACGGGCAGCACTTTAGTCATATGACACAAATTATCAAAAAGCCAAAAGCCATACTTAACATGGTAATTCTGTGAAGTCAATCCGAAGATTGCTCTATATTTTATTCGAATCGCTCCAGTAGTTATGGATTTTTTTGGAAAAATAGACACATATTGATTTTTATGTATTATACTACCGCACAGAAATTTAATTTATGATTATCGTACACTATTTTAACATTTCAATAATTATTGTTTACTCTTGTTCGGGTCAGCTGGAAGAAATCTCTTTTATTGGGGATAAGCTCGCCCATTGTACAGTCTCTATGTACTACTTTTCTTTTAATTGTGTACAATAAAGTATTAAATAAATAAATAAATAAGTAATTAATGGATTTATTATATTAATAGCATAAAAAAGAAAAAAAGAAGGTACAACTGATTGTTTCGAAATTCAGTTGGATAATGCTCATGAAGATTTTTATGCTCATGAAGTTTTCACATAAACTTAAAAAGACTAACTCGGTTAATTTTGACCGGATGAGAAAAATCATATAATATTCTTTTTGATGTAAAATTATAAATTCTACACATTTTATTTAATACTTTTTCGTCTAATTTTTACAGTTTTTGAGTAATTACAGAAAAATCCCTTTTTAATTTTTTAACTCTTGCCAGTTGTTGTCGAACAAAAAAACCTTTACATATTGTTTTCAAAATGCAAAGAATCATAATTGTGATGCAAAACTTTATTTTACTTTATCTATTTTACTAGAGTATACAGGAAAAAGTTATTTAAAAATCAAACAAACAAAGTACTGCCACCATTTTTTTTAGGGACCTGTGAATGATTCATCAGTAACATCGAAGCCAGGGATAGAATTAATGGATCGCAAGGGATTAATTGATATTATTTCAATTATGTGTCACCTATGTTATTGCGGGGTGGCCGTTCGAGTGGAAGAAATTGTAATGAGGCTGCTCACCGGACTAGAAGATATTACGGACTGTGACGTCATCTCAGTTCGAAGCTGTACATATACACCTAAATTATAATTTACTATTTCATAAGACATGACCCTTTTTTAATGGACTCTGTGAAAGAAAAGATTCGTTTTTGCTAGAATTTCTTTTCGTATTGTTTCGTATCTAGAAGAACAGGGGAGTACCTACATTGAATGTGACTTTAGAAGGACTGGTTTTTTTTTTATATCATAAGGTAGCAAACAAGCAGATGGGTCTCCTGATGGAAAGAGTCAACCATCGCCTATAGACACCAAAGATGTTAATGGTGCGTTTCTATCTTGTGGCGAGGTCTAATGCCACGTGCATAAGTTTACCGGCTACCTTACCCTCCACGACACACGTCAGCGATAAGCAATGACGCTAATGCGGCAGGAATAGGTAAGGCGGTGGTACCAGACCCGGGCGAGACAATGCAATACTCTACCACCTAGTAGCCACGGTGGTAGTGACTCGCATAGCCAATCGGTCGCCTTTATTATACTCATTATCACATAGCAATGAAGAATTCCGACATGTTAAAACAGTTAATGTTCACAAAGATAGTTAATGGTCGTAAGCAAACAATAAAAATATAATAAGATAATAAGATGAGAATATTGCTTAATTACATGGTAAATCTCAATAAAATGAGTGCAGTAGTGTTCTAAAATTATGGTCTCAACACGATATTCGGTAAAAGATGACTCACGCTAGACCGTGTCGGGTCCGAGCCGAGTGTCGGCCGTAGCACGACCAACTAAAACGACCAACCAGAACCAGGACCAACAGGGCAGTCGAGATAGATAACTTACAACACATAAATATGGTATTTTTTATACATTTCTTTTATACAACAACAAACAAACAACAACTTTTAACAAACAAGCAGATGGTTCTCCTAATGGAAAAAGAATAAATAAATAAATATTATTGGATAAATTACACTAATTGATCTGACCCCAAAGTAAGCAAATTATATGCTTGTAGTATGGGTGTCAGTCAACGATACTAATACATAGAAATACATATATAAAAACTCTAATATATTTAATAAACACCCAAACCCGGAAATACAAACATCTACACTTGTCACACAAATGCCTGTCCCTGCGTGAATCGAACCCGGACCCCATTGATCGCGTAGTCAGGGTCGCTAACCATTCGACCAACGGGGCGGTTAGTGAACCAATGAATGTTAGTGTTTTTTTGCAATTTGTGCGGCGGGATGGCTATGTCACACGCATAGGTCTACCGGCTACCTTACCCACTAAACTGAAACACGACAATGACAAACATTGACGATATTACGACAGGAATAAGTAAGGCGGTGGTGCCATATATCCGGGCCAGACGTTGCGGAACTCTACCACTTAGTAAAAATTTTTACGTCATAATTATAACAGGATAGATAGTTTAATGTAAATTTTATATATACAACTTATTGTCCACAAAAAACGCAAGCGGTTTCGCAGTGATTTATTAAAAATACAAAAGTGCATTGTTTCAAACGCTACGCAATATATTTTCAGTTAGCTAAAACTAACAGTGTGTAAGGCAAGCGGGGAGAGCTCTGCACCAGCGCTCCACTGAGTTTAATGAATAAAAACATTTGCATACTTTGACACTTTTATGCTGTAACAATATTTGGAATATAAAACTGAACATTCGTATGATTTGCTCTATCGTTTTATAACAACAGCCACAACACACTTTCACGCCAAATCCCTTACGGGGTAGGTAGAGAGAATATCGTTTATAATTTTCAACAATGTAATATATGGGTTATCTATACATATAATAAAAGCGTAGGAAAGTCAATGTATGTCCGGAGTAAACTCAAAAAGAACTGCATGGATTTACTTCAAATTTTGCATGAATATTACTAACAGGTCGGGTCAACATATAGACAAAATATTATCACGCTATCACCTACGCGCGAAGAGCTGTGCGGAGTAAACGAAGTCCGCGCGGACGAAGTCGCGGGCAACAGCTAGTACAGTATATAGTTATATATTTGTCGGCTAGGTTTTCTGCGCTTTTGTTGATTTGGAGAAGATAGAGTTGTATTATCCCCCGTGTTGGTCCCGGACTCCTTTGAAGAATAATCCAACTGCTGTTTTGCCAGGCAGGTCGTAAAAGGCGATCTATAATTCAATTTATAATATATAATTTATAATCTTTCGTTTTATAGATATTTTATAGTACTTATCTATGTAAAAGTGTTTTATTTTAATATCAAATACAAGTTTAAATAAATATTTTTTTACGGTTTAGTTAAATAAAAATGACTGTACTTATTCGTATTGCAACTATACTGCTACGTTTTTCCTAAAAATAAAAGTGATATAAAAATAATCTATTATACTTATATTATTAATAGCTGTGCCCGCGTTTTCGACCGCGCGGAAAAACTACTAAAACAAAAGTAACCTAAGTTACTCCTTATTACATCAGCTATCTGCCAGTGAAAGTCCTGTCAAAATCAGTTCAGCCGTTTTAGAGATCAGCCGGAATAAATAGACAGAGAGACAGAATTGGTAAAAAAATGTTATTTCGTTATATGTACGGTAAATACATCAATAAGCATTTTGTACAAAGCCGTTATTTTAATATTACAAACAGACACACCAATTTTATTTATTTGTATAGGTGTATAGAATATAGATAAATCTGAAAGTTGGTATGTTTATATTTAATCACGTCGCTACATCTAATAAATATAAAGATATGTGGAGGCTGTATAACTTGTAATTTAATACTATTTTCTCCGGAAAAACGTATTGTTCTCGTGAGACACACAAAAACTTTCAATTACGCAGTGGACTACGGGGCACACCGAAAAGTAAATAATTCATCATGCCACGGCTAGGAAACGGCAAAATGATGAGATGTTGTTATTTACTGTGTTAAAGTATGACCGTGGATCTCGTGTGGAATGGATAGTTTACTTTTCTGGAATGAATAAATTGTGGCCTTAATTGTTCGCTGGTAATGTACGTTCTACAGGTAAAAGTACTTTAAAACTAAATACAGAAAATGGATTTTGAAACCAAAGCACGAATAGAAATACGACATGTCAAAAGTATTGTAACTAATAGACCTAACTTAGACCCCGTTCTCCCCGTGTTGGTCCCGGGCTTCTTTGGAGAATAGGCCAACTGCTGTTCTGCCAGGCAGGTCGTAAAAGGCTACCGTTTGGCTATACGAGTCACTACCATCGTGGTTACTAGATGGTAGAGTTCTGCATTGTCTCGCCCGGGTCTGGTACCACCGCCTTACCTATTCCTGCCGCAATAGCGTCATTGCTTGTCGCTGTCGTGTGTCGTGGAGGGTAAGGTAGCCGGTAAACTTATGCATGTGGCATTAGACCTCGCTACAAGATAGCAACGCACCATTAACACCTTTGGTGTATATAGGCGATAGTTGACTCTTTCCATCAGGAGACCCATCTGCTTGTTTGCTATCTTATGAAATAAAAAAAATTGGCGGTTGCCCCTACACGCCAAACCCTGAAACTTACCGCTAAGTTAAGGTATTTTAAGCTCAAAAGATTAAAAAGTATAAACATAGATTTTTTTCAGTTCAAACGTCTATTTTGTTAAAATGGCAGTATATTGATTTTTGAAAAGTTGTATATTTTGGAAACGCTGATTGAATTTGACCTTTTGAATGACATTCAACTCATTTTTTGAGATCTGAAATATTGCTTTAGCTAAATAATCGATAGGTTGAAAAATTTCGTAGCAATGTCAAAAAACATTTTTTTTTCAAATATTTTCATCATTAATAAATCCTAAACAAATTGACTGATTTTGGTCCAATTAACGGTATTTAACGCAGTTTTTAAAGGAGAAAAGGAAAAGCTGGTAAGATTTTTAAGTCCATTGGGGTATTAGCCTGAAAATTATTTTAAAAATATAAAGTAAATATGCTAAAAATGGCGTAATTTTTATATTTGAAAAGCTGTAACTTTTGAAAATTACATTCGATTTTGATTCTTGAAATGCCATCTGACGTATTTTTTTAGTACTAAAATATTGTAGAATACCAAAAAATGATGATTTCGAAGTTATGTCGAAGAAACACTTTTTTTAATTTTTCGTCAATGATTTCTCCCTAACGGATAAACCGATTTTTATGCAATTTATACATTAGATGTAGTTTTTTGAGGAATAGAGCTGGTTAGTTTTTGTACTCAATCGGTGCATTAATCTGAAAGTTATGTTAAAAAAATACTATTTCGCCAAAATTATTTTTAAGGTTTTTTCAAAATTTCTCAAAATCTCCTAGGCCGACTTGGTTCAAATTTTCAGGAAATCTAAGATGAGCAGAATCCAATCGAATGCCATCAACCGCGTTTCGATCGGTCCAGCCGTTCAAAAGTTATGCGATGTTTACATACACACATACATACACACACACACGCATACACATGCATACATACAGACATACTCACGTCATGGCCAAAATAGTCGGAAAAGATTCCTAGGACCACAAAACGTGGAGATCCGGTGAAAACTCGATTTTCGAAAGTCGGGGCGAATTCAGTAACTTCCTATCTACGTAGGTACATTACGTACTACGTAGCGGAAAAAAAAAACATTGTCACACGAGAATTTGATATATAAGATGTATATAACTTTATACTTTGACTTGAGTAACTTTATACATTATTATTATGAGATATTTATGGATAAAATTTCTACATACTTCATTGGCTAGTATTTTTTAACGCAGTGAAATTGCAGCAACCGAAGAAAAAATTACTTTCAAATTGAGAACCACCTCCTCCTCCTTTTTAATAGTCTGTTTATATTTTTCGTTGTGATATCGTTTAATAGAGGAACGCATTATTTTAAAAGTTTATATAACTGATGGTCAAGTTTTGACCATTTTGTAATAACGAATATTAAATGAATGTATACTTGATTAAATAATACCTGTAAAACTAATTCAACAATGTCAAGAATTAGCTCCATTCTATTTGAAAAGCAAGATCGCGTGTCGCCACCGAAACTCCAAAGCAACTGATTACACACTTAATACGTCGTGTAAATATCCTTTAAACACAGTTCAAACACCCCGAAACTATTAATTATGATCAAGTAATCCGTATTGATGACACTCGAAAGCCGTTCGCAAACACACTGCGCACACAGGCCACTGCAATATTTAACATTGATCAAATTACACGCCGTAAATTATGAATTGTGTTAGATATTGTAGCTTTACAATTTACATTTCAAAATATTTTAAAATAATAGTAGCAATATTTTAATATCATTAGATAGAAAAAAATGTAAGTAGATGGTTCTTCTAATGGAAAAAGGAACCATCGCTTATAGACACCAGGGATGTTAATGGTGCGTTGCCATCCGTGTGGCGGGATGGCAATGCCACATGCATAAGCCTACCGGCTATCTTACCCTTAAACCGGAACATGAAAATGACAAGTTTTGACGCTATTGCGGCAATATCATATATCATACGCAGGCGAAATGTTTCAAAACTTTACCACCTAGTCGTCACGATGGTTGTGACACGTGTAGCTAATCGGTCGCATTATACAACCTGCCTGGCAGAACGGCAGTTGGTACATTCTTCAAAGGAGCCTGAACCAATTCCGTGTAAGTCTATAATATATATTAATATAATAAATGCGAAAGTTTGGATGTTTGGATGGATGGATAGATGTTTGTTACTCAATCACGCAAAAACTACTGAGCAGATTTGAATGAAATTTGGTACACAGGTAGATGATGACATAGAATAGCACATAGCCTACTTTTTATCCCGGAAAATTGGGTGATCCCGCGGGATCCGCCAATAACTTTTATAACGCAACGGGCTGCACGCTGCACCTAGTATTATTATAAATAAATAGTTATTAATAGGGTAAATAATTATTTTCCCTAAAATTGTAATCTTTTGCTGGCTTATGGATAAGGCAGAGTGGAGTAGTTATCTGCCATTCCGCCAGGAAGTTTGTAAAATGCTAACGATGCCATAAATATTTTGTGTCTATCTCTTTCCATCAGTTTAGCCTGCTGTGTCTTTGCTACCTTCAAAAATATTTACTCCGGATGCCTTGCGGGTTGCGTAGAGTGAACCGTACGTCTGTAGACATTCCGGTTCACCACAATTTACCAGTTTGTCAGTTGACGAGATAGGCTCTTTTGTCTTGAATTTTGTCGACCTGGTAATGTTTATCATCTATTTCTAGCGGGATCGATATCTTATTACGCTTATTCAATGCACGGGGTTAGCAACAGACCATCCGCCAGACTTCGAGCTGCTACTGAGATTTTAGACTTCGAGAAATATCTATAAAAACCTCAAGAATAATTTTCTGATCTTTGATGTATGACACACGGTTTTCTCTGTTCATGCGTAAGGGATTTAGCTTGAAGATATATAAGCTGTACATTATTTATATTTACGTAGGAAATATGATTTTAATTATAATGCATAAATGTACTTGAATCGTTCCAAAAACATTTTATATAACTGATTTCATCTTTTACTAAGCTCTGATGACAAAATGTATAAAATATATAGTTTTAATAACTTATCTAACCATTCAACTTTACCTATAAAAATTCAAGTCCGTAGTACGTCATCTTACGTCAGTAAAATTCGAGACCATTTCCCGACTCTTAAAGTGTTCCTATTAGTATTCTTATAAAGGGAACCCTTGGTAAATTATGTCCGAGCACTTAAAATCCTAACTTGGATCATTTTGAAATATCTCAACGTCTTGCCAACTTTAAGAATTCCGTTTTACATTTGCTAAGGAATTGTCGACGATTCTGAAAATGTCTGAAGAATTTTCTTCATTTAATACACCTGTTATGTAATTGTCAAAATCTGTGATTAACCCAACAAAATATAAAAATCTAGCTTTTCCCGGCGGTTTAATTCGAATAAAAATAAAAAATATTTCAAAATTAGATATTCTAATTGGTTTAGTTTCTATAATTTTTGTTTGTTTCGTTTTTATTTACTTTGCAATGTTAAGAAAAGCAAAATATTAATCAGTAAATTATGTTATTTGAAATATTCGGCGAATTCGACTACGAAAATAATGACATTTAAATCAATAATGTTAGAAAGATAATTTTAAGTATTATAGGTTTTTCATAGCCTAGGCCAAATAATTAGGCAGTGTAAGAGATATACGCCTCCTTCAAACAAGGTTGTTGTGCGTCACTTACCTTACAGGTAGGACTTTAAAGAAATTAGTATGACTACTACTATGAATACCCTAATTTTCAAGCTGGAATACACAAAAGTCAAGCACTGACCTTTCAACGTTAGGCAAAAGTCCCCGTATTGATCCGGGCCCTCTTTTCATGAATAAACCATCTGCCGTTCTGCCAGACAGATCGTGAATGTTTCGTTAAATTTGTCACTACCGTCGTGAATACTAGACAGGAAGAGTTCTGCAACGTTTCGAGTGAGGTTGGTACCACCGTCTTATTTATTCATGAGTTGGGTTCGTAATTGGTGGATCAGGTAGTCGGCAAATGCATGTGCTTACCATCCAGACACATTGATAACCACGGACCTTGAGGAGATGGTAGTCTCTTACCATCAAAAAAGTTCTCTGTTTGTTTGCTGTCTTATGATATAAAAATAGGTGGGAGTACTTTTGGTAAAAGTGCAAATAAAATGACTTTAAGCCTTACTGTGTAGAATTTATAATTGTAGTGATAATATTATCCTCTGTTAATGTATAAAATGGAGGCATATGACCGACCGGTTCGTTATAAAATACTAAAGTCTTAATAGAAACTTATAAAATTAGAATTCATTAGTTTGTAATATATCAGTGAAGAATACTTGATACAGGCTTTAGTATTCAATTACATATCCACAAGGGTAAAGTTAAGCCACTGATTTACATTTAATTTGGATAGTGCTGTGGCGTTTTGAGATATTTAAGCATACTAACTTTGTTGCGACATAGGGTTGATACATGAAACAATTGTTAAAAAAATAATATATTCATACCAAATAGCTTAAAAAAAAACTACTGCGAAATAACTAACACAAACGTGTTAGTTATTTCGCAGTAGTTTTTTTTTCGCAGTTATTTTTAAATTGGAATATCGATTTGCTAAACTTACAAGCTGAGGCAAAAATACAAACTAAACTAGTTCCTTTGTAAGTAGAGTCAACTGAATGTCATTATACACGTTCGCGTTAAGAATGCAGTGAGTCATCATTATTCGCTGGCCCATTAACCAATCAAAGCACTCATAATTAGAAAGTCAAGTTTACAGTGACTTGGTTGGTTGTTGTTATTGGTTGTACTGATAATTCACTGCAATCTTAATGCAAGCGTGCTATAGAAAAGAACACAATTTTGTAATTCATTGCATTGGGTGTCACAGCTAATCAATAAATACATCATAATAATTAGTGGTTTTTAATTTTAGTGTCATTTATCTTACAAGTAAGAAACAGGTTATACTGATTATTAGAGAGATGTCCATTTTTTTAATTCTGTGGCAGAAAGGCACATGGTTTATTCTTCAAAAGGAATTTGAAATAAAATTGTAAAAATAATTTTCTTTTATTAAAATCTTCTAAGTGCAGTCAACTATAAATACATATATTATATAAATCACAAGCGCTCATGATGCATCTGACTATGTCTAACAATTTTAAGCATTTATTTATAGAAGAGGAGGCAAATTACTCTTTAATTATAATAATTTGTATATTCACTAAAAAAGTTTTACAACTTGTATTTGAATAAGAAATATAAGTCAAATCAATTTATAAATGAGTTGAAGTTTTGTATAGGCCTCACAAAAGCGACTGCCCGCGGTTCCACAGTATATTTATACGGCTGGTGGAAGTGGCAACCCTCAGGGCATATTATTTAATAAATGCTGTGTGTGGTTTCGTAATATTTGTGGAATGTATGATCTATACAACGCATAGATGTTAGCCGGTTAGTTCCACGGAATAGGCTGTTTCATGTAACAATTTTTATAGTTATAACTATTGTCTCTTTTTTAATAACATACAATTTTTATAGTATTAACTATTGTCTCTTTTTTTAATAAAATACAATTTTTATAGTAATAACTATTGTATCTTTTTTAATAAGATACAATTTTTATAGTAATAACTATTGTCTCTTTTTTAATAAGATACAATTTTTATAGTAATAACTATTGTCTCTTTTTTAATAAGATACAATTTTTATAGTAATAACTATTGTCTCTTTTTTAATAAGATACTCTACTGGTCATTGAAATGGTTCAAAAAACTTTTAGTTTTTGTTTTTTGAAGAGAAAATTTAATCAAATTATTCTTTAATTTTTTTTTAATTTTTTAATTATATAGCTATATAATTGCTGACCCCGCGCAGCTTCGCCCGCGAGTAGATTAACATGTCGTCAAGATAGCTTTTCATACAAATTTCATCCCCTACTTCAATCGTTGATTTTTGAAAAAAAAAATTAGCCTATAATTGAACCCGGATCTTCAACTACTTCCATGCCAAATTTCATGAAAATAGCAGTGAAAGCGTAACAGAGAGGCAGACAGACAGACAGACAGACAGACTTTCGCATTTTTAGTATTAGTATGGATGAAGCGCAGCCATACACTGAGAAGATTTGGAAACGTCAAATTTTGTAGTAATTTTTCAAATTTTAATTTTTGTAAAGAAATGTTGATTTATTAGTCGTAGCTTGTAATGTGTAACAATCGGATCTCACAGACCTAATTAATAGTCACAATGTTTATAATTTACTAGCTGCAGCGTGCAGCCCGCTGCACTAGAATGTTTTGGCGAATCCCACGGGATCACCTAATTTTTCCGGGATAAAAGTAGTCCATGTGCTATTCCAGATCTATGTGCCAAATTTCATTCAAATCCGTTTAGTAGTTTTTGCGTGATTGAGTAACAAACATCCATCCAAACATCCAAACTTTCGCATTTATAATATAAATATAGATTTTCACGTATTAGCCTGTACTCGCCTTTTACAAGATGCCTAGTAGTAAGACTTTTTTTATATCATAGGATAGCAAAAAAGCAGATGGCTCTCCTAAATGAAAGAGAAATCATCGCCTATAGACACCAAAGATGTTAATGGTGCATAGCTATCCGTGTGGCGGGGTGGCAATGCCACATATATAAGTCTACCGGCTGCCTTAACCTTTTAATTGCAACACGACAGTGACAAGCAACGACGCTATTGCGACAGGAATAGGTAAGGCGGTAGTACCAAATACCCGAGCGAGACTCTACTACCTAGTAGATACGATGATAGTGACACGTATAGCCAATTGGTCGCCTTTCACGACCTGCCTGCCAAAACGGCAGTTGGGCTATTCTTCAAAGAAGCCCGGACCGACACGAATCGATCGGATCGGAAATCGACCTATTCATTTGCAAGCAAGGCCCGTATCAGTATCTTCTAGTTTTTAAACTAAAGTGTAAGATAATTGGTGAAGAGTAAAGTAAGCAGCAAACTTATGTATGCAGCAGTTAAAATAAAAACCTTTCCATATGTATTCTTGATACACTACATGATTTCAGAAAGCATACAGATTACAGTTAGCAAGTTTAACATCAAGTTTTAGCCACTGGGTAAAGTTAACCAAGAAAGTTAATTTCAAACAGCTTCCCACTTATACAGTCTTGTAGCGTCGAATTCCGCAGTCGAAGCAATGGTTTCCTAACTCTGGTGAATTTGATTTTTTATCACTTTATGTTGAAATTTAGAGGTGACCATTGGACCTAAATATTATAAGAATGGAGAAAAATAAAATGGTCAAGGGAAAATTTCCATGTGTTAATATGGATACCTTTTCAAAAAATGGATCTATTACGTTTTTGCTAGGCATCTCGTAAAAGGCTAAAAGAGGCTAATACACGCCATTAACAACATACTAACTAGGTGGTAGTTTTCTGAAACATCTCACCTGAGCTTGTTACTACTGCCCTACCTAATCTTGCTGTAATAGCGTTAGTGCTTGTCATTGTCATGTTTTGTACATGTTTTTTTTTAATATCATAAGATAGCAAACAAGCAGATAGGTGTCCTGATGGAAAGAGTCAACCATCGCATATAGACACCAAAGATGTTAATGGTGCGTTGCTATCTTGTGGCGAGGTCTAATGCCACATGCATAAGTTTACCGGCTACTTTACCCTCCAAACCGGAACACGACAGCCACAAGCACTGACGCTATTGCGGCAGGAATAGGTAAGGTGGTGGTACCAGACCCGGGCGAGACAATGCAGAATTCTACCACCTAGTAGCCACGATGGTAGTGACTCGATAGCCAATCGGTCGCCTTTTACGACCTGCCTGGCAGAACGGCAGTTGGCCTATTCTTCAAAGGTGGCCGGGACCATTAATATTTCGTTGCATGGGTCATCAACATACAATTGGTATCTTTGATAATTTATACGTGTGTTTTTTTGTTACTGAAACTTAGGTAGAATTTAGTGGACTTCGGTAAAAAAAATCCTGGCTGGGGTGTGAATTTAAAAACCAATACGGTAGGTTACGATAGGTTAGGGTAGGTACGGTAGGTTTTGATAAACACAAAGTTGCCCAGGATTGGAAAGTGCCCGTTTGGCGACAGGCTTGCCACCTATCACATTTGTGGGACCAAGTATCTTCGGCTAATCGTGGGTGCACTTGCTGTACCTCTGCCTACCTCTTCGGGGATACGGGCGTGAAGATACTTTTATGGTAGGTATATTCGTTCTTTAAATAACTCTGCATGTCTTGGTCGAGTGTGTAGTAGTTACCAAATATTGAACATATTCTTAACCTTAATTCTTGTTCAAAGAATGAATTTTCGAAAAATATATAAAAATAAATATTATGTTTCTTTTTATATTATAAATTGGAAACAAGCATATGACTCTTCTGACGGAAAGAGACAACCGTCGCCCGTACACACTGAAGATGTTAATATTGTGCTGTTGTTTGTAAGGCGGAGTGTTAACCTGATTTTATAAAAATATTAAATTATACGTAATTACATTTCTGCGCAATCGCAAGTAGAGTTTATATCACTCCTGATGGAAAAATTAATCATCGTCTATAGATACTCATCAGGCAGGTTGTAAAGGCAACCGATTGGCTATACGTATTACTAGCATCTTCTCGCTTGCCGTACTGCCAGTTTTAGTGGTAGTTTGTGAGGTGCACGATCAGCTATGAAGAATTTTGAATCGTCTAGCCCGAGTCTGATACCACCGCCTTACATATTCCTCCCGCAATCCCGCTCCCACAGTATAATTACAAATAATCATACTGAATTACGCGAATTAAGAATAATTTGATGTAGTCTAGAATTACCGAGGGTTCCCAAACAAGGTGATGTTATAATAAGTTTGTAAACACTCAAACCCAGAAATACAAACATCTATGCTCATCACATAAATGTCTGCCCCTGTCGGGAATCGAACCCGAGCCCCATCGATTGCGTTGTCAAGGTCGCTAACCACTCGACCAACGGGGCGGTTTACATTAAATATAAATAAATTAAATATCAAAATAAATTTGTGCTATTTTAAATTAATTTGAATACATTATGAATTAAAAAGACTCAACGTTAAATTAAATACTGATAAATCAATTAGGACATAGATATTACAAATAAACTCCCTTGTACTTCCAGTTCACTTGTATTTCATATCATTTTATACAACCAACCGGTTTTGCTTATTACAGCATCATCAGGGATGTTTTACACAGATGTTAGATAATTACAAGTTATATTATTTAAGTACTAATCTTAGGTGGGTAGTGGATGAAATAATAAAATGCTAACGGCATTTTGTTGTTTTTTGGATTGGATCAAATTATTTTAGTAACGAATTTTTTAAGAATGCAAGTTCATCATTTTTTCTCGTCATTTTTCAACAAATTGATTTGTAGCTAAGACATAATAACAACATTTAAAAGCTCAAAAATTCGTTGTATTATTCCTTTCGAAAATCAAAATCGATCATCGTCTTGAAGATATACAGCTTTTCAAAAATTAAAATACGATCAACTTTAAGCTATATTCTCTAATCTTAATTTAATGAGAAGTTTCACCGCACAGGGTCAACCGATTTACAGATTTTTTTGTAATGGAAATTATTATTCAAAATTTTGATAATTTATTAAATACACCTATTGTGTGATGTGAACCCGTACGTGAAATCTTTGAAAGTGAGGAGCTATTGTTAACATCTTCAGACATAACAGAACTTGAGGCGCCAGTACTGAAATTTAATATTAATCAAAGAGTACCCTTTTCACTTATGAAATTAATACGCCCAATGAATTATCAAATTTCAGACGTAACGGTCGAAAACTTTGCTTTATTCGGTAGAATTATATCATTTAATGCTTTTTTAAGTCTGGCCCTCTTTTTTGTATTTTTTATACTATAGGATAGATATTTTATACTGTAGGATAAACAAAATGATATTTATCCGACGGAAAGAGACAACCACGCTTATTACACCAGACATCTAATATGATAATGTTCCGTTGCTGTCCGGATAACAGGATTTACCGGCTACTCTATCCTTCATACAAGCATAGAAGCATTGTAGCAGGAATAGGTAAGGTGGTGGCAACCGAAACCTGGGCGAGATGTTGTAGAACACTACCACCTAGTAGTCATGATGGTAGTGACACGTATAGTCTGTCGTTCGCCTATTACAAACTGCCTGACAGTTGTTAGTAAGTGGTTATATATTCTACACTTTTTATCGTCGGCACTTGGTGAATCCCCATTTTAACACAATATTTACTAGCTGATAACAATTGTACTATTTCACAATAAGATAATTATATTTAATTTCCGACCGGTTTCGCTTACACAAACATCCTCATGATATTTTAAAATATTTTAATTTTAAGTGTCCTAATTGATTTATCAGTATTTAATTTAAAGTTGAGTCTTTTTAATTCATAATGTGTTCAAATTAATTTAAAAGCACAAATTTTAAAATATTTTAAAATACCCTGAGGATGTTTGTGTAAGCGAAACCGGTCGGAAATTAAATATAATTATCTTATTGTGAAATAGTACAAGTGTTATCAGCTAGCAAATATTGCGGTAATACGGAATAATTTTTATGTACATTCATCCGATTATATATCCGATATATGTATATTAGATATATAATCGGATACAAAATAGGGTACATAATCGGATATATAACAGGATGTATTTTCCTACTCCTCCTATCAGGGGCGTGCACTGTTTAGAGGCAGAGAAGCACTGCTTTACCTATATTTTAATAAAACGTTCATACGTTTTAGATGACTTTAATTAATTATAAATAAATGAATAAACAAAATATAATAACTTAAAAACGCCTAATATTTTTAAATAGCACTTATTTGCAAGCACAGCACTCAAACTTTTTAGGAATAATTATTGACAAATATTGTAATTGGAAAGCACACATTGAATATCTATGTAATAAGATTGATAGATTTGTCTATGTCTTAAGAAGACTAAGAGAAGTAGGAAACGTAAAAGCCTCCCTATTAGCATATCATGGATATGTATCTTCTAATTTACAATATGGAATTCCTATTTGGGGAAATTCTGTTGAATTGATACGAATTTTTAGAGTCCAAAAGAAATGTATTCGAGCAATATGTGGTGTTAATCAGTTACATTCCTGTAAACCACTTTTCAAGTCTCTTAAGGTACTTCCCTTACCATGTTTGTATATTTTAGAGGTATGCGTATTTGTAAAAAAGCACCAAAAGTTATTTAAAACAAATGCTGAAGTCACTGGTAACTCATATTTTAGGAATAGTAAAAAATTATATGTGCCTAATCAAAAATTAAATATTTTTACAAAAAATGTGTATTGTATGTCTATTATTATATACAATCATATTCCTGATAGTCTTAAATCATTACCTATAAATAAATTTCGCAAAAAGTTGTTTGATTTGCTGTTAGATAAAACTTATTATGATATTAAAGAATTTTTAGCCGATAAAATTAAATATTAATGGATAGAAATATAAGTTTGTTGAATTGTCCTTAAAAAATTTCAATGTACCTAGTAAAATTTTGTAAATAGTGAACATTTTGTAAATTATAAAAAATTTAATTGCACAAAATATGAAACTTGTAATTATAAAAAATCCTTTTATAATATGAAATTGTACATTTATAACAAGTACATAAAATAGAGAAAAAAGACCAGCCCGCTGAGTTTCTTCCGCCGGATCTTCTCAGTGTGTGGCCGCGTTCCGATCCGGTAGTAATTCTAAATATTCGATAGAATCTTTTAAATGTAATATTTTATAATGATATTTTTTTTTAAATATTTGCACACCATATAATGGTAGAATATGTTGGTAACTTAATTTATTTTTAACAACTTGTAACACCCATATTCTTGCAAATAAATATTTTCTTTCTTTCTTTCTTTCTTTCAAACATGTTTGCCAGGCTTTTATTAAACGATAAATAATATTGAACGCCGCTAACTATAACTAATGCCGCTAGTAATCTGCCTCACATTGTAAATGTGTGCGAGACATAATTACCTATCCGCACGTAATTGGCTCACTTACACAATCATGATATTTTGTTCGGCAAGTAATGCGACCTTGTTCTATAATCCGGGTAATGATAATAGACGAAATATTATTGGCAAACAATATGTTCACATTATGCATTTTTGTTTAGTAAGGTTTATTTGTTTAAATAGCAGAAATGTTTTGTGTTTCGCGGGGGCCATTTGCTTTTTCGTGTGATAACTGTTAAGCATTGTTTATTATTTTGTTTGTGCCAGTATATTATATAAAGTTTTCATTTTAATATTTGAAAGTGTGTAGGTACATTTATAGGTTATTACTGAGTTTCTATAATAATTGTAGTGATTTGCTTTTACTAGTGCATTTGTTGATTTTTTTAAATGTTATTTGATTCTGAAGTTTGTGTTGAAAATGTGTGTTTATTAAAAATTAAAAATTTTTTCTATTTTGTCATTCAGTGAAAAGATTCAAATCGTGTCTAAATGTAGGTGTGTACCCGAGTTACAATACACAGAAACACACAAAATCAACGACTCACAGAGCTTTCCATAATTTCTATAGAAACGACATTAATGATAGAATTAAAACGCAATCCAACTTTCTATGACGATATCCTAAAATCATATTTAAAAAAGGATAGGCGCATAGATTTCACTACATAGTATAAAACAAAGTAGCTTTCTCTGTCTGTCCCTATGTCCATATGCATGCTTAAATCTCTAAAACTACGCAACGGATTTTGATACGGTTTTTTTAATAGATAGATCGATTCTTGAGGAAGGTTTCAGTATATAAACCTTTCAGATATTCCTACGAGAACAAAAGCTACGCGGGTAAAACCGCGGGCAGGTCGCTAGTAATCTATAAATGAATGAGTAGTTTGATTTTTTACTAACCCGTAATTTTATTATTAAGTTTATATTATATAAGGCCATATCGGATATCTCGCAAGGGATGTGTTCTGTAACTATCACTCACTTGGATAATATATTTGAGGTGGTCAAAATCTTGCGTTTATTTATATCGGTGTATAGTAATCTCAAGTAATCAGAACCTTCAGTGAAAATTGAAGCTGACTAGGTGAGTAGTTAGATATTAATTTAGCTTATTATTTTACTTATTTTATTACAATTTCATTCGCCGCGACGATCGATTACTGTTTTGTTTGCGTTGCCGTAGAAGATGTACATGAAAAGTAGTACATCTAAGACTTATTCTGTTGGCATGATTTCCGACTTAGAGATCCGTCGCGTGGCTGTAGCTATGCTAAAAATCTATAAGAAAAAGTTTTTGTGATCGAGTACACAGCAGCATGCCTGGTGTCATAATTCTGTGCACGCCGCTGCCTCCTATATACTTTTGATTAATTTCGTTGCGGGTTCCAAGACAGCTTAGCCTTCCCCCATGGCACCCTGAGCTCGCAACTCAGTGGTTATCAGGACGGTTGCCGCTGTTGATTCTGGTTTACAGAAGATACAGTGGTGGGAACGAGAGGTGAGCCCATTGCCCTTAAAAAAATCGATATATGCAATCCGTGATAGATATCAATACCATATGCATGAGTTTACCGCTTACTTTGCCATCCAAACTGGGAAACGATAGT
Source organism: Apodemia mormo (assembly GCA_036924255.1). Lineage (NCBI taxonomy): Eukaryota > Metazoa > Arthropoda > Insecta > Lepidoptera > Riodinidae > Apodemia > Apodemia mormo. The sequence continues at coordinate 1,700,700 of JAUPFN010000017.1, read as the reverse complement.
GACAAGCATTGTTGTTATAATGGCAAGAATAATTAAGGCGGTGGTACCAATACCGAACGAGACGTTGCAGAAGTCCACCACCTCGAAGTCGTCAAATCATATCAAATAGCATTTATTCGATGTATGTAAGCTTGGTAACACTTATCGACGTCAAAACATGACTACTTTATAACTACACAGGTACAAGTAGCTATACGTATAATAAAACTATTTAAAACATATTAGAACACAAAGTTTGCAGATAGAGAGTATACGTTTTACTGCAATGGAGGATATTTAACAAATTCTTATTGAAATTTAAAAGAAATACAATTTTTATGGCAAAATAAATATATGTCAATCAAAATAGTAAAAAAAAAGTATCTTCACGCCTGTATCCTCGAAGGGGTAGGCAGAGGTACAACAACTGCACCCACGATTAGCCGAAGATACTTGGTCCCACAAATGTGATAGGTGGCAAGCTTATCCCTAACTGGGTATTTTCCAATCCCGGGTAACGTTGTGCTTATCAGAAAACTGAAAAAACACTTTTTTTTAAGTGCCCGGCCTGGGAATCATGTGGTCAACGCCAACGCTGAATCTCTAGACCGGAGAGGCGAAATAACATAACATAACATAAAAAAGAAATATCACGTCAAAAAAATTTAATAAAATTATTTAAAAAAAAAAAGAAATAAAAGGTCAAACAATGTCAGGTCAGGCTGTCATAATGGTGATGACTCGCATATAGCTAATCGTTTTGCATTGGAGACTGAGACTAACAAACACACTGCAAATATAAGATTTTTTCCATTTTTAGTAATCAGTGGAAGAAAATCTAACGCAAAAGTCGCGGTCTTTGATCTATATTAATAATTTCGTCAAGGGTTATGGGAGACTCAATCGAAACCTTACCTAAATTATAAAGCGTAATAAAATAATAATTTTGAGTAGACAACATATATACGCAAAATTCGGATTGTCGAATATATTGTCGAATATTAAAAATTATAACCATGCTGAGTGCTGACAGACAAATCGGCCATATTTCTTAAAAGGTTACAAATATGTGGTGTTGATGGCGTGAGCATTAAGTGTCGTAGAACGAGCGTAGAACGGAGCGCAGATTCGCGTGAAACTAATTTCTCTTCGTTCATAAAAGAGTAGAAATTAAAAAATAGCAACATTATAGTGTTGTATTTATTAAACCAACGTAATAGTTGAATGAAGACGTCACTACAGTAGCTACTTTTTAATGTCTACTATTTAAGTTAGTATATAAGATTGCATATTATGAGACTTCCGAGCGAAGCCGGATTTTCATCTAGTCTTTATTATTACTAGCGGCCCGTTACGTACTTTGCTGCGTATGGCCATTTATTGAATTCATTTTTACAAAAAATGTGATAAATGAAGAAACGCTCTACCGGTTTTGTGCAAACTTCACATAACCAAAGCCTAAACATGTAGTTTGGATTGGTGAGCCCGTTCTTGACTTATAAAATTACAACGAAAAGTGGCATTGATGTTTATATATATACAAGGTGTCTTTTACTTAATACGAAAGCCGAAATTACTTTGTTCAGAATCAGCAGTAGAATCGATTGCAGTTTTTGAAGTGTGTTATATTTTATTACAAAAATCTATAAAATAATTGTTTATGTGGACACTCTAGTTTGTTAGTAAAATTTTGTTTATTTACCTAACTATTCTTTACTTAGATCATCTAAATTCTTACCACTGCTCCCTTCTGATAGTCAAAAGCCTATAAGTGTGATGGGTAATGTTATCATTGTTTAATAGTATGTACCGGGAGTGGGCGATCGGTCCGGTTCATTTATACGTAGGGTGACCTTACATTTGGGGCGTCACTGATACAACTAAGTCTATCGATAACTCAAAGAGTATTTGTTATTTCTGTTTTATTTAATGTTTTATCAATTGTTTATAAGAAAATACGGTTGGCGTATTGCGGCTTTTCTATCAAGTAAAAGACACCGTGGAGATAAACCTGCCTGCGGTTTCACCCACGTAGCTTTTGTTCACGTGGAAATATCAGAAAGGTTTATACACTAAAACCTTTCTCGAGAATCAATCTATCTATTAAAAAAACTGCATCAAAATCCGTCACGTAGCTTTAAAGATTTAAGCATACATAGGGACAGACAGAAAAAGCGACTTTGTTTTATACTATGTAGTGATGCGAAAGTTTTGATGTTTGGATGGATATTTGTTACTCAATCGCGCAAAAACTACTGAACGGATTTAAATGAAATTTGGCACACAGGTAGATAGAAACCTGTAATAGCACATAGGCTACTTTTTATCCCGGAAAAATTAACGATCCCGCGGAATTTGCCACAAACTTTTATAACGCAGCGGGCTGCACGCTGCTGCTAGTCAGTTCATAAATGCAGGTTGATGTTTAAAATCTTAAATATTTATGCAGTTAAATGTCCTATAAAAAGGGTTAATATTAAATGTAGCCACGTAAAGAAATCTGAAAATAACCATGTTAAAGGGATAACATACGCCGATAAACAGTATCTTCGCAACGAGCGAGTGCCCTCAGCCCGGCCTAAACCAACAAGCGATTGTTGCTGCCTCATTACACCGCCGGTCACCTTACAGTTTGCTGATTATTTCTTTTCTTGTTATCATAGGACATACATTGATTTATACTACAGAAACAATATATCGTTTTGAAGAGAAAATTTCTTTAACTGCTTTGAGTAATTTTTAAACCTACTTAACAAAAAGGGGAGATTATTAATTCGGCTGTATATTTTTATGTTTGTTACCTCAGACTCGGTCATTTATGAACAGATTTTGAAAATTCTTTTTTTTTATTTTTGAGGGTATACTTTCCGTGTAGTCTCTTTTAATTTAGTGAAGATTTGATGCAGGGTTCTGGAGTATCAAGAAATGGGAAAGTTTTATTGCGTTCAAAAAATTATGGTAGACAGAACTTATGTGTTGGTGTGACTGTCACATTAGTGACATAAGCCAAAGTTATACCTCATGTGGTTATACTGTCGGTAGTGGGCAGGGTTTGTTAACCGGTTAATTTTCAAACCAAAATCACCTCTATATATATATATATATATATATATATATATATATATATATATATATTTATTTATTTTTGAGGGTATACTTTCCGTGTAGTCTCTTTTAATTTAGTGAAGATTTGATGCAGGGTTCTGGAGTATCAAGAAATGGAAAAGTTTTATTGCGTTCAAAAAATTATGGTAGACAGAACTTATGTGTTGGTGTGACTGTCACGTTAGTGACATAAGCCAAAGTGGTCCAAAGTGGTGGCCTCATGTGGTTATACAGTCGCGTAATGTGCACTAGTGGGCAGGGTTTGTTAACCAGTTAATTTTCAAACCAAAATCACCTCTCTATATATATATATATATATATATATATATATATATATATATATATATATATATATATATATATATATATATATATATATATATATATATATATATTTATTATTTTATAGAATTTACTATCCTATGTCCTGTGGGGTCAACCATTTTAAAGATTTTTTATAGCAAACAAACAACTGGTTCTACTGATGGAAAGAGATAAACATTGCACATAGACACCAAAGATTTTAATAGCGCGTTGTTATCCACGTGGCAGGTTTAGAATGCCACATGCGAAATTACTCCAAACCGAAACACGATAGTGACAAGCATCGCCGCCATTGCGGCAGTCCCATAGTCCCATGTTCCCTCATGTTGGTCCGAGTGTTCTTAGAAAAACAGATCAGCTGCTATAACAGCAGCTGGTCTATTCGTTCTGCCAAGCAGTTCGTAAGAAGCGACTAATTGGCTATACGATTCACTTCCATCGTGGCTACTAGGTGGTAGAGTTATGCATTTTCTCGCCGGCAGCGGCGTGCACAGGATTATGATACTGAGTATGCGACGGAGTACTCGGCCACAAAAACTTTTTCTTTTATAGATTTCAGCGGCGTGCACATGATTATGACACATTTTATTCATTTACTTACTATTAATTAAAATCATCTAAAACGTACGAACGTTTTATTAAAATATCTGTGAATGGCAAGTAAAGCACTGCTTTTCTGCCTACAAGGAGCGCACGCGCCTGCTCGCCGGGTACCCTTACCACCGCCTTATTTAATTCTGCCGCAATAGAGTCAGTGCTTTGTTGTGTTCTGGTTTGAAGTGTGACATAGCCGGTAAACTTATGCGTGTGGCATTAGAACCGCCAACGCACCATTAAGGTCTGGTAGCTGCTTCTACTATTTTTCGTCGACATAAAATTTTTTCGTCTACTCCGGGATTCGAAATCTGATCGGGACCTTACGATCTGAGAACTACTTGACTACGACGATGTCCTAATATCAAACTTGATAGTCCTAATATGAACTATACATTTACGTAAACTAAAGTAGGATGACCAAAAATTGTATTACCAAATATAGCATACATATACAAAGTATATTTATAAGTATACATACAAGTTCAAACATTCACGGTTTAAATATTAAATTACTGGAATTTGCTACGCTTCGGTATCCTATTTAACAAAATGGCGTCAAGAAAAACTCACAAAAAGAACCGTTGCCACACATTCATTTAATCTCACAAACGGAGATAATTGAATAGATACGGGAGGATGAATCGCGGCGCGGTTGGCGCGATGTGTCGAGGCTCGAGATTGTGCGGCGGCGGTCGCGAGTAATGGTCTAATTAAACGAACATGCCAATAGAATAGTTATGGGCTTCCGCCGGACAACAAAGCTAATCTTTATTCTTATGAATATTGCTACATTTTTCACATCGGTGTTGTAAAATGAAACATTCTTATTATTTTATTAACTAGCTGTTGCCAGCGACTTCGTCCGCTTGGACTTCGTTTACTCCGCACTGCTACTCTCCCGTAGGTGATATCGTGATAATATGTAGCCTATATGTTGACCCGACCTGTTAGTAATATTCATGCAAAATTTGAAGTAAATCCATGGAGTACTTTTTGAGTTTACCTCGGATATACATACAGACAAACAGACATATAGATAAACACACAAACAGACAAAAAATTCTAAAAACTATATTTTTGGCTTCAATATCGATTGTAGATCACGCCCCAAGTATTCTTTTAAAAAAATATTCAATGTACAGTTTTGACTTTCCTACGATTTTATTATATGTATAGATAGATAGATTTAGATACTATTAAAATGAGTTAAGGTGTTTCCTACGTGTTGGCTCGGGCTCTTTTGAAGAATAGACCAAGAGCCGTTCTACCGGCAGGTCGTAAGATTCGTTCGATTGGCTATACTTGAAACTACCGTCGTGACTACTAGGTGGTAGAGTTTCGCAACGTGTCTCCTGAGTATTTGATACTAATGCCTCACCTATTACCTACTACTGCAATAGCGTCAATGCTTGTCATTGTCGTGTTCTTTTTGGAGAGTAAGGTAGCTGATAGACTTATGCACGTGGCATTGTCATTCCGCCACAATTTGGTGTCTATAGGCGATGATTTCTCTTTCCATTAAGATAGCCATCTGCTTGTTGTCTTATGATTTAAAGAAAGATAAAAAGGTTAGATTAAATTAATGAAATTATGGCGATGAATTAATCAGTAGGTTCTGTTCAGTGACACTTGAAGTCAAATAATCTTTTTTTATATCATTAGATAGCACACAAGCAGATGGGATTCCTGGTGGAATGAGAAACCATCCCCTATGGATACCAAAGATATTAATGTTGGATAGCAAACCATGTGACGGGTTGGTAATGCCACATGCATAAGTCTACGGGGTACCTTACCCTCCAAACCAATACACGATATTGACAAACTTTGACACATTGCAGCAGGAATAGGTAAGCTAGTGTACCTACCTATTCGTTACCTATTATGAATAGATAAGCACAGCAGTTATTGCTTTCCTAATGCAATGCAGCAAATGCAGCAACCGACTTCTAATCTCCTGTATATCTGGAACCAAGGATCAGATCTGCAACAAAATTACATGGGACTAAATCAGAAATTTACTCTCTTCAACAAAAAAATATTTTTGCAAATCCGTCCATTTATTACGGTGCTGTATCCGAACATACATAAAATAATTTTTGTAAAGTGCGTGTTCCGACGTTACCCTTCACAATAATGTGGACTAAGAAGAGGGCTTTTATTGTAAACATTTAAGCTATTTAACGTCAATGGTGGATATATCCGTATCGTAGCTTTACTGCGTATAAAAGCTTCTCCAAGTGCATTTTATTAGTTGGTCGACAATTATTACTCAAAAACTTGTAAATACTTCTAAGGTATGATAGTTTTCTTTTTAACTTTATTATATTTACTACTACCATAAATTTTAACCCACCCCAACAACCAAACGTTTAGCTGGCAGAGGGGGAAGGGGTCACTTGACTTTAACTAAATTTAGCAGTCTAATATTTCACAAAAGTCTCTTGTTATTGTTGAAAATGTTCTTCAACGCGTGTTTTATATGAATCAAAAGTATGGCAGAGGCGAATTTATTAAGCAGAGAGCTCCACAAATTTACTACATGTACCGTAAAGGAGAACAAATAGGCCGTAGAATTTACTCAGAGGAAAACGCAACAAAGTTATAACAGTAAAGTGACAGGGGGAATCAGGAAAGTGCACAAAACTAAAAGAATCACGGAGATATTAGTGATAATGTTATTCAGTTACTTCGTAATAATAAATAATAAAACATTTATTTCATCATTAACCATCATCATGATATCAATTAGCCAAGGTCGACTTCTTCTTTTGAGTGTAATGAACACTTGTGTCAGAAGGAGTCACTCTTCTTTCACACAATTAAACTTAAGCCCTGTAACTCAGTAACGTGACAGTAACAACGTAAAGTCGTCTGCCCCGGTTATTGCTAGAAAAATTGATAATCGTTATCAGGTCTTTTTTTATATCATAAGATAGCAAACAAGCAGATGGGTCTCCTGATGGAAAGAGTCAACCATCGCCTATAGACACCAAAGATGTTAATGGTGCGTTGCTATCTTGTGGCGAGGTCTAATGCTACATGCATAAGTTTACCGGCTACCTTAACCTCCAAACCGGAACACGACAGCGACAAGCACTGACGCTATTGCGGCAGGAATAGGTAAAGCGGTGGTACCAGACCCGGGTGAGACAATGCAGAACTCTACCACCTAGTAGCCACGATGCTAGTGACTCGATAGCCAATCGGTCACCTTTTACGACCTGCCTGGCAGAACGGCAGTTGGTCTATTCTTCAAAGGAGCCCGGAACCAACATATAGTGAAAACAAGTTATAGTAAAAAGGAGAGACAATTTTTTTCATTTGTTTGTTTATCTGTATAAAATATATGTACTTAATTTGAAGAAATTGGTGTACAGTGAGAACAAAATGAAGATTGCACAAATAATCCCTTTTCTTCAATATACAACAATCTATCTACAATAACAAATAATATAATAATATATCTACAATAACAAGTAATAGTCTATTCTTCAAAGGAGGCCGGGACCAACACGGCAAAATGTGGCGATGTCGCCAACCGTCAAACCAGTGAAGCGTGGTGAACCGAAAAGTCTATATAGACATTCGGTTTTCTCTGCTTACCATGCAAGAGAACCGGGTGTGATGATACTTTTATTTCCATTTTATATCATAGCATAGCAAACGAGCAGATGACTCCTCTGATGGAAAGGTATACTGAAATTTCGCTTATAAACACTAAAGATGTCAATGGTGCGTGTCTATACGTGTATTGGGATGCTAATGACATATGCATAAATTTATGCCTCATCCACTCGAACTGTAAGACAAAATGACAATTACGGATGCTATTACGGCAGGAATAGGTGAAGCGGTGGTACTAAGCTCAAGACGTTGCAGAATTCTACCATCCAATAGCCACGATGGTAGTGAGATGTTTAGCTAATCGTTCATCTCTTCCAAGCTGCCTGGCGGAATGGAATATGGCTTTGTTTTCAAAGAGAGCACAGGTCAATACGGGGAAAAATATCGCCATTTATAGCATTCGGAGTATTTAAAATAAATAGAGTATTAAACGAATCTATCTAGATTGGACATTAAAATTGCTCGGCAATGATACTTCATCAAACGGCAATCAATGAACGGTGATCCTCACAAAAGTTGTAAGTTCCGGAACTTGGGCCACACGTCAATTAAGAACACATAATATGATCACTCGAAACTTAGTTCCAACTTACTCGACTGCTTCATTAACTTTGTAGATCTTCACTTTGAACACCGCGGTGTTACGTTAAGTTGGCCAACTTTACTACAGTTACTATTAATTATTTATGAATAAACTACCAATTATATCTTTAAAAAAATACAAATTATATATATATATATATATATATATATATATATATATATATATATATATATATATATATATATATATATACCCTTTTTCATATATTTTTCTATTTTCCTAAATTACGCATTTGTATGTTAAAACGTTTTCTTATAAATTCTTTGAGATATTTTACTTTTACTCCAAATTAGCTTGCATTGTAAATATATGATTCATTATAACTATATACATATACATGTATATATATAATATCCAATATATGCTAATTGTGTAATTTTTAACTAGCCAATTTTTATTTTTTAACTATTACTATTTGTTATAATTTTTTGTTAATTAAGAATGTACACATACATGTATACTTTTGTTTTAATTAAGAACGTACACGCACATGTAAATATATATAATAATATTTTGCACGTGCTTTAAGCTTGTTTGCTGTCAAATAAATAGAGTATACTGGAAACCAGTGTTGAGGTCCACCAAGCCTCAACAACTACTGAGTTATTCCCTTTTAACGGACTTAAGTTACCACTCACTATTACTACCACTTATTGCTTTTTCTTTTAAATATAAGTAAGTTTATTACCATAAGCTTCGATTTGTTTCTTTTTTTGTTTAGAATATACGGTTTTGTACGGTAAATGTCCATTAATAAATAATTTTTTTATTCTTATTCTTATATACTTATCTATAAATGTATATGTACTGTTTTTGGGTTGTAATTATATATTTCCATAACTACCATATTAAATACCATAACTACTACAGTACTAAAAATTCTTGTGTGACCAGAAATAGGCGGTACCGATTTATCTGGTTTTAAATATTCAGCAATCAAAGCCGCGCGCGCTCACAGATGTCGAAGCGTCTATGAGCAATATTTAATACATAGAATATAATGCTGACAATGCTATAAAATTAGCAGAAATTACATGTGAGATGAAATTCACAAGATAATATATTGATTTATGAAATTTTGTACGTATGTTGCACCTTGTAGAGATGTTAAGCGATATATGTTATGTAATGTCTTACTTCAGTTTGGAGGTTAAAATAGCAAGGAAAGTAAGCGTCGAGTCCCTACCATTAGGAGAGCCGTTTGGTTATCTTCCTTATTTTATGAATAAAATATTGTTATTTAATGTAGGTATTTATTTCTAGAAAATACTGTTCTGTATGCATTAATTATTGAATGCTCTATATTGAGATACGATACACCACAATGCTAAGATGATTTTCGAGTGATTACCTTTTACTAGCAAGCGCCTGTGTCTGAAATTCGACCATGAACTAAACGATAGAATCTCTTTTAAATTTGACAACTGACTTTAGGCGTAAAGAAAATAGTATTCATGTGTGTGTATTATCGCGTATGTCACCATAATATGTCACATGAACGTAGTGTTGTGTGTAATGTTAATGCATTTTATGGTTCTGCAGTCCCCCACAATGTAAACATTAATTGTGCCAAACTCTACTGTTGGCGCAATTGGTCTTTGAATCTGATGCTACATATCACCGGATACCATTCAACGCATTCATTGTTATTATTGAAATCAATTATTTTAATTTTAAATGATATTTTTTTTTAAATCTCACAACTAATTATTCTAACATAAACACTATTAGGAATTGTATTATAAATATTATTTTAATTTTATTGTGAATTGACATAAATACCTAGATCTGTAAGTTTTTATTAAATATGCGATAATCTTACTAGTATTATTGTAATTGTATTATTGCATGACATTATTTATTCAATTTGTTATCTGACTCTGTACATTTTTTTTTCCACTTTTTTCTCTTTTAATATAATTATATTATTGCATGACATTATTTAATCAAATATATTTCTGACACTATATTTTTTATTTTTTTATTTTAATTTAATAATATGTAATTCGAACTTTAAGCTTACTGTATAAGCTGTGGTTGCCTATAATTGGGAAGGCACCGCCATCTCTCATCATGTATTATATATAGTCTAGACTCTAGAGTGTGTACTTTCTGTTGGCAATCCAAATAAAATAAATAAATAAATTGGCCTAAAGAGGGGTCCAAAGTTTTTCCTTCACCTATTATTATATAGATTTAAAGCTCAATAAATTATATATAAGTTTTTTACCACCTACTTAAAAAACAGTGATACAACTTGTAAGAAATTTTTTGCCGTGAAAAAATATATTTTTTTTTGTATCATAGGCTTTCAAACCAGGATATGGCACTTTAGATTGAAAAAGTTAATTATATTTTATACCCATTAATCCCTAGGTAATAATGCCCAGTTTAACAGCTTCTTAAACTTCCTAACCAGAACACAACAAAAAGTAACTCACTGACGCTATTGAAGTATGAATTGACTAGGTATTGAACCCGGATGAGACGTCACAGAACTCTAGCACCTGGCTTTGGTGTCTGGCACCCATGGTAGTCACGTAGGTAATGACACGTACCTTTACAAACTGCTTGACAGATTACCTGAAGTAGGTGGACATCATTCTAATAATAATTATTATTATAATTAAAATTTTTATTTCATATACACGGATATACCTACAACAACGGCCAATATTTACGGGTAAAGGTTAAACATTTTCTAAGAATTACAATATCAAGACTATTGGAAAGTTTGACCACTATGATAGATGCGAGTCAGCACAACACAAAAGCACACAATTTACACGCACTCAACGCATGTTTTACTTCGAAACCGAAGTATCTTCAGGAAAAACGAAGACTGTCTCACTCGACGCGAGTCTAAAGTGTGGCCTATTCTTCAAAGACCGCCTGGGCCAACCCCGAGAAGATTCCCGTGGGATTTTAAGATCAGTAATTTCAAGTTATTCAATTTGCGCAGGGAGGTTAAATTTAAGTGAATCAATATTTCGAATGTGTAGTTGTCAGTTTTATGTTTAAATAATTCTTTTCACTGATAATTTGATTTATTACATTTTATATGAAAAGTAATATACGAGTTTTCCAATCAAAACAATTCGATTATTTTTATTCGATTCGCAAATAAATATCGAATTAACACGATATCGAATTACATCATGATTCACTTGAAATTTGGACAAGCTCCGATTTAGCTGCTGTCGTTTATTTCCAGTGGACACATTACGTTATTCCGGAATTAATTTACTGAAATCGATTTATGGATAGGAATTCTCAGTAGATCATCATTCGTACACGGATCAATGGTTTATTTACAAACACTATAAATAAATTCGATTCCACTTATTTCCGTCGTATAGTCTAATATTATATACGATCATTTCGCTAACAAATATATCCAGTTCTGTATACATTAGTCAAAATTCGATATTTAGTTGTTTTAAGTTAAATTATTTAAGTGTATAATTTATGTTTCAAGTTTTATTTATACACGTGATTAAAAAATAGAAAGTTGTGATGGAAAAATCAATCTTGACTGAAATAGAAGTAATTGTCATCACGGCAGTTCCCTAGTGGATTAGGCAGAGTAAACAGAACGAATATAGATTTTGCAATCCACTACAATTCACCGGTTTGTCTGCTAGTGACATGTGTGATGAATTCCTGTCACTGAATTTTATCGATCTGGTATTCTCGCTTGTTTCTTCGGTAATTGCACTGAGATTTCCGTTTTCAGGATAACTACGAGAACGAAGTTTTTCTTCTTTTTGAACCGAGTTGAATTAGGATGAGACTTGAAACTCTTTACCCATTTTATATAGGATCATCAATCCTTATATTTGTCATAAAATTGAGGTAATGTATGCAATGAAGTATACATAAATATAAAAGTATTGATTTTTCTTTTAAATAAGAAAATCTTTGGGCCTTAATGTGCTAGATATAGCACATTAAGTATATGTGTTACATAGTCACAAAGACTATTCACATTGATATGTTACTTTCTTTTTATACATGGGATAGTATTAGACTACTTGTTTGGTCCCACACATGTTTGATAAATATCGGATTTAGTGATTCAAATGTACAGAAGGTTGGTAGACAGTCATCACAGGTTTAATGAGTTAATGAAATTAAACTAATGGCTTCATTTCTGTTCAATAATAAAATTAAGAGAATATCGCTCTTGAAGAATGTTATCTAAGAAAAAAGAAAAGTGGCTTTTTGTTTATAAAAAAATCCCGCACAAGCAGATTCCTCTGATAAAAAGTAACAACTTATTTAAGGCGAGGCATCGCGACAAACGGGAAAAAACTGGTTTCTTTAATCATGTTTTTTTGGTATTGATTGTTAAATAAGAATTTCACAAAAATTACACGGTATACCTGAATATATTATTATAAGAATGTGCTAACTCATTACATGATAGAATGTACTTTACTCGATCATATAAAATTCCGAAAACAGGCTAAAAAAATCTCTAAAACAAATAATTTGTTAATAATATTTCTAATCTTCCACATGATTTTTATATGGTGATATTTAGGTGTAAATACAAAAAAGAATGTGCTAAATTTTAGTTTTCAGCTGATGTCCTATATTTATTTATTCCAATATTAACAAGTTTCCCAGTGGTTTCAGAACATACCGCGCCACCCATTTTCTATAGAATTGACGCGCGTCGAAATACCTCGCCTTAACAGTAATGTAAGAAATGTTGCTCAATGACCACAAAGATGCTCGATGACCACAGAGATCGTCGATGACATATACTCGTAGGTTTTCCATAATTTAAACGGTTTTTTTAGCTTGACTTTGGTGAATCAAATGTAGTAATTAAATTTTACTTCTTTCCTATAGACCCATAGACTTGAAATTCGGCACACACTTTTAATTCTAAAAACAAAAGAATTGTGTGTTCAGTATTATTAATTATTAAACCTCTAATGTGATATTTTCTAAATATGTAAAATAAAAATACTCGAAAAAAATTGGCAATTAGTGCAATAAACATAGAACATAGCCCTACAAAATTTTGCTAAATGTTAAAATGTTTTTTTATAAATTACTAGCTGTAGCGTTATAAAAGTTTTTGGTGAATTCCGCGGGATTGATACATTTTTCGAGATAAAAAGTAGCCTATGAGCTATTCCAGGTTCTTATTCCAGGTTCCATTTATCTGTGTGCCAAATTTTATCTAAATCTGTTTCGTAGTTTTTGCATGATTGAGTAACAAACATCTATCCGTCCAAACATCCAAACTTTCGCTATAGATAACTAAGAACTTTACATTTTGAATAAATACATTTATACATTTTATTAAAATTTACAATTGTATTGTTGGATTTTTTTATATAGGTTACTATACCATATAAGGGTTGCCATTATGCTTTGTAATTCAGGGAGTTTGTTTAAGGGATATTAATTTATTATTAAAATCAATAGCCACGAAGTTTTGCTTACTTTTTTCTTGTTTGATTCGTTACAAAAGTATTTAAAAATTGTGAGAGAAAGTAAGAAAATTACATTAGAAATACAATTCTTTTATGCAGCCATGCGGAGTTTAGTTTGTATAATTGGAAACTTAACGGGTGCAAGTCCTTTTAAAACGTTATTACACAAACTTTTTTCTACTACGTATCATATTCGTGAAAGTTCAGGACACTTATAATAATAGGCGTTGCGATTCACTACAGTTTCGTAGTAATTAATATTTTTGCCAAATTGAAAAATTGCGTGACGAAAAATGCGTTAAACGCTAGTCTAAATGTCAGCTACGGCACTTAAATAAAATTTAAGCGTTTGGCGGCGGATATTAACGGAATGAAAGCTGATTATTCATTGTTGGCGGGTGTACCTATCGTGTTTTAATTACGCTTGAGGGTTTGATGAAAATTCAAAACCAACTGACAGTTTTTATTATTAAAAGCAATCTATAGTGCTACTACTCGGCTACTTTGATAAAATAATAAATAAATTGTGTTAGTGCGAGCCATCTTTGAAAAGTACCAAGTACCGCTTATCTGCGATTTTGCCAGGAAATTCGTAAAAGGCAAAAAAAATAACATTACGTGGCACTACCATCGTGACTACTAGGGGGTAGTACTATTCCTGTTGCAATAATGTCAATGGCTTTTGCCTGACATAATATTTTAATCTGGGAGGTATGGTAGCCGGCAAACTTTTGTATGCGTAAAAAAGCCTTAAATACGATTCTTAGTTCGAGGCTACGTTTTCGACCCGGTAGTAACTAAGGTTGACTGGTCAAAAGTGTAAAGGATAATTTGAACAAAAAAATAATTGACTTAGACGTTTAACTGGAATCTGAAAGATATAAGTATATTGTCTATGATATCTCTGAAACTACGCAACGACTATCGCTAATAAGTGTTTTACGTGCTCTGAGGCACAGGAGGTGTTATTGCCCAAACCACAAACTTCATAGGACTAAGTACAAAAAGAAATTTGAATAGAACATTTACCAATCCACAGCTCAAAATGCTTAAACCAAATATCTTATTGATTCAGGCATTAATCGAGAATTCAAAGGTAAAATTAATAAAGTTTGCTATTCTTCTAGAACTGAACAGAACTCACCGTAGGTTCGACTAAAAAGAAGACCCCAGTAGCACAGTTATCCACCCACATCCACTACACTTTCACCCATATTAGGAGTAAACATAAGAGCACACAATATATCGACTCAAAGCACGTTTCGCTTCGCAACCGAAGCATATTTAGAATTAACAAACAATATCTCACTTTTTTACGACGCGACCTTTTTTATTTATCAATTGTATCGCGTAGGTCACACGAAACAGTTCGCGGAGAAAATCAAATTTAATTAATTTCATCTTTCGCTTAAGCCAACGAGTGGCCAACATTAAATTGCTGTGCCAACGTCATATTATCTTTTTTTTTCTGTATTTTTGATTTTTATTCTGTATGAGTGTATGTCCCTCTATTACTCGAGAACGGTTTTTATCGATCTCGATAAAAAATAGTATAGGCACAGTGAAAACACACAATTGTATTAATGACACGACATATTATAATTTTTTCTGTCTGTATTTATGTCTCGTAACAATCTACGAAGGTTCCGACCGATCTTGATGAAAATTGGTATATTTTTTTATATATCATAAGATAGCAAACAAGCAGATGGGTCTCCACCTTATTTGCCCAATTTGATATGTTAGTTTTAACAGAAACGTGACTGGATAACAGTATATATGACGCAGAGGTAATTCCTGCAGAATGGAAAGTTCTACGCCGGGATCGCGACGATGGCAGAGGAGGAGTTGTGATGTTAGCTGTCTCACAGAATATATACATGCAACCAATTATGTTCCGTGATATTAATGTAGCCTCTATGTATGACATATTGAAGAGTAGAGCTAGTGACAGCTGTTTTGACTATTAATAATGTTAAATTTTTATGTTGAGTCGTTTATTTTCCACCAAATATTAGTGATTTATTTTATTATGAATTTTTTGATTATATTGAAATTATTATTGACATGTATAAATTGGAAATTTTAATATTGGGTGATTTTAATATGTATTCAAGTAGTAGAAATATCTGTGACTGTTTTGATTTTTTTATGTCACGCTTTAATCTTGTTCAATGTAATAACATTTTAAATACCATGAACCGGGTACTAGATTTAGTGCTTACAACTTTGCCTGAGAACTCGTTGATTGTACGTGAAGAAAGTGAAGGTTTGGTAAAAAAAACGAGGTACCATCTGCCCTTAGATATTGATATGTCTGTTCTGTTAGAAATAGCGTTGGTGCTTAGGTAACCTTATGCATGTGGTATTAGACCTTTAAGAAGGTTAACATCTTTGGTGTCTATAGGCGATGGTTGACTCTTTCCATCACGAGACCTATCTGCTTGTTTGCTATCTTATAATATATAAAAAAATATACCGATAAAATATAAAAATAGTGTATTTTGGAAACGATGATCGATTTTAATCTTTCGAATGGCATTCACCACAATTTTTCAGCTCTAAAATGCTTTTTAGCTAATATAATCTATAGACTGAAAAATATCAAAGTAAGTAATATGAAAAATCATTTTTTCAAAAAATTTCGTTGTTGATAAATCCCAAAAAAATCCGCCGATGTCGGTTCAATTTACGGTATTTGACGCAGTTTGTAAAATAGAAAAGCTGATTAGATTTTTAACTCAATCAGTATATTAGCCCAAAAGTTTTTTTTTTTTAAATATTAAGTAAGTTTTCTGTAAACAACAAAATATTTATATTTAAAAAACTTTTGAAAAATTGATTCAATTTTGAATTTTAAAATTTCTTTTGAGGTACTTTTGTACTAAAATATTATGAAAGGCCGAAAAATGATACATACTCGTCATCGTGAAAATAGTCGAAAAAGGTTCCTCAAAATGTTAAGATCTGGTGAAAACTCGATTTTCGAAAATCAAAGCAAAATCAGTAACTTCCTCATCTACGTACGAAGCGGGAAGTTAAAAAGGTGCCCTTTGACACTCCTGGATATTGTAGCTGTCTAATCCATACTAATATTATAAATGCGAAAGTAACTCTGTCTGTCTGTCTGCCTGTCTGTTACGCTTTCACGGCCAAACCACTGAACCGATTTGGATAAAATGTGGTACAAATATAGTTTGAGACCCGAGAAAGGACATAGGATAGTTCTTATCCCGGAAATCCCACGGGAACGGGAACTATGCGGGTTTTTATTTTAGAAATTTTTCCACGTGAACGAAGTCGCGGGCACAGCTAGTAGTAAAATAATTTTTAGAGTGGTCCAGTAGTTTTTACAAAAAAAAAAAAACAAATATTTTCTCTTTATAAAGTGGGCTGTATCTCGTGGGCCCGCGGATCGTGGCCAACTCTGCGCTAAATATATGCCCTGTGTATTCGTAACGTTCATTTGCAATAGTGTTCGTACACGTAAATAATACACTGTGGTCTCTATAGGGACCAACGCTAACTTCATCAGAAAAAACAATATTTTTACTATTTACCAGTTTTAATACAATACTCTATGGTATTTTATCGTTTTCGAATGAAACATTGTACAGAATAACATCAAATTGGCACTCTTTTTTCAAGTACGCTCTTGGAGAAAAATAAAAGAATTTAGTCCGCCATTTGGATTCGTGCTGTGAGTTATGCGTTGGTTGGTTGGTTGCCTTGGTCTCCTGTGAGACCAAACCTCGGCTTAGGGCAGTATCTTGACGATTGGTGGGAGAGTAAGTGCCATCAGGATTTCGGCTCGCCAACGGCTCTAGACCGGAGTCTCGAGTGTTGGCGGGCCGAAACAATGGGCCGAGTCACCGCCGGCGGCGACTTCGTCAAGGATCGTCAAGATCGGATAGGACGTGACGTGGCCTTCTATATTTGTGATCGGCGACCACGGCTGCGATGATGCACATATACTCTCTTGCTTACTCTATGTTCATAATACTATTCAGAGCACTGATTTTAGAGGTTCTCAACTCTTATTTGATCATGGTACATCAGACTTGATCCCTTTGGATACACACTTGGTTTTATGTTTTATCAATCCTTGGTGTTAAACTTTTATACATGTCCCTGTACCAACCCTTTCTCATTATTACACCAAAAGAAAGTATTTGAGCAATATCTTTCCTTTTTATTATTTCCCTCTTAATTCAATATGAAGAAATTTGTTTTAGCAGAATAATTTTAACGTTAATTAAAATGTTGAAATGTTGATCGAAGTGGCAGTCGCCGTAATGGAACCAAGATTTACAGAAGCTACGACTAACCAAATTAAAATATAACTTGGATAAGTTTGCCTCAATAAAATGTGACTTTAACTTTGTATCAAATCAATTTAAGAGACAATTAGAAGGAAAAAGCAAAATATATATTAAAAAATTATGATCTTATGGAAAGCAAACACGAAATAAAAAATAATATACAATTATTTATATATAAAATATATATAAAATTAAGTCTTAATCATATCTATATACATATAATAAAATCGTAGAAATATCAAAACTGTACATTGAATATTTTTTTCAAAAAATACTTGGGGCGTGATCTACAATCGATATCGAAGCCAAAAATATAATTTTTAGAATTTTTGTCTGTTTGTCTGTATGTATGTCCGGGGTAAACTCAAAAAGTACTGCATGGATTTACTTCAAATTTCGCATGAATATTACTTACAGGTCGGGTCAACATATAGGCAGGCAGGCGACAGCTAGTTAAAAATAAAATAAATATAGTTACGTTTGAATATAGTTACATCGAATTTACAATAAACAGATTCCAATCAATATAAGCACTAACACTTAATCGGTGTAAAATTGCTATCACAAGCCGGCTCTTGAACTTAATTATTATGAGACCAAATATTGAAATATTGAATAAACAGAAACAATTACACCATTATCCATACTCTTTCCATTGCTTTCACAATAAACACACACATACAAATACGCACACACATACACAAAGACTGAGTCATGGACGTACCGAGGGGGGAGGGGGGTTGTTGTTTTCACAAATATACAATATTTTTTAAAAACCTATCCAACGATAACCCACACAATGGGGTACGTGAGAAAAAAATTAACATCCCCACTTTTTTTTATAGAAGAGGGGGCAAACGAGCGAGGTGCACCTGATGGTAAGTGATCACCGCCGCCCATGGACATCCACAATACCAGAGGTCTTGCAGTTGCGTTGCCGGCCTTTTAAGAATGAGTAAGCTCTTTTCTTGAAGGCCCCCAAGTCGTATCCGTTTGGAAACACCCCTGCCGGTAATTGGTTCCACAGCAAGTAGCGCGAGGCAAAAAGTGTCGAGAGAAACGCACAGTTGTGGATTTCCAGACATCGAGATGGTGAGGATGGAATTACATTTAGGGGATACTTTAATGTAGGGGAAAATAATACTTTCAAGATTATATGTTACCACTTTGTTGAAGTAACTAATATGTATATTCGTGATAAATTAAAGCTTTATAGTAGGTACTAAGGATCTATCAGCTATCGTGCGGACTGACAGACGGACGGACGGACAGACATAGCGAAACCATAGCGAAACCTACTTTACTTTGGAACCCTAAAAATGAGAGGCGTCGCGGCATACCTGGCTTAATTGGTTACTTTTTTTACAAGTACCGCGAAACTTTGATTTAAAAAAACTGTGCCGGTGGCATTGATACAAAAATCTCTAGATGCACAGTCCCGAACAAAACTGACATTCAAAAGTGTCCCTAATTTCATTTAAGTAGTTATAGATTTGGCAAAAACATGTCTTTGCATATCCAACCTTAAGTGCAAGATTTATAGTTGTTTTTACAAAGCAATGTACGAATAGAAATAAAATTGGCAGTATCGCGGCCGACGCGATTCTATTTGAAATGAGCGCACAATTTGAAATTCTGCGCTAATTTTTTGATTTTTGATTGTGTGTCTTGGGTTTTTTATATCAATGGCCGGTGGAATCAACACGTTGAAAACGCCTGCTCTACACTAATTTTTAACTACATTAAGTTTCGAGTAATGTAAACGTATTAGAGTTGTCATTGCTACTCCCTTAACACTTCTCTACTAAAGCTAAATCATACTAAAGCTGTTTATGAAGTAAGGATATTTTATAATTATTCTCAGATATAAAATTTTAAATATAATTACTCAAAGTAAGCCCTCCAAATGTATTTAATTAAAGTGCATTCATAATGTAAGCCCTGAATTAATTTTCGAATTGATCTGCTTTTGATGTGACGACGTCTTATGGTCTTACCCTTAAATTATGTTCTTGGGTCCGCGGCAATTACTGCCTAAGAATGAGCAATTAAATGGACCTAAATGTAAGACGAAATAGGTGGGTTTCTGGGCTTTATGTCCCATACAAATTCACTGTCCCGAACTAATCATGATTAAGTAAGCTTAAAATAATTAGGAGCACCTTTTTTGTTTGATATAAAGTGAACAGAACTACATACGTATTTGGTTTTACTATCAATTTCTGTACCATAGATTAGAACGAAAGATATAAAGAGGGGTAGCTTATTATTTAGCAAGAACAGAGGTATTACGTGTTATTCAAATAATTTAAAGTGTCTAATATATTGTATGACGTATAATATCCAAGTATTAATATATCATATATCACTAGCAGACCCAGCAAACGTTGTTCTGCCTTTGTTACTAATTTTCCCGTTTTTTTCTACATTTTCTCGTCTTTTAAAGTTAACCTGAATTTTAAAAACCATGAAAATTTTAAAACCAAAATTTGCCAAATTATTCCAGCCGTTCTCGAGTTTTACTGAGACTAACGAACAGCAATGACAGATTTATTATCTACTAGCGACCTGTCCGCGATTTCACCCGCGTAGCTTTTGTTTCTGTGAGAATATCGGAAAAGTTTATATACCAAAACCTTCCCCAAGAATCAATCTATCTATAAAAAAAAACCGCATCATAATCCGTTGCGTAGTTTTAAAGATTTAAGCATACATAGGGACATAAGGACATAGGGACAGACAGTGAAAGCGACTTTGTTTTATACTATGTAATGACTAGCAGTTACTCGTGACTGTGTTCGAGTGACCAATATTTATTAATTCTCTTTTTGCTCAGTTAGCTAAAATGTAGCCTATGTACCCTGGATAATGTACCTTTCTAAAGATATCATTTTTAAAATCGGTCGAGTAATTTTTGAATTAAATTGTAACAAATAAAAAAATCAAATCTTTCCTCTTTATATTTATTCAGATAAAATATGTTCATAGTAAATATACGTGATATATGAATATACGTAAAGCGAAAACTTTATACCCATTTTTAAGACAATAACGCGAACGGAGAAGAATGGAATTTCGTTTAACAGTAAGTTAACCTTTACACAGTGAAGTAATGTAGAATGCTAACATTTTAAGGAATATGTATTAGAAACACAATATATTTATAAAAATAAACACACACTACCATTCACTTGACACATCATAATATACACACATAGGTTCTATTTTGTATGTAGTTAGTCTGTTGTCAAACGTAGAAGAGATTTTATTGTGTAGGTAGTTCATAGTCAAACCACGAAATATCAGGTTAGGTGGAGCTAGCACTCGTGTTACTCAATTGAAACAAATATTTACGTTATACATATCTCTGTCTATGAGGTCTCTCCGTCTCTTCTTATACAGATGTGTTAGAAAGAGAGGGCAAGACCCCAGAAGATGACAGCAGTATTTGAAATTGTGTCTCAAGTATTAGAAGTGCTGCCTCCAGATATAACACAGCTTCATGGTTAAAGTTATTGTCAAATTTCTAGCTATCTAGTCTTAAAATAAGGCTTTGTAATAGTCGAAAAATTCGAAACCGTCTTGTATACCAGTTTCACTTTAAAACCTGAGATTTAGAATTGGATCCGCGGCTAAAGCAAAAAAGTGGAGTATCTTTTATTTAGAAAACATTCAATAGCAGTTTAAAGTCTTTTAGATTTGTGAAGCGCTTTTTAAGTAGGTTTCTTTAATCACAAAAACAAGCTGTAGTCGTTAAGGTTTGCAAATGGGGCTAGAAAGACCATTTTTCATCTCGAGAGACTGCAAAGCCGTAGCTGGTTTAGATAAATATATAGCGACGTTTGTTTTCATATATTTCATATACTAGCTGTAGCGTGCAGCCCGCTGCATTATAAAGGTTTTTGGCGAATCCCGCGGGATCATCTAATTTTCCGGGATAAAAAGTAGCCTATGTGCTATTTCAGGTTATCGTTTATCTGTGTGCCATTTTTCATTCAAATCCGTTCAGTAGTTTTTGCGTGATTGAGTAACAAACATCCATCCAGACATCCATCCAAACATCTATCCAAACATCCAAACTTTCGCATTTATAATATTAATATAGATTATACCTTACATGCTACGAGTACATGATCCAGTAATCATTTTAGGCCTAGGTTCGAGGCACTTAACTAGCTTGTGGCGAATACTTTGGTGCTGGATGATTTCTAGGATCTGATGATAGAACTGAAAAATGGCTATGAGTACTCCTAAACTTAAAAAAGTAAACCCATCTAGTTTGAACTCATTTGTTTAAAAAAGCTGATCAGCTTTTCTCTCTAGAAAAGCCGCGTCAAATACCGATCCAGTTAAGATCAAAATTGGTCGAAATGATTTCGGATTTGTCAGTTGCGAACATTTTTGAAAGAGTAAAAATGTCTTTTGATATTACTTCAACGTTTTTCAACTTATAGATCAGGGATAGGAAGGGGAGAGTCGGAAACAAAGTTGTAACGGTGTAGAGGTATAGATAGTGTCATATTGTCAGAAGATCGAAGGTGCAAAGTGTGGGTATTACATAGAAATTCAAATTTGGATTTTAAATATTTAAGGGCAAGCAGATTAAAAATTATGCTAAATAGGGTATATAAAGTCCTAAGACCACGTCGCTGAGTGACAGTGAGCCAATGAAGCTGGTTATCATAAATGTATTACAGTAATTAATAATAATTATAATATGTGGTGTAACACTCACGGACCGTGTTCGTAATGTGGAAGTGAGAGAGAGGTTAGGTTTGAAAGAAAGTGTAAAGATGAGAAAGGGCATGCTCCGTTGGTTCGGACATGTAGAAAGAATGGTAGATGAAAGGTTAACAAAACAGATATACAATGCGAATGTGGATAGATGTAGGTACCGGAGAAGACCAAGACTGATATACCATGATCAGATTGATCAAATACTGTCCGAAGGTACCACCTTCGGACAGAGTCTTCGCAACCGGCGTGTGTGTCTGAAAAGAGTGATGAATGTGGAGAAAGCGAGACAAGCCTGCAAGGATCGTGATGTATGTCACTCGGTTCTCTCTGCCTACCCCGTAAGGAATCTGGCGTGAAGATATGTTTATGTTTATTTATTTATTACAGTAATTTATTATATCATATTACAATACTTTATTATATCATATTACAAAAAATATAAGAGATTGGTATGATGAGCAATTAATCACAGGCTTGTTTCTCTGCTAAATAATTTAAGATTTTATACCCTTTTTTACACAGTTTTGTTTTAACATTTTTTAAATTTGTTTATTGTTAAATCTCTTATAGCATCGGAAAGTTTATAGTAAAAGCGTATACATTGTCCCATAAAAGAGTTAAAGATTTAGTGAGTCTACATCAACTTTTTTCTGAGAGGAAATATTTTTACGAAAAAAAAATATCATCATGCCCGGTTTTCTTGCGGATTTTTTTTTCGTAATGTCTCAATTGCTGTTAGCCTTATGGGCTGTTATAGCTTCACCGGTCGCGGGGGCGAGCAGAGTGCTCAGCCAGAATTTGATTCTTGCGGAGTAGGCAGAATAAACCGAATGTCTATAGACATTTCGGTTTACAACGATTCACCGGTTTGTCAGTTAGCGAGATAAGTGGTGATCCTCATCGCCGCATTTTACCGACATGTTAACGATTATCGACTATTTCTAGAGATAACCGGGACCGATAGATTAACGTGGTCATCCGAGGCACGGGAGTGGTAATACACCACTCCGCCAGACTCCGAGCTGTTACTGAAATTTTACATTTTCGGGAAAAACCTCGAAATAACCTCAATAACAAATTGGCCCGACCGGGGATCAAATCTGGAACCTCATGACCAAAGCCGAATAGGCTAATACCTAGACCTCGAGGCAGTTTATATTTTTACGAACATACATTAAGTTTTCAAATATATATTGGGATATTACAGTTTGAATATTGATTTCTTTGTATGAAAGTCTGTACTAAATAGTACCCATCTAATTTGTTAGGTTTTGTAATAGATTCCGTGGTGTAAAAAACTTATATAGCAAGCAGACGAATGCAGCTTTATAAAAGATATATAATATAGCTACTACTACAATTTAAAAATGATGTGGTGTCGCGGGACACCAGGTAGGAACGAACTTCCTTCGGCTAAACGGCACTACTCGCTTGTGTACGCGACTGTCGCGCCTGCGCACGTCTCATTTAACGCTTTTATTCCACGCATTTTCCTTACGGTTTTACTATCACATTTTTTTCAGTTCGGTCGCGCAGCAAAATCCCTATCCCCTCCAAGCCTGCCGTAAGGAACTTCGTTCCAACAACCTAAGCTTTTGAAATTCGAAAATGTTTACTCAATAAAAGGCGATTACTCACAGAAGCTGCCAACTTTTGGTAATCCTTATTTAAGTGGAAGTTAAGTGCAGTTATATTAACATAGCTTATATGATCATTATCCTTTTTTCTTTTCAACATAAAGAAGGCTTTTTTTCCAACACAAAGATATGCGATATTTAAAAACTTATATTTAATTACAGGAATCTTAATATTACGATATATTTTTATTAACTAAGTATTATTAGGCTTTGCAAATTTCTCCGTGTTAGATCCGGGCTCCTTTGAAGAATAGACCAACTGCCGTTCTACCAGGCAGGCCTAAAAGGCGACCAATTGGCTATGCGAGTCATTACCATCGTGGCTAGGTGGTAGAGTTCTGCATTGTCTCGCCCGGGTCTAGTATCACTGCCTTACCTATTCCTGCCGCAATAGCGTCAGTGCTTGTCGCTGTCGTATTCCGGTTTGGAGGGTAAGGTAGCCGGTAAACTTATACATTATTGCAATATATTATTGTGGCATTAGACCTCGCTCGAGACGCTGTCGTATTCCGGTTTGGAGGGTAAGGTAGCCGGTAAACTTATGCATTATTGCAATATATTATTGTGGCATTAGACCTCGCCACAAGATAGTAACGCACCATTAACATCTTTGGTGGCTCTAGGCGATGGTTGACTCTTTCCATCAGGAGACCCATCTGCTTGTTTGCTATCTTATGATATATATATATATATATATATATATATATATATATATATATATATATATATATATATATATATATATATATATATATATATATATATATATATATATATATATATTTGAAAATGACAGAGATATCTACTCTTCACAATGTCATTATTTTAAAATTATTATTAAAATGTTTTATCTCATCGTGAAATTGATACGTTTTTATCGGCTCTTCTGTTTCCGACATAATTTCATTGTTTGTCACTTTTTTAGATTCAGGTGTTATTTTGTGGAAATTGTCCCCAGTGTTAGTAAGTGTCCGTTTTTATGAATAGAACTTCTGCGATTCGTCAGGCAGTTTGTAAAATGCAAGCGATATGCTATACGTGTGACTGCCATCGTAACTACTAGGTAATAGATTCTTGCAATGTCTCGAGCGGGTTTTGGTATCACCGCCTTACCAATTCCTGCCGCAACAGTGTCAATGATTGACATTGTGGTATTCTGGTTTTGAGGGTACGGTAACCGGTAAATTTATGCATGTGGCATATATATATATATATATATATATATATATATATATATATATAGATTAGAATATCTGGGACCAGATGTCTGACGCGCTTTTCAGACACAAGGGTGTTGTTAAGACAACAAGGCCGTACTCAGGATTAATAATTTTCTAAAGAAAAAACCTGACAGTGAATTAAGTAATTTTAAATGCTCTTAGTGATAGCAACGTGTCCGTGGTTCAATAATGCTAAAATCTATCTTGTGTTCAATTCCATAGAGTGTAATGATCGTTCGATAACAATAATACATACATAGTACATATATTCTATATTCTAGTTAAATGAGTTCATATTTGCAGATGAAATTCACATTTATAATATGCATCAATACTTTCATATTTATCACTATAGTTATATGTTAAGCACTAATCCATTCGCCGATAATATAGGATTTAATGCTTTTAATCATGCTCTAAACTAAATCAGCTGACCGCTATGCTAATGAAACAGTCAAGTTCCCAAATATGAAAATTTTAACGCAAATCCAAATTTTCTATACACACATCCGAGTGGAATAACAGATCAGTGGTAATGCGATTTATCCAATAAACATTTGACGCGTAGTTTGCAGGTATGACTTGGACGTCCATTACGGTCCCTGTGGTAATAGGCCGGAGCCGCAGCGGCGGCTCTGACAAACATCACGGCTGTCCGCTGCAGACCGTATTATGGCATACATTATTCATCGGAATAGAGGGTGGATACATGACATTATATTACTGCTCAGTTAAATTATTTAACACTAAAGATATGGATTGCTATAATTATATTAGTTTTTAGTCAAGGAAGGACAAATAAAATAACAGAAATTATAAAAATATAGACAAATTATCATTCATCTTGAATCAATACGTAAAATTTAAAAAACTTAATCTTGGGTTAAAATAATTTGTCACTAATTATTTACACTAAAACTCATGCGTGGTTGTGGATTTCTAAACATCGAGGTGGTGAAGAAATTGGAATATCGACGCGATTTGTCGTGATGAAATTCAACTACAGGAATGTTATCACCAAAAATCGCCCATAAACTCCTATAGACACTAAATCCAACGCCTATAGACACAAAATATGTGAATGGTATGTTGCTATTCGTGTGGCGGGATGACAGTGCCACATGTATAAGTCTACCGATTATCTTATCCTCCAAATCGGAACACGACATGACAATGACAAGTATTGACGTTAACGCGTATCGGAACACGACAATGAAAAGTACTGACGTTAATGCAGTGATAGGTAAGACGGTGGTACGAAATACTCAAGCAAAATGTTGCAGAACTCTGTCACCTAGTAGTCACAATAGTAGTGACACGTATAGCTAATCTGTCGCCTCTTACGACCTGGCAGAACGGCAGTTGGTCTATTCTACAAAGTAGAGTTAATTCAAGCATTACATCTCTGTCAAACGTGTCAAAAAGTGTTTAAAGGCCAAATCGGCGTGTAAATATTTTTAACAAGAAAACAAGTTTCAGCAATATTTGTCACAGTGTGTTCATAGCTTAATAAAGTTTGGTTTATTCTCGGTGCATTGTTGTACCGTCTTTAAGTGCCATTACAGTAATAACACATATTAGTTTACTTGGAGGCTATTTACATTTTAATCCTTTGTTTTTGATGTGACATGACATGTGGGCAAATTTTATTGAGGCATATTAAATTATGTTACATTTAATACACTTAAATATATTACACTTAAAACTATATTTTACTTTATTTTTCGACGTTAAGGGATTACTTTATCTACACTAATGTTATAAAGAAAAAAAATTTGATTGTTTCATTGTAATTGATAAACTACGAACTATTGCACCAATTTTTAAAATACTTTCACCTATAAAAAGCTACCTTATTGTACAATAGCACAGGCTACTCTTTTACCCGACTAAACAAAAGAAAGGTATGTTTTTGGGTCACGAGAATAAAGTCTTAGGCAACAGCTAGTTATTAATACATTTTTTGCAGAACAGATCAACTATCTATTTATTGCGAGATATTTCATGAGATGTCTTAAAGGCAAAAAAGCTTAAACGTGTCACTACAATTATGACTCACACACAAATCTTCACGCTAGCTCCCTTATGGGGTAGGCAAAGAGAAACGAGTTAAGCAGGCAGCTTACCGTTAGATCATTTTTTTTTTTATATCATCAGATAGCAAACAAGCGGATGGGTCTCACAATGGAAAGAGTCAACCATCGCCTATAGACACCAAAGATGTTAATGGTGCGTTGCTATCTTGTGGCGAGGTCTAATGCCACATGCATAAGTTTACCGGCTACCTTACCCTCCAAACCGGAACACGACAGCGACAAGCACTGACGCTATTGCGGCAGGAATAGGTAAGGCGGTGGTACCAGACCCGGGCGAGACAATGCAGAACTCTACCACCTAGTAGCCACGATGGTAGTGACTCGATAGCCAATCGGTCGCCTTTTACGACCTGCCTGGCAGAACGGCAGTTGGCCTATTCTTCAAAGGAGGCCGGGACCAACACGGCGAAAATTCATAAGCATTATACAATTATGACTACTAGTAAGTAGTCATAATGTAGTGACATATTAAGCCTAGTTAGATGGTAAAACTCTGCAATGTCTCGACCAAGTCTAGTCGCAGACCTATTCTTGTCGCAATAATATCGCCGTTCGTCGCTGTCCTATACCATTGAGAGTGTGAGGTAATCGGTAATATTATGTATGTGTTATTTCGTCTATGAAACACGATTAGTAGCGCATTATTTACATCTTTGATGTCTAATGTCCTGTCCTTAATGTACTGACTTATACTTTTTATATATAAATACTAAAAAAAAGCACTCAGTTTCCTTTTTTGACCGTCTCGTGAGAGCATCGTAGAGGACTCACTGAAAATCAGTGGTATAGCAAATAATGCTATAGCGTATGCTGAGATGAGCATCCTTTTGGTATCGTACATCACTTATAAAAAAGTAGTATAAGTTTACATTTGGTTGCTTGTTTTAGTTTTTGACTTGTTCCTTTCTCCTTGTAAACTAATAAATATTGTATATTGTATATTGTCTGCTGTAACAGATTATGTAAAAATGTGGTACCAATAAATACTATCTTATCTTATCTAAGGCAATGATAATAAATATATATGTAGACATTTATATATGTATTTTTATATGTATATATGAAATAATATGTGTATGTATTATATAATCTATATTTAAAAATATTATGAAAATTTAATCACTCTGTGTGATTTTCTGGATAACCGTATGGTAAGCTGGTAGAGAATGCTATATGCATTAAGCTCGCCATTAGTACTCTATACATTCTGTATGTGATTCAATAAAGATAAATAAATAAACTGATTTCAACAAGATATCCATCTGCTAGTTCGCTTTGTGATGAAGGTACTTGTTGTTTGCCGTGGTATAACCGTTTGCCGTATAGTCGTCTTCCGCAGTATAATTTTCTACTGGTGAAAAAAATTGCAAAATCGATTTATTAGCTCCAATATGTATGTATAACTAGCAATGAGTACACTCGATGGAATCGACCACAAAGCAAAGGAGAATTTTGACGCATTGTACTACCGACACATAGCTTTCAGTAAGTACGTCGCCTGAATTTAAAGCTAATTGGATGGTCGCTGGTTCGAATCCGGCTATGTTAAAACTTTTTTGTTTAAGAAGTTTTTAAGTTTTCCCTAGCTAAGTGCTAAAACACATATCAAGTTAGAAACACGAAAGTATTGATTAATAAGTGTGAGTTTTATCCGCAACGATGTACTTACTCATTTAACTGTATATATGTACGAGTATGTATATCTAGCGATCAGTGCAATCGATCATAAAGCAAAGGAGAATTATGCTAAGTTGAACTACCGACACGGTAAGAGGGTAGTCTGGCTTTAAGGCAGAATAGTAGCAGGTTCAAATCAGTTGTTTCTTTGCTTAAAAAGTTTTGACATCACAAAGTTGAGAAAATATTATCTTTCTTATTAAATATTTTCTTCTTTCATGAAGACGATAAAAATAGCACATAAAAACATTTCTTCACGCCAGATCCCTAACGGGAAGGCAGAGATAATTGAGTGCTATATATCACAATTCCTGCAGATTCGCAAAACATTTACTTCTTCCACATCTCTCTTTATACAACTAGCCGTTTGTAGGGACTTGGCAGCGCCTTCGGATGGCATTCGATCAATTTATTTCGATCATGGCATGTCAGTCTTGATCTTCTCCGCTATTTACATCATTTCACATTCGCATTCTAAATTAGTACTTTATGAATATATTTAATGGTAACTTTAATAAGAACTTAATATTCGCCAATCAGTCCATAAATATCACTAACTCCTCAGCAAATGGCCGGCGAATTACAATGAAAGCCTATTTAGAATCTAAAACAGACAATTATTCGAGCCCTTTAGCGAAGGGAGCAGCCCAATCTAAACTGATATACAGTCCTTTCGCATCTCTAATTGCAGTTCAAAAGGTCCTTTCTATTTTAATGAAATTATTTCGAGAATTATTGCGCGGTTGAAATTTGGATAATTTTTGATTTTACATTACAGCTTACAGCCTGTTTTAGATTAGTCAATATCTTCAAATTCAAAAACGTTTATTTCCCCATGTAATGTTTTCCTATATCATCAAACATAGTATACTAAATGCATAGTTAAATAGTAGTTTTAAAAGGAAATCTTTTATCATCTATAGATGACTAGCTCAGTAGTCGATGGATAGTTTTATTTTTATTTATTTTGCACTACATACGCATACGCATTGTGTTCGTAAAAATATTTTGCTCTGCTCTTGGTGTGTGCTTACCTCAAAAACTTCGATAAAGATAACGTTTGAGTTTAGGGATAGGAATTTGTGTATTATATAATATTATATATCATAAGATAGCAAACAATCAGATGACTCTTTTTATAAAGAAATACGATCATATTTCATCGAGAAATATGATCATATAAACACTAAAGATGTTAATAGTCCGTTGCCATTGTTGTGGCGACAATGACACATTTATTAATTTACCAGATCAAAACAGGATAGTATGATGCTGTCGCTTTTGAGAGAAACAATGAACGACATTATAGATTAACATCAAAGCGGTTAATGGTGTGATGCAAACCATGTAGCCATTGCTAAGTTTACAACCTCTCTTACCGGAAGATGCCGTGACAAGCATCAACTCTAGTGCGGCTGGAATAGGTAAGTGGTGGATTAAACTCGGACGAGACGTTTTGGAACTCTATTATCTCGTAGTTATGATGATAATTACATAATTAGTCAAGCGTTCGCCTTTTATGAACTAGCTGGCCGTAGAGCAGATACAGATTAAATCAAATTCCAAAATCAAGATTAATGAAACTAAACTAAACGTAATCAATAGTCATTTAATACGAACAACAAAAACATGTCCTAATTAATTAATGCCTAAATACAGGAAAACAAATATTAAGATAAATAGTTTGAAGTTAGAAGGTAATAATCAAGTCGTTTGTTTCAGATGAGACCGATACATTTGATGGATGGGGGGCGGTGGGTTGCGTGACCGTCTAATGGTTTAGGGCACGCAAACATAATGGAGAAGCGGGATGAACTGCACCGCCATTGCAGTATAGCAAAGCAGACTATACTAACAACCCATCCGAGCGGTCTACAAACCAGAGTCTCAGTAGAACTTGCCAATTTCGACGCTCTATGCCTACATTCAGAATGCAAAGGAAAAGGCGACAGTCCCTTCGTTGGACGCCGAAGCCTCTTGGGAGGCGTCTCAGCGAATGTCACCCCAGTGCTTGGAAGACGGAGTGACTTGGTGAATGAAGGACGTTTGTCTCAACAATGTACTCCTGTAATGAGAAGGAGAGAAGTGGACAGTCCCGCGGGATCTCCTCTGCCGTTTAGGCGGGAGGTTGAAGATGAAGAGGGTTGTGATGTTGATAACAGTGTCATCAGCGGGTGGTTGAAGTTTCGAGACAACAAACGGGTGAGTTATTTGATAAGTTTTTAATTATCTAGCATTGATACCATATAGATAAATAGTATTTAAGTATATTATGAACCCTCGAGGTAAAAAAAGTTTCTGTAGGGTTCCGTAACTAAATAAAAATAAGTTGGTAAAGTGCGTGTCGGGTCACATGCGATATAGGTTTCCAAAGTTTCCCATCACAATAATGTAGACTAAAAAGAAGGCTTTTATAGTTTTATGCTATAAAGATTTAAGTTATTCAACGTCAATGACAAATACATATATACCCGCACCACAGGTTTACCGCCTGTAAAAACTTCTGTAAGTATATTTTATAAGTTGGTCGACTATTACTCAAAAATTTGCCTACTAAGCCGCGATAGTATTTCTTTTAACTTCATTATATTTACTATTACCATGATTTTTTTGCCACCTTTAAAACCAACCGTTTAGCCTGCAGAGGGTGGGGAGTTGGGACACTCGACTGAAACAAAATTAGCACTTAAAGCTTAATACTTTACAAACGAGTTCTTTAATCGAAAATTTGTTGTTACAAACCTACAATATTTTTTCAAAACCTATCTAACGATATCTTACACAATGGGGTATGTGAGAAAAAAATGACATTCCCACTTTAGATGTTAAAACTACCTTAAAAAAGTTTTTTTTTTCAAAATTTTACGTTACCACTTTGTTGACGTGACTAATATGTGTATTTAAGCCAAATTACATTATTCTAGTAATAAGGATCATTGAGCTATCGTGCGGATGGACGGATAGACATAGCGAAACTATAAGTGTTCCTAGTTTACTTCGGAACCCTAAAAACGGAACATTCATAGGATTATTTTGGTATCTCTCGTCTTTCCGTCTGTTTGTCTACCAAGACCAATTTTTTCAGGAAACCGTCGAGAGATGAACATGAATTTAGTTTTGAATATTAAATAAATGAAACTTTTAAGTCAATGTCATCAAAAGATACGGCTGTTTTAATGCTCCATTTATGCCACATATTTTAATGCTCGCAAGAGAATTCAATACCTGTAGGATAGGATACTTTCTAATAGTAAAAGTATTTTTAATATCGGTCCAGTAGTTTTTGAGTTTGTTCGTTAGAAACATATAAAAATACAAACTTTTTCTCTTTATAATATAGATAAGAAGATGTTTACCTTGATGAACTGAGTATAATAGATGCCAAATCTGATAATGTCGTGTCGTCGCTAGCAAAATTTGTGTTGTCAAATGCACTAGGTTACCAAAAAAACTTCTATACCTCGTTTGCTCGGCTTGAGCATCTTATGATTGGAATCGGATAGGTTAACCATTAAACCACAGCTACAAATTATCTAATAGTTATTAAAGTAACCGTAAGGCAGTTTGTCCATACTATTACGCTGATAAGTGTGAGCTGGGTGCGTCTTAGTCTCAGGTGCAATACAGACAATTATTTTTATTATGCTGTGTGAAGTTATTAAGAAACTTAGTGAAGCTAACTATGCCATGCAACGTGTTGAAAATAGGACTAGAAAAGTAGGAATTTAGTACATTACATTCAAGCTTTATTGATTACGAAATATCTGAGAAATCCGAGCCAAATATCGCGACACCAAAATACTCTACGATTCTACAATTAAGTATATCTTTAGTCATAGAAGCACGCTGCTTTTAGAGACTTTCTTTTTCTATCTGGAGCGCTATTTGCTATACTTTTTTGTTATGGTACTTTAAAAAACCGGAACTTTATATATAAAAGTTTTCATTTTGCAAAGCAAAACCTGAAAAGTCCAAATTTTGAAATAAAAAATTCAAATGCATAAAATTGAAGAAACGCTGAGGAAAATTTAAGTCTTTAATGAGATGCAATAATGCCGCGAAGGCAGTTCTAAGGGTTAAGGATCAAGTTAATGTGGTCAACTTGGGTGTTAATTTGGTTGCCAGGATATAAAGAGCCTTCTAGTGAGTAACGTAGGTATGAAGGTATCAGTTGAGGGCGGCACGAGAGGCGCTAGTCACTGCAACTGGGCTAAGGGCCTGTCTACTTACGATCTGAGTGATGAGTTCACCTTGATGTAGTTATCGATAGCTGAATAGCTGATCAAAATCTATGAACTCTAATAAAATGTATCGCCAACACTTCTATTTATAATTTCGTTCAAACAATCGCGATTTTTTCGCGAATATTTTTAAATGTTTCCTACAGAATCACGCCGTAAAAGTAACGAGTTTGTATAAAAATGTATGCATAGGCTTTACATTTGATACAAACGTGATTTAATTGGATATATATTTTTATTTCAAAAATGTTAAGACATGATAACGTTAGTCCCTGAGTAAGTGAATTGCTTGCTTCTGGCATGAGTCAACGATACTAAAACAACTATGTGAAAATAACTATGTCGGTATATCTGTCTCTTATTCACGAATAAACCACTTCCAAATCGGTTATTTGGATGAAATTTGGTACAAAGATAGATAGGAAATCCGGAGGGAACGGAAAATATGCGGGTGAAATCCAGGGTCTGTCTATCTTTTAAACCTTTTTCGCGCTACGACGAAGTCGCGGGTAGAGCTATTAATATATAAATACTGAAATAAACACCCAAAATCATAAATAAAAATATTTATGCTAATCACATAAATATATATCTCTCTTGGGAATCAAACCGGATCCTCATCGATTTTTAATCAAGGTTTTTAGCCACTTATACATATAAGTTGTTAAAACTATTATGTATGAATTAGATACAAATATTTTAAAAGAAGTATCTAATCCAAATGAAAAACCATACAACATTTCACTAACGATTTGTTACGTTTATTTAATTTAGTATATGTAAAAAATATCGAAATTTATACATATTTTTCAATTTTTAAAAATAGTTATTTAAGTACTTACATGTTTCCTAATAAGTTCAACTTTTCTAAAAACAACTATCATAGGGGCTATTAAAATAATATGCACATTAAAATGACGTTTGGTGCAATAGCATATTTTTATATCTAAAACATTTACGTTGTATTTCAAAACTTGCTCATTTTCACGTATGTTTCATTTATGTTTACCTAGCTGGTAATTCGTATTGTACGACCGAAAGCCACAGGTTTCAAAACTTCCCGGTGTTTATGTACGGTTGTCATCTCTTACCATTGGACAAACCGTATGATATTTTACTATCCTAAGCAAATTAGATAAAATGGCATGAACTTTATTAATATCGATTATAAATTATTACAAATTAGGAGGTACAACACTAAAATGACTTCAAAGTAATAGGTTTCGTAGTAGTGCTGAATCGCAAAAATAAACTTGTACGCTACGATCATAGTAGATATACATTAGCATCTTCACGCCCGTAATCCGAAGAGGTAGGCAGAGGTGTAACAGGTGCACGTAAAGCACGATTAGCCGAAGATACTTAAAGATACTTAGTACCACAATGTGATAGGTGGCCAGCCTATCGCCAACCGGGCACTTTTCCAATCCCGGGCAAACTGAAAAACACATTTCTGAATTGCCTGACCCGGGAATCGATTTCAGAACCTCATGTGGTCAACTCGGCCATCGGAACACTAGACCGCAGAATATATACACGAAACTGGCTCGTTTTGTAGTATGTATGTATGTATGTTCGTGTAGTATGTGTATAGTTCATTGTTTTTTTATGTCATAAGATAGCAAATAAGCAGGTCTCCAATGCCACATGCATAAGTTTACCGGCTACCTTACCCTTAAAACCGGAACACGACACTGACAAGCACTGACGCTATTGCGGCAGGAATAGGTAAGGTGGTGATACCTGACCCGGGCAAGACAATGCAGAACTTTACCGCCTAGTAGCCACGATGGTAGTGACTTGTAAATCCAATCGGTCGCCTTTTACGACTTGCCTGGCAGAACGGCAGTTGGTCTATTCTTCAAAGGAGCCCGGGACCAACACGGGGGAAATTTGAACTTTAAATTTGAACAGTATTTATGGATTAGTCTGGTCATAAATACTGTTACAATGTACACACACAATCTATATTAATCTATATTAATATTATAAATGCGAAAGGTTGGATGTTTGGATGGATGTTTGTTACTCAATCACGCAAAAACTACTGAACGGATTTGAATTAAATTTGGCACACCGGTAGATGATGATCTGGAATAGCACATAGGCTATTTTTAATCCCGGAAAAATTAGGTAATCCCGAGGGATTCGCCAAAAACTTATAGTGCAGCGGGCTGCAAGCTGCAGGCTAGTTTATATATAAATTACGTGACACGTTGTTTCTTCGCGATGAATTTTGAAAGTACTGAACTAATTTCAATGATATTTTGTAGATATCTCTGTTTGGCCCAACTTAAAAGATAGGTTAGGATTAACCCCCCGTCCCCTCTCAAGTACCCCAAGTAATTTGTATGGCAAAACAACGTTTGCCAGGTCAATTAGTGAAATATTTTTTGGTATTCGCTATTCTATATTTCTTATTTTGGATTTGAATATAAGATTAGTATGTATGTAACATTATTTATATAGGGCGAATGAATATTCCATGTCCTTATCCTCAAGCGGCTTGCTTAAACCCCTATAGTAATTCAATAGGTATCCATTCGACTACTTATTTATTTACAGTGTTTGTTGTTTTTCACGACGGAGAGGACGCTGAAGCCGACCTTGTTACGACTGTGTTGTTGAGGAGACGATAAAACATTTTATGAGCATCTACCGACATTATGGACTTCAGTAGCGTTTCCTACTTTCTAGCTTTACATATTTTGTAGCGTCCTAAGAATTTCTTCGTGCTTAAGATCATTAATGATAACTGTTAAAAATTCAATTTATATAAAATAGTTTCACTGATCATGTACCATATGTTTTTGTAAACGCATCTGTGGTTTTGGATTCAATTTCTAGTAGTAATAGATTTTTTTATTATCGATAGGGAAGCGTTTGATCACGATTTCACCTGATGGTAAACTAAGATGCGGTCTAAGATGGAACGCGCTTCACGCGCGCGCTATAAGGTACCTGTTCACTCTTCCCTTGAAGATCCCTAGATTATACTCGTCGGGGAACACAGACTCAGGAAGCATGTTCCAGTCCTTTGCGGTTCGAATGAAGAATGTCAAGTTGAACCGTTTTGTCCGGGTACGTGAAACGTCCACCATATGGCGATGCCTAGAATCTGTGCGCCTCGACGATCTGTTACGCGGCCGACCCTGTCTGTCTTTTTAAAAAAAAACTACCGGTTATCCTAACTACCTTTATTGTACAATTACACAACTTTAATTGGACTTCCCAAATATTAATCGCGTAAAGTACCGATCGCGGCGGCTTCCAGAATCTAACTGACTTACTGATCGTATAAAATAATTAATTAAAATTATCAATGTAGGAAAAATGCTGAATGCATGGAAAAATACAGTCTACATAGAGGGGTTGCTGATTAAGACCTAACTACCTCGTAATAAGGGTTGTAACAGCTCCCCCTTTTGGACGAAGCTTTATCTCTTTAAGATGAAGCGAAGTGAATAAGAATTAATCGATTATGTTAATATTTAGGAAGTTTTTACATTTGATTTTAGATATAGGAATAAATAGCTTCTTATTATTTGGTAGCTAATTATTATATGATATAGTAATTGTCTATATATTTATAAATTAATATTTGTAGACAATATAGACATAAAACATTTACGAAATAAATTGAAAAATAGAAATTGACATTTGTAAACAATATAGACGTAGAATATATTTACTAATTAAATTGAAAGGTAGAAATTAACATTTATAGACAATATAGACGTAAAATATATTTACGAATTAAATTGAAAAATAGAAATTGACATTTTTAAACAGTAAATGGATATAAACCATCTTCGAATTAGATTGAAAAATAGAAATTAACATTTGTAAACAATATAAACATAAAACATTTTCGAATTAAATTCAAAAATAGAAATTAACATTTATAACCTTTAAAAATCATTCATAGCGATATAAACATTTAGGAAATATGAAATTAAAATTATTAACTTAAGTCGTTACAATTAAACATTTATAAATACAATATTAGAAATTGAGATTTCGACTTGATGCAAATTTGACGTTAGATTTATTATAGTCTTGTTGCCGAATTGGCAATGATTGTATAGACTTTTTTTCGTCATCTGACGATGAGATGTTTGTCATCTCTAAAGAGGTTGAAATTTTAGTCTTATTTCTAACAGACTTTTTGTTATGACATTGATTGAATATTTGAACACAACATCCAGAACTAGTCGATTTCTTATTCGTAATACATCTGTAAACCTTATACAAAAAATATAAAAATAGACACACAATTAAAATATACGTAAATGTTGAATAATATTGGCCATATTTAATAAAATGAGACTTGTTTTCTAAATTGTTTAATTCGTATTCTAAACCATCTAATTGATGTGTAGCATACTTTAATGAATCAAGATTAATTTTACTTAAGGATATCGGCGATAAATGTGGCAAACTTTTATTAAATATGTCCTTCTTACAACAGTCGTCAGCTGTAATATCAAAACTTATGTCTAAAGGAGATTTAATCATAATAGAATGATAGTTTGTCGGCAATAATTGGAAAGTTTTAGAGTAGCCGATACAATTAGCTGTTAATTTTACAATTCCTGTACCTTCAATAGAATAATCGTTAATCTGATCATCACAACGAATAGTTAATTTATTTGTTTTTGACTGTACAAAAATCCACCTGTTACTTTGTAACTTTTGCCAAATGTCGATATCACCATACAAAATTTTGGCGTTACATTCAGAGGGCAGCGAGAGTGTGACCTCGGTTATAATTTTCGACTCACAATTTGGGCTGTATATACAAGAGTAAACATTTGTTAGTTCACATATAGAATGATTACTATCTATTATCTTACATTTATCTAAAGTGTCCAGCATAGCATAATGTAATCTATCATCACTTAATCCGATGAATAAATTAGTAGGTTGAATCAAGGCGAAGGTAGTGTGTGAGTCATCGTGAGGTGTCGGTAAGGGTATATTCTTATAAACCGTGAACTTGTCAGGTGTGATTAAAGGAATTTGCAATACAAATATTACCTTATTGTTATAATAATAAGAACTAAGTTTAGAAATATCAATTAAGGAATGAATTGTGTCGATATTTAATGCGACTGGGAAGTCTAGTCTTTTGCTTATTTGGTTGCTATGCTTAAATAATTCGTTATAAAGACTTAAGGGACTAATTACACTAGGATGTAGTACATTGACCTTAGAGAATAAAATAGAGTTTAACGTAGTATCTAGTAAATTAGAAATAGCGAGTAAAGAACCTTCAATAATATTAATTAAATTATTTAACTTAGAAATATATAGTAATAGGTTATCAGAATTAGTAATTTGAGATAGTATATTATTCATATTATTTATTTGGGTATTGAGATTAATCTCGTTTTGATTTAGTTTATAAATTGTCGTATTAAAATTATTTATAGTAGATTTAATAACATGTATATTATCTCTCATTAAGTGAAATATTTCTGCCTCACTCTTTTTACAAGACTCAATTGCGGCATCGTATTTTCTAGCATCATCTGCGTCTAAGGTGCCAAAGAAAAACTTTAAGATTTCGCCTCCGAATTCCAAAGATCGTTTTACCTTGTTCGTTTGGCGATCCGAAATAATGTGAGATAAAGATTGTAATTTATTATAATTAGATAGAATTAGAACCTCGATAGGGCTAGATATGTCTTTACACGAGTTTAAATCTTGCGATTGGATTTTGTTACAAAGATTAAGAGTATCTTGTAATAGATTTGATATTTTATTAAGATAAGGTTCTAGCGAGAAGAGATCAATGTGCGTTACAATTTTCCAGTAATCATTATAAAAATTTATGTATGTTATAGGTTCAAAATAGATACCAGGGCTATGAGATATAGGTATAATTTTCGATTCCGCATGGCTGTGGCTTGTGCCATAACAGCATAATACCCTGAAAAGAGATATATGAAATAAGTTAAGATTTGGCAGGCTTTATTTCGTTAGTATGATGTTTAACATTCTTGCGACCTATTCGTAGAGTAACATTATGTTTATTATGTACCTTTAATATTTTATAAGGCCCTTTCCATACGGGTGATAACGCTTTGCGAAGTCTGTGGTGTTGTTTCAAGTACACCATGTCGCCTGCTTTATATGTTATTTCACGTGAATTACTATCATAATATTGTTTTGATCTTTCTTTACTGTTGATAAGATTTTGAATAGCTTTTTCGCGGCTAAAACGCATTCTATACTGTAAAGCACGTATGTATTCGTTATAGGTAGTGTTACTAGTACTTTCATACAAAGAACTCGGAATTGAGGGCTTGTAGCCGAATAATAATTCATGTGGCGTGTAATTTGTCGTACAGTGTGGAGTAGTGTTATAAGCTAGTATAGCTGTAAATAAATAACTATGCCAATCGTTTTGATTATCATTAACAAAAGATTTTAGGTACTCCTTTAAAGTAGCTTGTGAGCGCTCTAAGGCTCCGTTTGTTTGAGGATGGTAAGGAGTCGTGAATAACGCTTTAATTTTTAGAATTTCTGTTAGCTGTTTAAATAAATCGGACGTGAATGATGTGCCTAAGTCCGTCAAAATAGTTTTAGGGAAACCAAATAGAGACATAAAATGTACAAGATTTCGGGCGATTTCGTCACTAGTTGCCGTGACCATCGGATAAGCACATGTAAATTTGGTAAGATCGTCTTGTAACGTTAAGATGAATTTAAATTGTTGAAAACCCGCGTCGGGCAGGGGACCTACGATGTCAAGAGCTAGTCTCTCGAACGGCCTAGTAGAGGTGGATGTGATCTCCATTGGAGCTTTGTTTGATTTTCTTAGGGGTTTGTTGATTTGGCAAAGTTTGCATTTTTTTACATAATCTTCAATGTCAGAGCGCATCCCTTTCCAATAATAACTTGCTTTAATACGTTTATACATGCGCTGTGAACCTGGGTGACCAGCGATAGGCGAGTCGTGGTTTTCTTTCAGTATTTTAGGCACTTCTGCTGGAGTAGGATAGATTAATTGATTTTTATATATATGTATCTTGATATTCGTATTATGGAAAATATATGAAATCATGTTATAAATTTTAGTATAGGCTAATTTTGAGAACGGATCGGAGAAATCTGATATAGCAAGGTCTGTAATATTTTCGCAATCGATTAGGATATTCCTAAGTTGAATTAATAAGTTATAAACGTCTTTAAAACGTGTCTCCTCGTAATGATGCACTTTGGTAAACAAGAAATAGTAATTTTTGTTTTTATTTTGAACATGTTTGATTGTAAAAGGCTCGCGTTCGGCATTAAGTAAATTATTAGCGTCATCAAGCTGAGATAGTATCTCCTCACAATGTGGAATAGAATTGTCAAAATCTAAAGAAATCGGACATGCGATAGTATTTAAATTAGAGAGGTGTAAACCTTGAATAGACTCTTCGATCTTGGTGTTTGAGATAGGAAGCTGATTGGTGAATTGATCTTTAAAATATTTTTCATAAGAGGAATTATTTAAATTGCTAACATTGATCGCGTTAACCGGGCATCGAGATAACGCATCTGCGTTAGAGTTAAGGCGGCCTTGTTTATAAACAATCTCGTAGTCGTACTCTTCGAGTTTTAAGCGCCACCTGATGA
This sequence comes from Apodemia mormo, assembly GCA_036924255.1. Taxonomy (NCBI): domain Eukaryota; kingdom Metazoa; phylum Arthropoda; class Insecta; order Lepidoptera; family Riodinidae; genus Apodemia; species Apodemia mormo. The sequence continues at coordinate 1,659,452 of JAUPFN010000017.1, read as the reverse complement.
GTCTGCTACCCGGATCTTTGACATTAAATAACCATACGAGTGGTCTATGATCCGTTATAATTTTGAACTTATTGCCATATAAATATGGTCTAAAAGTTTTTACCGCAAATAAAATGGCTAATAGCTCTTTTTCCGTTGTTGAGTAATTTCCTTCGGGTTTATTTAAAGTTCGCGATGCATACGCTATCGGTTTGTCCTTTCCAATGGGACCTTGAGATAAGATTGCGCCTACGGCATAATTACTAGCATCGGTTGTGACATTGAAGGGTTGTGAAAAATCTGGATATTGGAGAAGAGGAGCGGTAATTAATTTTTCTTTTAGGAAATCGAACGCGTGTTGCTGTTCCGCGTTCCACTGAAAAATAGCATCCTTTTTTAATAAACAAGTAAGTGGCTTAGTTAGTTTGGCGAAATTTTCTATGAAGCGGCGATAATAGCCTATTAAACCTAGGAACGACTTTATTTCCTTAGGACTTTTAGGAACTGGGAATTGCGATACGGCCTTGACTTTTTCAGGATTTGGAGATACACCTTTGTCGGTAATAATATGGCCAAGGTAAGTAACTTCGTGTCTGAGGAACTCACACTTGTCGGGTTGGAGTTTAAGATTGAATTGACGGAATTTGTCGAATACAAGTTGTAGTTTTTTCATGTGATCTTGTAGATTTTGGCTATATATAATGCAATCGTCTAAATATATATAGCAATGTAGGCCTTGTAAACCTGATAGCACAGTGTTCATGAGCCTTTGGAAGGTAGCTGGGGCGTTTTTCAACCCAAAAGGCATTCTGGTGAACTCATAGTGTCCAGACATGCTCGAATTAGTACTTATCGTAAATCCTGTTTTTGGGGCGTCCTTGGGGCTTGTCATGATCTGATGGAACCCACTTTTTAGGTCTAAAGTACTAAAATATTTACAGTGACCAAGTTGGTCAAGGATGTCGGTGATGAGAGGCAGCGGATATGTTTCAGAAACGGTGACATCATTAAGGCGACGATAATCAATTACGATTCTCCACTTTTGCTTGCCTGAAGCGTCTTTCTTTTTCGGAACTACCCAAACTGGGGCGCTCCATGGCGAAATAGAAGGTCGGATGATATTTTGATCTAACATCTGTTTGATTTGCGTGTCGACTTCCTCTTTGTGACACTCGGGAAACCGATAGGATTTTACGTGGATAGGAGGTGCGTCACCTGTGTTTATAGTGTGCTCTATAGCACTCGTAAAGGTTAACGGTTCGCCGTCTATGTGAAAAATATCTGTGTATGACGAACAACATTGTAAAAGAGCTTTTCGCTCTTCGTCGTTTAGATGCGAACAGCGGATAAGGCTTAATACTTTATTAACGCGATTAGATTTGGTAGTAGAAACGGAATCAATATTAAAACAGGGCATCGAATCGAAACACTCGCGTTCGAGTGGCGTTAAACTAACATGATAATCCTTGACTTCTATATCTTTTTCGGTGGTGTTTAAGACGGAAAGATTTACTTTCTTATTCGGTTTAATTTTTACCAAGCAATTAGCAACATAAACACCTTCGCATAAGGTGTGATTTAATACAAGAGCTTCATCGTTATGATATAACTCAGTCGAGTAATTTGATACAGTGCATTCGATAACGCCTTCGGCACGGGCCGGAATGATATAAGTTGGCTGTGTATAAACAATAGGAATAGAATGATTCTTTATTGTCATGGATTTAGAAGAATAATTTATATTTGATTTAAAATAATTGCAAAAATCGCTACCGATGATACCATCATAATTATTTAAATTAATATTATTTTTTGTGACGTGAAATTTATATTTAAATATTTCGTTAGATACGTTAAATTCCATTTGAAAGGTACCTAATGTTTCAACAGGGTTTTCAGAGCTGTTGATACCTTTTAGCTTTACAATCTCGTTTGAAAGATTTGGAATTTGTAATAGACAAGACCCTTTTATAATACTGATAGTCGATCCCGTATCGATAAGGAAACATAGTTTTCGCGACGCGTGTTTAGAATATAAGTAAGTATGGGGTAAAGACACCTTTTTGCTATAATCGTTAACTTCGTATATTAGTTTGGAATTGCGACTGGTATTTAAGTTAGATAGGTATAATTCATCCTCAATATTAGATTTATTATTTTGAAAACCTTTTTGGCAATTTATTTTGCCATTAGAAATAGAAAAATTAGGCTCGTTTAATTGAGACGTAGAATTAGAATAATTTAAGTTAGATTTAGATAAAATATCCTTAGATTTAGTGTTATGACACTTTTGGCAATCGTTTTTGCGTTTTAAAATAGTAAGACTCGGCTCTTTTGGCTGAGATATAGATGTGGCAGAGTTAGTATGACTCAACACTTGTGGTTGAGATGTAGATATAGTAGAATTAATGTGACTCAACTTTTTTGGTTGAGATTTAGTAGAGTTTGTAAGACTCAACACCTTTGGTTGAGATTTAGTAGAGTTTGTATGACTCAACACCGCCTTTGGTTGAGATATAGATTTAGTGGAGTTTGTATGACTCAACACTTTTGGTTGAGATATAGATTTAGTAGATTTAGTAAGACTCAACACCGCCTTTGGTTGAGATATAGATTTAGTAGAGTTTGTATGACTCAACACTTTTGGTTGAGATATAAATTTGGTAGAGTTAGCAAGACTCAACACTTTTGGTTGAGATATAGATTTAGTAGAGTTAGCAAGACTCAACGCTTTTGGTTGAGATTTGGATTTAGTAGAGTTAGTATGAAAGTTGGAATGTGGCGTGTCCTTGTGATATTGATTGGATTTTGGCAGACACGGGACCAAAATCCTTTTTAGTTTAAATCATCATGAACTTCATTCCCATAGTCATTTGATTCGTTGTCACACACATGTACACCGGCATTATTAGAATTAGCAGTAGACGTAGCAGGTTGCGCGTTGCCAGCGTTTTCACGGCGTTTCATATTAAATTGACGCTTGCGACATTCTATAATCGTGTGACCAATGCGTTTACAATAGTTACATGTTTTTTTATAAAAATGGTTAGAATTAGTATTTAAATTATTTTGCGGATTTACGTGAAATAGTTTTCGAGAATATTTTGGCTCCTTATTTTTATAGCATTCAGAGGAGCTATGCCCTACTTTATTACAGATAGAGCACTGTTTTTGTGACCTAGAATTGATTTTGTATAAATTATATAATTTTTCCTCGTCAGTTGCGTATTGTATCGCATCACTGAGAGTAAGGGGATTTTTACACCGGACTATATTAGAAATTGAGGGGTTCAACCCTAATAAAAATGAATGTAATGCAAGGTCTTCCATGGCTGCTATTCGGCCAGGAAGTTCCTTCTCGTCGTTGCAACTATAGTGTATATCTGACTGTATACGTGTGAGAATTTGTTCGACTCTGAGAGAATATTTTATAACGTCTTCATTTGGTAACTGTTTAGAGTGCTGTAAATCGGACAATAAATGTGTAGCGTGTTTTTTCTCCCCGAAAGTAGATCTGAGAAATGTTTTTAAATCTGCCCAATTTGAGAAAGTTTTTAAACTACATGCTACCTGTGCCTTGCCTTCTAATTGTGATATAATAAATTTACACAAAATACTTTGTTGATCTGAACTAGCTAAGGACATTGCATTCTCGCAATTTGTGAGAAATGCAGGAAGTGATTCCCTGTCCCCACTATAAGTTTTGATAAATTTGGTTAAGAATGATAGTGTTATTTTTTCAGCCATTTCGTTTTTCTTAGATGATTCCGCCTTTAAAGACATTATTATGATATGCTGAACTTAATACACGACAAAAATATATATCAAAAACAAGTAAAATATGTTATAGTAAATAGCGGCAATATTAAAATAAAAATAGTGTATAAAATTAACTTAGATTTAGAGTTTGTAAGATTCAGAGTTAGTATGATTTAGAAAATTGCACTTTTTGATCACTTTTTAGAAATAAAACTTTACGTTTTGATATTTTATAAATAGCACAAAACACTTACAATAGAACGCCAATACACACTTGCATGTCGAGACGTGGGAACCGGTGTCGCGTTGCGGCGATATTTCTTGTAACTAGAGCGGATGGTATTTTCCGTTTGATTTTTGTGGTGAGTTAGACCTGGTGATCCGACCGTCTGGAGCGGGCTCAGATGATGACCTGAGACTGACCGTCGTCCTGGTATGAAGTAGCTGGAGCGGGCTCAGATAGTATACTGAGACTGACCGTCGTCCTGGTATGTAGTAGCTGGAGCGGGCTCACGCTGCGGAGCGGAGGCTTACCGTCGTCCAAGTGTCTGATGCAGGCTTAACCTTGGGTCAAGTCTTACTGTCGATCAGAAGACAGCAGGTGGCTTAGGTTCAGGATACCAGCGTCTGCTCTATGACTCCACGTCGTCAGACTTCTCTGGTATCCCACTTCTGACACCAATTTGTTACGCGGCCGACCCTGTCTGTCTTTTTAAAAAAAAACTACCGGTTATCCTAACTACCTTTATTGTACAATTACACAACTTTAATTGGACTTCCCAAATATTAATCGCGTAAAGTACCGATCGCGGCGGCTTCCAGAATCTAACTGACTTACTGATCGTATAAAATAATTAATTAAAATTATCAATGTAGGAAAAATGCTGAATGCATGGAAAAATACAGTCTACATAGAGGGGTTACTGATTAAGACCTAACTACCTCGTAATAAGGGTTGTAACAGATCGATAGAAAAACGGGCATGGTGGAATTAAGTGGTGCAATTCCGCAGCGCACTCTCCAATAGAAGCAAGGAAGATGCCATTTATTTTATATATTTTTTTAAATTTACCATAACAATATTTGGAAAATGTTTAGCAGGCATCTATTCCCCATGCTCATAGCACAAGCAATATGTAGGTAGCGAGCGTTGAAATATCGGGAAAATAATCATTCACCTAATCGCGGTAAGATTCCGTTATTAATAATTCGTTAATAAAATAGATATTATACAACAAGCAATTGCGTTATTATGTTCGCCATGCTTGTTTTCTAGGTAGTGCAAAACCTGCTTGAAAAATTATGCATGAAACGGAAGTTCTTCGAAAAATATCTCGCGAGAGTATAACTTTAGTAAGCTTTTTTCTGTTTTTTCTTTATTTGGATTCCTACTATTTGTACAATAAACATTATTTACTAAGAATACGGCTTTGCATATTGGCGTTTAAATGGTTAATAATCACATTTAACATTCGTATATCTTTGAGATTAATAAAGTTGATTTTCTATAGAGATTGTCGCGATTTGGCTTATGTAGATCGAGATTTGTTGATATAACAAGCGGCGCGATCAAGAGCTAGCTGTTGCGGGGAGCTCGCCGGATTATTGGACAAACAAGCCCCTACAGCCTGTATCTCGATTTGCTGTGTCTAATGAATTTCGCTCCTGATACACCTTGATAGTTTCTCGTTACCTTCGTGTACGTTGAATCACCAAACTAAATTTCACCTTATATTTGGAATTTAATAGATTATTTACTCATTTATTAATTGAAGTAAAACACTTGAAACATACCTTGTCATTTTTTATCGTCAACGTTTGGTAAAAGTTAAAATTTATAATACAGGTTTATTTTTTTTCCATATGGCCATATTTACCATACTATTACTATTATTATTATAAATGCGAAAGTCTGTCTGTTACGCTTTCGCGATTAAACAGGTCACCTGATTTAAAAAAAAAAATTACATGAATATAGTCAAAAATCCGGGGCAAAAATAGGCTAACTTTTTTCAAAAATCAATCCTTAAGGGCCGAAAAAGAGGATTGTATGCATGAATATTTCCCTATAAATTCAGATACGGATATATCCATAGGACCCTTGTTCATATTCGGCTCGAAGGACCAAAACTATGTACGGTACGGATTCTGTAGGGATATATGCGTGCACGCTTATGATTCGTGTAGGGATGAAAATTTGTATGAAAAACTATATTTACGACATGTTTATCTACTCGCGAGCGAAGCTGCGAAGGTGAGCTAGTTTTTGGATAAACTTAGCTTACGAATTTTGCATTTTCTTTAATTAGTCATGACAAAATATACTTTATACATGTGTACATATTAACGTGTTTAAAACTATAAGCAAACCAATTATAACTTTGTTTTTTTTTATCATGATGTTATATATTATGTTATATAAAACAAGAAAGTTGTCCTGAACTACGTGGCAGAATGACAGATGGTCTATTCTTTAAAGGGGACCCAGACCATCACAGGTGAAGCCACCAAAATTCTAAATTAAAATATTTTTTCCACAAATACTAACATAAAAATATATTTACAAATATTCGAATACGTATAAATAGAATGGGGCCGCTATTACTTTATTGCTTTAGTTGCTTAGCAATAATCTACAGACTTATGAAATATCACGACAATTCACTAAGTCGTCGACAAATGTCCGAGCTTTTCCCGTTATTATCGAGGACATATCTCCCGATGGTAATAAATCATAGACCCCAATAAACAAAGGCGTGGACAAATCGCAAGCGATCGGATGGACAAAATTGAGATCGGGCCGGTCGTTATGTTTTCGAGGCATTGGTTTTGGATTTGAGTCAATTGACAGCTAGTTTGAGTGTGAATAATGTTTGATGTTTTATTAAAACAGATGGCCGAGATTGTTGGCCCCATTTTCTATGCGCAGTGAAACTACAGCACATAAAATCTAAACGTGTAGAAATAAATTTAGGGACTCCTTTGTATTGGTCCGTGCTCCTTTGAAGAAAAGGCCAACTGCCGTTGTGTCAGGCATGTCGTAAAAGGCAACCGATTGGCTAGACGTGTCACTACCTTCGTGATTACTAGGTATAGAGTTCGCAATGTTTCAACGGGGTATTTGGTACCACCACCTAACCTATTCTTGTCGCAATATTTTCAATGCTTGTTATTGTCTTGTTCCGATTTGGAGGGTAAGGTAGCCGGTAGACTTATGCATGTGGCATTGCCAAACGCGTCATGGATAGCAACGTACCATTAACATATTTGGTGTTTATAGATGATGGTTGTCTTCTTTCAAGGCAATTTTTTAGGTTATCAGTTGTCAGTGTTGCTTGCGTTAATACCCTGAATTACATAGTTACTAGATGAAACCCCGGCTTCGCTCGGAAGTCTCATAATACGCAATCTTATATACTATGTCATGACGTCTCATGATGTGTAATGACGTGTTGTTTCAACGCTGACTTAAGTCGGCGGGTAAAAATTGATATTTTAATACTTTTTTTTGTTTTTTCAATTGTTTGTTAACTGTTCTTAACTATGCGATCAAAATTTTTTTGTACGTTTTAAGTTTATTTCTTTTAATTTTCGAAAACTGACTAAGTTGGCGGGCAGAAACTGATTTTTATATGGTCCTAAATGAATATGATCCTGAGGATGGCCAAAATAAAAAATGAGAAAAAATCAATTTCCCCAAGACAACTTAAGACAGCCTTCTTTCAACTATTACGTTGGTTTAATAAAGACAACAATAAAGAAAACAGGCGTAGGGATGTGACGACCCCATCGCCCACCGGAGGGATGATTTTTGTTACAAAAATTATTCTATCGGTGCAGTCAGTCGATTAGTGGTAGTGCCATGCTGTGCTTGCAGCGGAATAGGCCGTCACGCCCGGGGAGATACCACTCTTTCACTTAACACCGACGTGAAGTAACAGCGTAGTTGTTGCGTTTCGTCTGGTTTGTGAGAGTCCCGGAAGCCTACTTCCCCCTCCCCCGCATACATGAAAGCGCAATTGAAAGGTGTTTTACCCCAGGGGGGTACCACTTGCACTAGCGGTGGAGAATCCCCCTCTGGGCGTCCATGCTCTGGATTGCTTGAACAGCCAAATCATGGACGCTCAGGCTGCCCTGCGTACTCTGGGGGGGGGGGGGGGGGCAAGATTGCGCTCATTAACCACACTGCACGAGGCAAACGAAGCAAGGAACTTAAGGCATCCCCCACCACGCTTGTCGTGGATTTTTGCAACATTAGGGGGCTTCACTCAAACCTTAATGCCGTCCATTACCACCTCGAGACCTTGCTTGCTTTTCTTGACCGAGACTCAGATATCTTCTCCGGCGGATACTTCCTACCTCGCCTGCCCGGGGTACAAATTGGAACATTCCTTTGTACCGCGGGCTGGTGTGTGTGTACGCCAGAGAAGATATCTGCTACCGGCACCTCGGCAGTCTTGAAGGTCGGGACCTATCCATCTTATGGTTACGCGTAGACTGCGACGACCACCCCCGCATCTACGCGTGCCTATACAAGTCCCATAGCGGGAATACCGAAGTCGACCGGCTCGTCGAGCATTTGCAATTAGCTGCAGGTTCCGTGCTTCAAAGGACACCTACCGCAGAGATCGTGATCCTAGGTGATTTTAACGCCCATCACACCGACTGGCTCTGCTCACGTACAACCGATCACGCGGGGAGGTCTTTTCACGATATTGCTTTGGCGTATGGTCTTACGCAACTGGTTACTTCACCTACGCGAGATCCAGATGTCGATGACCATGCACCTTCAATGTTGGACCTTCTGCTGACTTCTCACCCGGATCAGTATCGAGTATCAGTGGACGTCCTCTCGGTTCGTCTGACCACTGCCTGATCCGGGCCAAAGTGCCGGTTGCGCGCCCGTCACGGCCTCCTTTTGTGGGCTGCCGCCGCGTTTGGCATTATAAGTCAGCAGATTGGGACGGGATGCGGTCCTTCTTTGCATCCTACCCTTGGGGGCGAACATGCTTCTTGTTGAATGATCCGGATGTCGTTGCTGATTCTGTCGCTGATGTGGTGCTACAGGGTATGGAACTTTACATTCTGTTCTCTGCGGTTCCCATCGGTGGCAAGTCTCACCCTTGGTTTGGTCGCCACTGCAAGACGGCTGCGCGCCAAAAGCAGGAGTGCTACCGGGCCTGGACTGCTGCATCGGCATCATGTGATGAAAAATCCAGTGCTTTAAGAAAGGAGTATAATAACGCCTCGAGGTCCTTCAAAAGAGTCATCGCCAAGGCAAAATCGGAGCACATTGGCAGGATAGGTGAGAGATTAGTTCGCCTTCCTTCGGGCACCCGTGTGTTTTGGTCTCTCGCCAAGGCTGCCTTAGGGAATTTCTGTTAGCCGTCCCTTCCATCCCTGCACAGAGAAGATGATTCTCTGGCCCACACTGCGAAGGAAAAGGCCGATCTCCTGGGCTCATTCTTTGCGGCTAACTCGACTCTGGATGACCAAGGAAACACACCGCCTACCATCCCGCAGTGTGATAGCAATATGCCTGAAATAAAATTCCATCAGTCGTCAGTGCGCGAAGCACTATTTTCCTTGGACATCTATAAGTCATCTGGGCCGGATGGCATCTCTCCGATAGTGCTTAAAATTTGTGCTCCGGAGTTGACACCGGTACTGACGCGTCTGTTCCAGCTCTCCTACTCACTTGGCGTAGTACCGAAATCGTGGAAGACGGCCTTAGTGCGGCCTTAGGTGATCGCTCGAATCCGTCAAACTATCGGCCGATAGCCATTACCTCCTTGTTCTCCAAAATCATGGAGAAGATAATTAACTGCCAGCTTTTGAAGTATTTAGAGGAGCACCAGCTGATTAATGACCGCCAGTACGGTTTCCGTCGCGGTCGATTGGCTGGTGATCTTCTAGTATACCTTACACATCGCTGGGCGCAGGCAGTTGAGTCCAAGGGGGAGGCATTGGTTGTTAGTTTAGACATAGCAAAGGCCTTTGATAGGGTTTGGCACAGAGCGCTTCTTTCAAAGCTTCCTTCTTATGGGCTTCCCGGGAAATTATGCAAGTGGATCACCAGTTTTTTGGCTGATCGGAGCATCAAAGTCGTAGTCGACGGTGCGTGCTCCGACCTTAAATTTGTCAATGCTGGTGTTCCGCAAGGCTGCGTGCTATCGCCTACACTGTTTATTCTGCACATCAATGACATGTTGCGAATTAGTAATATTCATTGCTATGCAGATGACAGTACTGGTGATGCTTTGTACTCCGGTCATAGCGGTATTTCTCGGGACCACGTCAATGAATGTCGGGTCAAGCTAGTGTCTGAAATCGAGAATCAGCTCGAAAAAATCTCGGAATGGGGTCGACTCAACTTAGTTCAATTTAACCCCAGGAAGACACAGCTGTGTGCGTTCACCGCTAAAAAGTCGGCCTTTGTCGTATCACCTCGCTTTGAGAACACTCTCCTGACAACCTCAGCTAATATTGGAATTATTGGCGTTGACATATCGAACAACGTTCAGTTCTGTAATCATTTGGAAGAAAAGGCTAAATTAGCCTCAAAAACGCTCGGTGTGCTCAGTAGAGCGAGACAGTACTTCCTGCCGGCTCATCGCTTGCAACTTTACAAAGTACAAATTCGCCCTCACATGGAGTACTGTTCTCATCTCTGGGCGGGAGCTCCGCAGTATCAGCTTCTTCCACTTGATCGCATTCAGCGTAGAGCGGTTTGAATCGTTGACGACCAAGCAGTCTTCAATCGGCTTGACTCCTTGGCTTTACGCAGAGATGTAAGTTCGCTTAGCATCTTTTACCGCATTTATCATGGAGAGTGTTCCGACGAACTGTTTGGATTGATCCCTGCTGTTGAATTTCATCATCGGACATCGCGGCAAAACTCAAAGTTCCATCCTCATCACTTCGATGTCTGGAAATCCACAACTGTGCGATTCTCTAGGCACTTCTTACCACGCACTACTCCTCTGTGGAATCAATTACCGGCGGGGGTGTTTCCGAACGGATACGACTTAGGCACCTTCAAGAAAAGAGCATACTCCTTCTTAAAAATCCGGCAACGCAGCTGCAAGACCTCTGTTGATGTGGCTGTCCATGGGCGGCGGTAATCACTTACCATCAGGTGAGCCTCCTGCTCGTTTGCCCCTTTTTTCTATAAAAAAAAAATATATAGTGTTGCTATTTTTTAATTTCTACTCTTTTATGAACGAAGGGAAATAAGTTTCACGTTCTACGATACTTAAATAAATGCTCACGCCATCTACATCACATATTTGTAACCTTTAAAGAAATATGGCCGATTCGTCTGTCAGGCGTCAGCACGGTTAGAAATTTAATCACTATTTTAACAAAATACTTGACAATCCGAATTTTGCAGATATATGTTGTCGACTCAAATTTATTATTTTTTACGCTTTATAATTAGGTAAGGTTTCGATTGAGTCTACCTTAACCCTTGACGAAATTATTAATATAGATACTACTTACCAATGAAATAAAATCACTCTAGGGGTATTTTTTAAACCTTGGTTTCAAATTTGGTACGATAAATATCACAACATGGCATATTTCTATTTTTTTTTTCGATATATTTATAAGCGTTTGACACATAAAAGCACTAACTCATTTGAGCGGCTATGCGTTCACCACTCAAAATCATGCCTTTAAGTAAAAATATGTATGGTCAGTGATACATTAGATAAATAAATGAGCACCAAATTTTATTCGAAGTGAAACTTCCTTACCGACGCATGTGAGAAACATAGCAGTGTTAAAAAAAGTCACACCTTCTGTTACGCGCGACCGTCACGCACCGTGATGTAAGTGATGTTTATTGTTAAGTTGTAATATAAAAAAAATGATCAGTCAAAAAAAACTTGTTATGTGTGTACTCGTGTGACGATTTTTTGCTTGTAGAGCCTACTCTATGTTTACTCTCTTTATGTTATAGTACCGTAAAGTAGTAGTACCCCTCAAGTGTCATTGCAGTATCAAAAAATTGGGTAAGGTCCTACTCGACGTTCGGATGACGGACGACAATGTCGATTTTTTTAGTTGAATAACTTACGGCTACCTAACAAACCTACTTCACATTTACCTAAAAAGCCAGTTAGCGGCTATGTTGTAGTTATGGCGAGCCATATAATATATAGTTAGATATATATTATATAGCGAGGCTCTATTTATAATGTATATCTATAATATTTATAATATATATAGGCTCTATCTGTACTATATATTATATATTATAGATAGAGATAAAGTGCCACTAGCGGCGTAATGGAGTTCTTATATAGAGTTCAGGGTGGTCTAAAATTGTCCCCGGTCCAAGCTGCTCTAGATATACGAAAGTGTTATTTTCACCAATCTGTTTTACTTTATTTTAGCATATTGCTCCGGTGTCCCTCACTGCTGAATGCATTGATATAAAAAACCCAAGATATACAATCAGTGTCTCAAAAACGTCCTCCAAAAATGAGCGCAGAATTTAAAATTGTTTAAAATAAATTAAAAGATTTAAAAGAAATAAAATTGACAGTGTCGCGACCGACGTGATTCTATTTGAAATGAGCGCACAATTTTAAATTGTGCGCTTATTTCAAATAGAATCGCGTCGGATGTGACACTGTCAATTTTATTTCTTTTTGTACATTCCTTTGTAAAAACAACTATAAATATTTCGCTTAAGATTAAATATGCAAGGACATATATTTTTGCCATATCTATAACTACTTAAATAAAATTAGGGACACTTTTGAGTGTCAGTTTTGTTCTGGACTGTGCATCTTAGGTTTTTTATATCAATGCTGAACTACCTTAATCCCATTAATATAAAAAGGGAGGATACGTTATTTAGTCACAGTGCCCGGTCCTACAAAACTAGGTCAATGGACACAGTGGCAAACAATCACGCGCGGGATATCATATCATACGCTTATACTTTCCGACTGTTTTTACCTTTTCTCAGAATCAGATCTTAATTTATATGGAACCAAATCGGAAATATACTATTCTCTTAAACAAAAAGAAAATGATGTAAATCCGTCTATATCTGACAGAGTTATGTTAGAACATACGTACAAAACATATAAACATCCGAATTGATAACCTCCTCCTTTTTCGAAAGTCAGTTGAAAAAATGTTTCATTTATGTGCAAATAATTTAAATATGATCTTGTCTGTGCTCGTTTCAACGCGCTTAAGAACGTAAATTACTACAAAACACCTCGCGGTAAAAACCTTAAATTGATTTATTAAGACAAGTATTACTTTGTAGAAATTTATAATGAGGAAATTGACGCAGTTAACAGGTGACACTAATAAATTTTAAAATGTACGTTAGTGTTTTATTAAAAACTTTGTACTTTACTAACTTAGTACATGTATTTGTTTATTGTTTAGAATTAACTGCTAACTGCTTCTTTCACAAGATCGGAGTGTTTCTCAAACCGGAATTATGGAACAATGGATCTCTAATTCGGACAGTAGTTTACGTTTAAGATATATATTAAATCCCCGACAAAATATTAGAAACTTACAAAGGCAAAAACTAAACAGCTTACAAAAATAAATAACAAAGTATTTAAAGAATCACGTCTAGTTCTATGTACCTATAATGTAAATTAATTTTGTATAAATCCAAAAATTATTTTATGCTTCGGTCGCAAAATATTTTTTTTTTGTATATATACATATATTATAAGAAACAAGCAGATATCTCTCCTGATATAAAGAGAAACCATTGCCTAACCTATAGACACCAAAGATGTTAATGGTGCGTTGCCATCCGTGTGTCGGAGTGGCAATGTCAATTGCATAAGTTTAGCACTTACCTAACCCTCCATACTGAAACACGACAATGAGAAGCATTGACGTTACAAACTGTACCACATACAAACGAGACTCTACCACCTAGTTTTGACTTTTGTATACTTTATGGATGATATTGAAAGCATGAATCAGGGTGGTACTTTCCATTGTCTTTGGCTTAAATCCACTTAGAATATGCAACGTGAGATATTACGCAAATAAAAAAGATAGTTTCGACGTCGATTATATTCGTCCTTATAATGCATACCATGGGAAACATTTTTCCCTTCTTTTGGACATGACCAATGACAAGTAAACGTAACTGCTATATCAATTTTATTAACTCAAATCATGTATATACCATGTTAGCTAAAGTAAACAAAATAGAGATGGTAATTGTTTCAATGACGAGAATTTGAGTCGACAAAAATTTGCTTATGACGAATATGGAACTCGGCGAGAAGTTATCTATGGATATGTCCACAGGTAGCGATGTATTTTTTTTTTTATATCATAAGATAGCAAACAAGCAGATGGGTCTCCTGATGGAAAGAGTCAACCATCGCCTATAGACACCAAAGATGTTAATGATGCGTTGCTATCTTGTGGCGAGGTCTAATGCCACATGCATAAGTTTACCGGCTACCTTACCCTCCAAACCGGAACACGACAGCGACAAGCATTGACGTTATTGTGGCAGGAATAGGTAAGGCGGTGGTACCAGACCCGGGCGAGACAATGCAGAACTCTACCACCTAGTAATATATACAAACTTAGAAATTTTAGCAGACAAAAATATATGCATCTTATTTATGAGTTGCCTTTCCCGAGTTCAATCTAAAAGTCGTGCTAAAGTCTTGAGGTTTTTCTAGGTTATCATCAAAAATTGTAATCTCAATAACGATTCAAACCTGGTGGTGCTGTATTTGTTATTTCTATATCTATGATGAGCACAAAAAGTCAGTCTCGGTTATTGTAATAGCCAAGCGATAGCAGTTGTCAAGTGGATAAAATGCAGTGATGGAGATCACAAAATAGTGAATCACGGTGAGTCGGAGTGTCTACTAATATACGGTATACTTTGTTCACGTTAAAAAGGAAACCGGTGTAATGATATTTATTCTAACATAAACCAATATAAGTGCATTGGTTTATGTTAACTTGAATCTCTACTATTTTATTTGGTTACAATAGATTTACATACAGACAATAGTCTTTTCTTGCCAATGTTATGTCTTTCCAAAATAAACTACTCGTATTACGTGTTAGTAAAGCTATTACAAAATTCTTCACATCGTTCCCCTGATAAAAAAATATAACTATCACCTATAGACACCAAATATGTTAATGGTATTTTGTACGTTTGCTGGCAGTAGTACAAAATACCATTATTTTACTGGCAGGATAGGTAATGCCACCTGCATACATTTACTGGCTACTCTACCCTCCAAACCGGAATACGTAAGCAATGAACATCATCGCTATTGAGGCAGGAATACCTAAATCGATGATACCCAGCCCAGGAAAAGTAGTATTGTTTCCACGTTTCTAGCACTGGCTGTTAATCTTTAGAATTACTTTACTCTGGTTTTATAGGAAGCTTTATCGTCTTAAGAGGTGGATTAACAGTATTTCTAAAAGCAACGCATTAGCAACTAATTCGAGTTTCCTTATGTAAAGTGTTATACCAGAATAAATAGCAAAATGCAGTAAAGTTAAAAGTGTTTAAAAATAAACTTTTCACTTTTATTTTGTGAAAAGATATTGTGTTTGCATATTTTTTCAAGATAGCTAAATATATTCTGGACCTATTGGTAAAGTTTCTCACTTCGCGTGAAATATTGAGCTGTGGATGAGGTTGTGTGGGTGCGCTGGTGTGTGTGTTTGTGGATGTGGGACGTGGGTATAGGTGTAAGTGTGGATCTTGATGTGGGTAGGTGTGGACGTGTGATTGTGGGTTTGGGTGTGGATGTGGGTATTAGTGTATGTGTATGTTTATGTGTGTGGGTGTGGGTGTGGGTGTTGGAGTGGGTGTGTGTGTGGGTGTGGGTGTGGATGTGAGTGTGGGTGTGTATGTGTGTGTGTGTGTGTATATCGCACAAGTACTGACAATATTGCAGCAGAAATAGATGAAGTGGTGGTACCAAACCCGGGCGATGCATTGCAAAACAATGCCTATTACCCGTAAAAATTTAAAAAAAATAAGTATCATTACACCCAGATCCTTTGGGAGGTAGGAAGAGTAAACCGAATGTCTCTAGACTTTTCGGTTCTTCACGCTTCACCGGTTTGTCAGTTGGCGAGATGAGTGGTGATCCCTATTGCCGAATTTTACCGAACCGAAAACGATTATCGAGTATTTTAATCGATAATTGAGACCGACGACTTTACGTACTCATAAAAGGCACGGAAGTGGTAACCCTTCTGCCCAACTCGGGGATCGAACCCGGAACCTCATGATCTGAGCCGAATAGGATAACCCCTAGACCACGAGGCAGTCAGTAGTTGAATAAATTGTAAATATGTTATAATTTAAGTGTCATTAACAGCTAAGGAAATCTTGTGAGTTCGATTTGCACTTGGTTTATGATATGATACTCTGATAAAAATATTTTCAAAAAGTAATATACCTCGAAAATATTCACCTTCAAGTTCTTTTAAAGAATATATTAAGACATTTCTTGTGAGTCCTAATATACACCATATAAAAGTCACTTTCAAAGACGAATGAGTACATCTTCTTTGAAAGCAATCGAACTGAAGACAATGAAAGAAACTTGTCAAAGAATGCTCTTTGCCGGAGCTACGAAACTAGGAAATTAATTTGAAGTCCTGGAATTTTTATTTTTTACGCGAATTTAGCTGTAAAATTTATTCATATGGATTTAGCTCTGAAGGCGCAGTAAAAAGGAAAACCGTTTGGCGATTTGTGAAAAAAGTACAAGTGTGTTTTAACATAATGCCGATGTCGGTGCGACGACAATAAGTATAAAAATAAGTTGATTTACAGTTTACAAACTATATCTTTAGAAGGATTAAAAGAAGTAAAATTACTCTCTCCACGATAAGCTATCAGTATTGAATCCCACGATATAACAAGTATCGATTCCATTGACAAATCAGGCTCGTATATGGTCTCAGGAAATTCATGTTTTTTTTATACAACAAATTTAACAAAAAATATTCCGGTTTAGCGGATCTTGTAGCCGGTTAACTTACGCTTGTGATATTCCAATACAGATGCCAACGTACCATTAACATTTTTAGTGTCAATAGGCAATGTTTAACATTTTTCCATCAGGAGAAGCACCAGCTTTTTTATATATCAAAATATAGCGAACAAGCAGATGGCTTTCCTGATGTAAAGAGAAACCATCGTCTAATTGACACCAAAGATGTTAATGGTTTGGTGGGATGGCAATGCTACATGCATAAGTCTACTGGCTATCATACACTCAAAAAAGTAAAACACGATAATGATAAATCTATTGTAGCTGGAAAGGAAGTTGTTGCGGAACTCTTGCGAAACCTAGTAGTTTCAGTGGTAGTGTTAAGTATAGTAAATCGGTCACCTTTTAAAACCTGCCTGGCAGAACAGCAGTCAGTATATTCTTCAAAGGAGCCCGGACCAACACGGTCCCGTGTTGATCCGGGTTCCTTCGATTACACTATTAAATAAAATAAATACTTCCTACTAATATTATAAATGCAAAAGTTTGTGTGTATGTATGTATGGATGTTTATTACTCTGTCACGCAAATACTACTGAACCGATTACGATGAAATTTGGTATGTAGATAGCCGAAGACCCAGAATAACATATAGGCCACCTTTATCCTGGAAAAGTTAAGATTCACTAAAAACTTTTATAATGCAGCAGGCTGCACGCTGCAGCTAGTACAAAATGTTTTTATTATATCCATACTAATATTATAAATGCGAAAATCTGTCTGTCTGTTACGCTGTCACGGCTTAACCGCTGGACCGATTTTCATGAAATTTGGCATGGAAGTAATTGAAAAGCCGGGGTCAAAAATAGGCTAATTTTTTTTTCAAAAATCAATCTTTAGAGGCTTGAAATAGGGGACGAAATTTGTATGAAAAGCTATCTAGACGACATCTTAATCTACTCGCGGGCAAAATTGCGCAGCTCAGCTAGTTTCTCATATAAATTAAAAATAATTTGTACTAATTTGTGATAATACGATATACGCCATAACCATTATAATATTACGTATCCGCGGGCGCCAAAGACATGGAAACGCTCATTTGGGAGAATGGGAAACGAGTAACGACTTTTAACCTATTATTATGACAGCTATAAAGGATTTGGTTTGGAACGCTAAAGGGAACAATTTTAAAGCTTAATATCTCATAATTTGATGTGAAAACTTCATATTTATATATTTAATACTTTATTGTACCTCCCACGTAGGTCCGGACTCCTTTGAAGAATAGACCGTCTGCCGTTCTGTCAGGCAGTTTGTAAGAGGCGAACGATTGGCTATGGGAATCACTACTACCATGGCTATTAGGTGGTAGATTCTGCATTGTCTCGCCCGGTTTTGGTACCACCACCTTATATGAGATAAGAATACATCTCAATAGCAGCAGTGCTTGTCACTGTCTTGTACTGATTTGGAGGGTAAGGTAGCCAGTAAACTGATGAAAGTGGCATTAAAACCTCGCCTTACGGATAGCAACGCACTATTAACATATTTGTCCTCTATAGACGATGGTCATCTCTTCCCATTAGGAGACCCATTTGCTACCTCTAATGTACAAAAAAACACAGAAAATATCACAATAGTACTATAAGTAATAAGTAATACAGTAAGTACTATAGGAAAACTTATCTCTACTTAAATAGATTTTCTCCAGCCAACCTGTAAAAGAGATAAAAAATCAAATGAGAAATCTTGATATACAAAAAATAAATATTGTGCTAACATAACCTAACTAAATATTAAACTAAATATAAAATAACGGTATGCAAAAATGATAATACTACTTCTTATGATAATACTTCTTCAGTCACGTTCAGCGGTTTGCGATGAAGGGACACGCATAGTATTGAACACATCACTGCATCACATCTCACGGGCGAACATCATCTGCATCTTTTACCGTATTTATCACGGGAGTGTTCCGACGAGTTTTTCGGACTAATTCCTGCCGCTAAATTCCACCATCGGACATCGCGTCAAAATTTAAAGTTCCATCCTCACCACCTCGATGTCTGGAAATCCACAACCGTGCGCTTTTGTCGACACTTTTTGCCTCGCACTACTCCTTTGTGGAATCAATTATCCTAGGGGGTGTTTCCGAATGGATACGACTTAGTGACCTTCAAGAAACGAGCTTATTCATTCTTAAAAGACCGGCAACGCAGCTGCCATACCGCCGGTATTGCGGATGTCCATGGGCGGCGGTGATCACTTACCATCAGGTGCACCATCTGCTCGTTTGCCCTCTCTACTATAAAAAAAAATCAAAGAAGAAATAATATAACTTGCGACCAGCTTGCAGCTTGCAGACGAAATTCGATTATAGAGGGAACAATAAAATTTCTTTTAAGTTTGACAACTGACTACAGCCGTTAAGAAACAGAATACATATACGTAAATTATCATGAATGTCACATGAATGTAGTATGTGTAATGTTTATTTTTATTAATTTAATGTATTTCTAATGCATTTTATTTAAAAATATTAGGTTTCTGCAGTCCTCCACAATATAAACTTTAAATGTACCATGTGTTTACCAAATTGCATACTCCACTGTGCGCACAATTGTTTTAAAAAGGAGTCCAAAGTTTTTCCGTCGCGTATTAATATATAGATGTATTTTTGGAATTTTCTGCGCTTATAATGTGCTAACTGCCTCGTTGTATAGAGCTTAGCCTATTCAACTCAAATCACGAGACTTCTAGTTCGATCTTCTTATCAATGTTTTTGAGAGTTTTCTAAAATATCAATCACTACGAACCTCAATAAATACTAGGTAGTGGAGCTCACAGTGCAGTCAACAGTCGTCGTGTTCCAGCTCGGAGTCTGTACCTTTCTTTCTCCTATCTTATGTTATAAATATGATTTAAAATAATTATAAGCATTAATAAATGCATCCTATATTTGTGTTATATGTGTTTTTATGATACTTTTTTAGACGACCTTTTAAGAGTAAGTGGGCGATAATATTCTACTGCGTTTTTGTGTTGGCGCTAAAAATATTTTTAACCTTTTAATTTGCAAAATCGTGGCCTTTATGAATCTAACCTGATATTTTGTGACCTGTGTGTGACGCATTTTAATAGCTAATTCTTTTTACTGACTCGTCATCAAGGCATCTTTAGGGCTTCATATCACAAAAGGAAAAAGAGATTTCCTTTCTTTCTTTTGAGATAGAATCTTTAGGATCACTTTGATGTCTGTCTGTCTATAAATATCCTTTTTATCAGGAAAACATCATAATATCAGATTGAAATTTATATCAAATACTCGGGTCTTTATTTCGAAAATACTACTAACGGCAAAGAAAAATATTGATTATAACAAATCATAGTCTTAAGAATAATATTTTTTTTTATGTTATAAGATAGCAAACAAGCAGATGGGTCTCCTGATGGAAAGAGTCAACCATCCCCTATAGACACCAAAGGTGTTAATAGTGCGTTGCTATCTTGTGGCGAGGTCTAATGCCACATGCATAAGTTAACCGGCAACCTTACCCTTCAAACCAGAACACGGCAGCGACAAGCATTGACGCTATTGCGGCAGGAATAGGTAAGGCGGTGGTACCAGGCCAGGGCGAGACAATGCAGAACTCTACCACCTAGTAGTCACGATGGTAGTGACTCGCATAGCCAATCGGTCGCCTTTTACGACCTGCCTGGCAGAACGGCAGTTGGTCTACTCTTCAAGGGAGCCCGGAACCAACACGGGGGACAATATATTACTCTATTTACTGGGTTTCTTAAATGAGTATCTATTTAACTCTTGTTGCAAAAAGTACTGCAAAATCTAAATAAGAACAAGTATCTGTGTGTCAGGCTGTGGCATATTACAGCATATTATTCCTCAAGTGCCAACTTAGATTTAGTTTTTTTTAAATGTTACGTAACCGTGTGTCGTTGGCAATGATTGATGTAAATCTGTTCAAAAGTTAGAGAAAAATCATTTTTTCGTGTTTGGCAAATGTGATACGAGAAACATTCACAGGTTCGATCAGTTTCATGTATGCTGCAGCATTATCTTGGATTTACATAATATGCAACTTCTTAAATATTAAAATGAATGAATTGCATCTGGTCTCCTTGAAAAGATCTTAATGACGGAGATCAGGACCTTCGTATAAAATAATAATTCCTTTAAATATTTAATTTGAGTTTAATTTAGTATTAGCTTTTATCAAATAGGCTGCAAGTTTTTTCTTTGATTATATTATATTTAAAGAAAAATAATGATTAGTTGTAAATAAAAATGAGAGATTTAATGAAGGAAAACAAACATATATGTATTATCGCCATTGCCGTTGGTTCTAGACTATAAAAAATGTTAAGCCAATAATTGCTGCAGAGCTTTTCTATAGGGGGCTATGAATTTAACGTCGTCTTGCCGAAATAACCCATCGCACCGTGCCATGCGGAATTGTCGGAATTTTTCATCCTGTACCGTGGTTAAGGTCTTATTGAGTAATTTTCACCCTGCAGTAAGAATCTTATAGTTATTTAATTAAAAATTAAATATAAGAGTACATAAGTAATTTATTTAGATTAATAAAACTTTTTGTTTTAAAATAAATAAACACATAACAGCGATTGAACTTAAGATATGTTTTAATAATAATAATAATGATCTTTATTTTCTTAAGGTTAAATAAACAGTTGATTGTTGTTGAAGTCTCCTTTTACGCATATAAGAGCTTTTGTCAGAAAACTCAACCCCTGTATAACTATGTTACAATTTACAATGTTGATAAACCTATAACTAAAGATTTTTTATAGTATCTTCACGCCCATATCCCCGAAGAGGTAGGCAGAGGTACAACAAGTGCACCTACGATTAGCCGAAGATACTTGGTCCCACAATGTGATCGGTGGCAAGCCCAACCGGGCACTTTCCAATCCCGGGCAACGTTGTTCTTGTCAGAAAATTGAAAAAACACATTTTTGAATTGTCCGACCCAGGAATCGAACCCGGGACCTCATGTGGTCAACTCCGACATCGGACCACTAGGCCACACAGCGATCAACTTTACTAAACTTACTTTTTTAAAGATTTTTTTTAATTGTTTTGTGTGTGTTTAAAACAAAAACAGAAAAAATACATGATTCTAAGAGATGTTTTAATCTATTTTTAAAAGTTATTAATTGATACGTCCGATTCTGTTACGACGTAAATTAGATAAGTTTATTGTTACTTGATTTATCTGGGCCTAGTTATAAATTCTTGTGTCAAATCTCGTATTAAACACTTATCTTCTAATCCTAATCTATTAATATTATAGCCATACCAGCGTAAACACACTTGTTTGTTTTGAATATTTAAGTGACGAATTGAATATTATCAGTTTGATGCAATCCGAACGGTTAATGGTTATTCATTTCAATGGCTTAAAGTGTTTTGTAAAACGTAAAATTTTACGTTAAAATTAAAAGTTAAAATTGGGTTTTATTCTCCGGAAACCAAATTAACACTGACTTAGATGAATAAGAGCTGGCTACCTGTTACAGGATCTTTTAGAGCCCGCTTCGAAAGATACTGATGAGTCTCTCACAGACGGCTTTAAATAAATAAGTATTATTTTCCTACCTATCTGTATAATTCTGACAAGAGATAAATAAATAAATAAAATGCTTTTTGAGTAGACAGTCAAACTTCATATTTTTTCAAATATTTACGTATTTTTTATTTTACATCAGAAAGGAAACTCTCACTCACTCACTCACTCTCCTGATGGAAATAGACAACCATCGCTTTTTGACACCAAAGTTGGAGAAATTGTGTACATTTTAATTCGTATTCACTCGTCGTGATTTCTGACACAATGAGTTTATTTCCCTGTGTTAGCCCAGGCTCCTTTGAAGAATATACCAAATGCCGTTCTACCAGGCAGATCGTAAAAGGCGACGGATTGATTTGTGTCACTATCGTCGTAACTGCTAGGATAGAGATCCGCAACGTCCTGCCCGGGTATTTGGTACCACCGCCTTACTTATTCCTGTCGCAATAGCGACAATGCTTTTCATTGCCCTATTCCGATTTAGAGAGTAGGGTAGAGTTGTACATGTGGCGTTGCCATCCCACTACGCAGATAGCAACGCACCATTAACATCTTAAGTGTTTATAGGCGGTGGTTTCTCTCTCCATTAGGAGAGCCTACTTCTTTGCTATCTAATGATGTAAAAAAATCATTTCTTACTAATTTATCTAGGTAGTGAAAATAAAAATGTGTTTGTTTAAAGCACTGGTCAGCAAACAAGAGGATGGTTTTCATAAGGGTAAAAAAAACAGTTGTCAGTCTATAGAATCCATCAAATATGTAATACCTTGTTATCCGCGTAATAGACTAGCGTATTAACCGCATACATTTACTATCCCCCTCTACTCTACTTTGATCTAAAACACAGCAGAGACAGGCATGACAACAGGAATAAGTAAGGCAGTTGTGCTGAATCCGAGGTCGATGTTGAGGAAAGAGCTATTTTTAGTCACGATATAAACTACATATTTAGCATTGTCTTGCAGTTTACAACGCTGGTAGTTTTTTCTCCATAAGTGTTTTGGAGTAACAAGGGATGTTATTACGAAAAAATTGAAATTCACATATAAAACTTAATATTGTTAAAACTTATTATTATATTATTTCTCTTTGAGTTCAAGCCTACAGCTCTGTTAAATGTAGCAGCGTTAATTTATAAGTCCTCGATATGCCGTACTGAGTATCCGAACGCCCCGTATGGGCGCCACGTTGCCGCGCGCTCTGTCAATGTCAACCTGCGACGCGCGCCAATATGTCACCAGCCGCCATTTTGAAGCTTTAAGAACCGTTTACCGAGCATTTACGTTTTAAGTTTATTATTTCTGTACTTAAAGCTATACGACTCATTGGCGAATATTTTTCTAATTATACTTGACTCGCTGGTATACTTACTAGTAAGCCTGTTCGACTACAAGGTTCAATTCCCGTGTTAGGAAAAATCCGTTATTAGATGTGTTTTCTCAAGAGTTCTACACAAGGATTTAAAACGTTATGATTTCGATATATTTGCGTCGTTGTGATTGGTTATGGTATATGATATTATGACGTTGTCTTCTAGCGCTAGTTGGCGAACCAATCACGAAACAGAATGAAACGCAGGGAACCAATCACGAAACAGAAAAAATATCGAAATTATAACGTTACAAATCCTTGGTTCTACATCAAAATAATCTTACTTTGGAGAACATGTGTGGCTATAGATCTTAAAATATGTAAAAGTATCCAAATTTTTAACTAAATATTAAATGTTACATTTTGCAAGTAAAGTAGTATTGCAAGTAACAAGATGTAATTGTTAAGATAATCCCATACATATCATAAATGTGAGTGTTTGTATATTTTGGATATTCCCTAAAAACTCACGCAAAAACGGCAGGACCGATTTTGTTGAAATTTGGCACTCAGACATCTGAAATATTATGTACTATATTTTAATAATTCACCATTCAATCATTCATCATTCAAAAACTTAAATAATTCAGCGAGCTGCACGGTGCAGCTAGTAATCTAGAAATTAATAAATAAGTATATACTATTAATAAATAACTATAAGTTTTGTGTAACTTAAAAAACAACATGTTATAACCAAAATATTATGTTTATTGCTTTTTAAAATCATCTCCTTTACATTTTAAACATTTTTTCATGCGATCGAACTATTTTTTAAAACAGGAGGACCACAGATCTGAAGGCATGTTTTCTACGTGCTAATTGAACGCTATCACTGCCTCTTCGGAGTTGGTAAAATTAAACCTCTCATCAAATCTTTGACTTTGATCTTCAAGTGGAATTGTACAGATGGGACCCGTAGCTGAAAAAAAAAACCGCGATCATTTTTTTTTACCAACGTTTCACGCCTGTCTCAGTTTGTTGGCCTGTTCTCATTTTCAAACACCCATTCACAAGATTGCTGTTTTTTCCGGGTTCAAAACAATAAATCCACGCTTCGTCTCCTGTGACAATGTCATAAACAGCATTAGAATGTCCGTGGTTGTACTTCAGTAGCATCTCTGAGCACCATTCTACGCGAACCCGCTTCTGCTCCGCTGTTTGTTTATGAGGGATCCAAAGACAACAAAGTTTCCGAACTTTCAATTCTTCGTGTAAAATTTTCTGAATTTGGCTCATACCAATCCCCAATAGTCCTCGAATTGTCTCATAGGTAATCCGGGGGTTTTCTTCAATTAACCGCTTAACAGTAGCCACATTATTTTCGTGGACGGCAGTTGAAGAACGCCCTTCACGAAATTCGTTATGTAAAGAAACTCGACCTCTCACTAGCTGACCCGCGCAGCTTTGCCCGCGAGTAGATTAGCATGTCGTCAAGATAGCCTTTCATACAAATTTCATCCCCTATTTCAACCCTTTAGGGTTGATTTTTGAAAAAAAAAAATTGTCTATGTTTGACCCCGGCTCTTCAACTACTTCCATGCCAAATTTTAGGAAAATCGGTCCAGCGGTTTAGCCATGAAAGCGTAACAGACAGACAGACAGACAGACTTTCGCATTTATAATATTACTAGCTGTGCCCGCGACTTCGTTCGCGTGGAAAAAATCTACAATAAAAACCCGCATAGTTCCCGTTCCCGTGGGATTTCCGGGATAAGAACTATCCTATGTCCTTTCTTGGGTCTCAAACTATATTTGTACCAAATTTTATCCAAATCAGTTCAGTGGTTTGGCCGTGAAAGCGTAACAGACAGACAGACAGACAGACAGAGTTACTTTCGCATTTATAATATTAGTATGGATTAGTATGGAAGTATGAATAAACTAAAAATGTTGTGAGTCGATTTTTTTACAATTACTAACGGATCGGAACGCGGCCACACACTGAGAAGATCCGGCGGAAGAAACTCAGCGGGCTTGTGTTTTTTTTTTTCAATTATAGTTACACTAGCTGACCCGCGCAGCTTCGCCCGCGAGTAGATTAGCATTTCGTCAAGATTGCTTCTCATACAAATTTCGTCCCCTATTTCTACTCTTTAAGTGTTGATTTTTGAAAAAAAATTAGCCTATGTTTAACCTCGGCTCGTCAACTACTTCCATGCCAAATTTCAGGAAAATTGGTCCAGCAGTTTAGCCGTGAAAGCGTAACAGACAGACAGACTTTCGCATTTATAATATTAGTATGGGCTATGGAGTATGGATGGATAATACAAATTACAAACACTATTTCACATCACAACATTTATTTGTAAAAAGTTGTTAATTGTATCAACCACCTGTTAACCGTATGCTAAAATCGTGAACAAATCTGCCCACATCATTTGGCGTGTAGTTGATGTTAACGTCATCTAAGATTAAGATTTCTGTGGAGGTAGTTTGTTTTAGAAGTTATTTGTATATGCTCAAAGAGTTGTTAATTTTGGTGTTCCTGATGCGCACAAGACACACGCAACTCGAGGATGGATAGGTTCTTACCTCGGTTAAAGATAGGAATGCTCTGATATGTACTCCGGGTAGAAGAGGTAAGAAGTGTCAGCCAAAGTTATGTGTATTTCAGTCAAAAATAAGAATATTGGCTACGCCCCCTCAAAATGGTAGAGTTTTATTTAGATTAAAAAAAAACCTCTTTATATTGCAAGTCCCTAGCGTAATTCGTCAGGATTTATTGCTCCTTTCCGTTTAGTTTGGATTTTGAGAGCAAATTTGTCGCTCTAGAGTACGCACAGCCGCTTAGGCATCCATCTGGCTGTTTATCAAATACACGGAGGAGAGGATTTCCTAAATACTTTAGGAGATTTTTACACCGCTGATGCAAGTTACCAGTTGGAGGGGACCGCGTTCAGGAATATAAAACTACTAGTAAAAGTTCCGCAACGTCTTGGTACCACAATCTTACTCGTTCTTGCCGAAAAACGTTGTCGCTACATGGATATGGATGGCAATATATCATTAACATTATTGATGTCTAAATGCGATGGTTGTCTTCTTCTATCAGGAGAGTCATCTGCTTGTTTGCTATCTCTTGTATGAAAAACTCGAATTTTTGATAGATCATTGCTCTGTATCTTGCATCTAGATTTTTTTCTATCATCATTGCTCTGTATCAGCATCTAGATTTGATACGTAGCATAATATGTTATCTTTAAAACTCAAAGTCATCCACATCAGCAAATCAGCGTCCAATGCAAGTTAAAAGCAATTGACGCCAAATACCTCTTTGAGAATAGCAAACACTGCGAGTTGAATATATTAACTTCCATCTAGCGCAACTTTTTGATAAAATGTTCATTTAAATCTGGTGTATATGGTAATGAGCAAAAAAGTTAATGGTGCATTTCTATCAGTACGGTACGAATGAAATGAATGTTTTTCTGAAATGAATAGGTCACAGAACTCTAACACGCAGCCTATTAATTAGCCTTTTCTCACCGTTTATGTCATGCCATGCAATAAGTCTTTAGATATGCAATAAGTCTTTACAGTTCATCGTTACAGATGAAATTCATATTTATAATTTTTTTTTATCAGTACTTTCATGATTTCTAATTATTTTTATTTTTATAGCACTCATCCCGTGCTTGGGAAACTTGAAAAACTTTAAAAACAACAAGGAAAAATGTCGACACGCGAGACTCGAACCCACGACCATCTCCCTCGAGCCGGGACGCTCTGCCGCTAAGTTAGTGTCGACGGGCCCGACGTAGCGGGCGAAATTCTTCTTTGTTATACGTATATATATATATATATATATATATATATATATATATATATATATATATATATATATATATATATATATATATATATATCGATAACGTTGATTGTACTGATCGCTAGATATACACATACATGTAACCAGTTAAATGAGTTCATGGTTACTGATGAAATTCACATTTATATTTTTTTGTCAATTTTCTTTGTCGACTTTAAAGTTTTTCAAGTTTCCCAAGCACGAGGTGAGTGCTATAAAAATAAAAATAATTAGAAATCATGAAAATACTGATAAAAAAAATTATAAATATGAATTTCATCTGTAACGATGAACTCATATAACTAGTTATACGTATGTATATCTAGCGATCAGTACAATCGACGTAATCGATCATATAACAAAGAAGAATTTCGCCAGGTCGCGTCCGTCGACACTAGCTCAGTGGCAGAGCGTCCCAGCTTGAGGAAGATTTTCATCTTCAAGTTTTGCATCCAAATTGGTCCAGCTGTTGCGTAAAAGAGCGAAAGGTAGTATTAGTAGAAAGTAGGATA
Source organism: Apodemia mormo (assembly GCA_036924255.1). Lineage (NCBI taxonomy): Eukaryota > Metazoa > Arthropoda > Insecta > Lepidoptera > Riodinidae > Apodemia > Apodemia mormo. The sequence goes on along the minus strand of JAUPFN010000017.1, from coordinate 1,631,416 downwards.
TTAGTAGGATTATGACACTTCTGATTACATGTTTTTTTATGATTAGGTGTATAAACACGTATAAGATAATTTGAGGCAATCAATCACCTTTGACTGTGGATGAAAACAATTTTATTAATATCTTCCCACTGAAAAACTAAAATATGAGTACATATTCAATTAAAATTCCATCCAGCCTAGTCATTCTGTTGTAACAAAGTATTTCAAGCATATCTTCTAATTATAATCTTAGAACAAACCACGGCGATACCGTTGCAAAATGAGTTATTATAAATTCATTTGGAAACCCATATAAATCACTTTTCTTTGAGGTACATTGTAAATTATACTTTATCTACATAAATTAGAGATAAAAATTGTAAATTTTGGACTTGCAAATAACAATGTCGTTGAGCGATTCGTCTTAACAAATGAATTATTTATTCAGAGAATAAATTAACATATCAAGAGCATCCCGAAATTTTGGAGTTAGGAATTTCCGACGTGGATTTATCTACATTGTAGACATGGACATGGTAACATTAAGTAAAATTAAACAGAACAAAAAATTTTTAAACTGATTACCGCAATAGAAGAAATTTGGTGCGTGCTTCATATCAAAGTTATTTTTACATATAGCTTGTAAACTTATTTCTGAACGATATACCAAAGTATATGCAATGGAATTCTCACAAGCAATCATAATGTAATAATACAGGAATATATAGATATAAAGTAATTGATAGTCGTTAGTGTTTCTATTATAAAATTATTTCTTTTGAATGCAACAGTTAGTATTAGCTACTAAATATGGCATTCGATTTTAGATTTTATATATCATATGATAGCAAACTAGCAGATGACACTCGTAATGAAAAGAGAAAACCATCGCCTGACAGACAACAACCAGACAACCAACAATTTATGTTTCAGCCTTCATAGAGTTAAGTGCTATTCGAGCTAAAGATACTTCGGTTGCGAAGTGAAACTTGCGTTGAGTACATAATTTGTGGGCCACTGCCTTTTACTACTGACGTGGAAAAAAGTGTGGTGGACGTGGGTGGACTATTGCACCGCTGTAGTCTCCTCTAATTTTCAGGCTTTGGATAAGTTTTCTTCAATCCATACACTAACTTTGGTTTCAGTTACATCACAGCAGTTCCATATAAGGTTTCTCGGTAACTTTGCAGATTCAATACCACAAATTCCTCTTCCAAAAATTTGTTAATTTTATTCAAAAAGAAATTTTTTGAATATAAATTAAATAAAATACGTAAGTGTGTTTCGTACATCTCGGCCGCATTCACTGCGTTAATCCGACGCTCTCTTAGGCTCGCGGTTTGCCTAAATTGAAATTTGCTGTCGTCTGACGCACGCTCATTGTTAAAACAAGAATGGGCTGTGTTCCTCCTAACTCCTTTATGACTGTCCCTAAATCGTTGTTATTTATTCATACCTATAATATTACTGTTTGCCCGGAAAATAAGTTATAAGGATATCAATTGATTAATTGATCTTAAAATAATTTGATCCAGGATTGAATTAGGTAAAATATTTTTTTTTTAATAGTTTAGTTTTATTTAATTTTTATAATTGGTATACGAATTATCACTGATTTTATGCTGTATTTTTCTGTATTTTTATACTGGTATATACATGAATTTTTATTTCTTTTCTCATTATGTAACAGTATACAACTATAAATTAAGACATGGTTACCACTACTGCTCGTATATTATATTGTTATCCTTTAAACAAGGGTTGGATGCAAGAGGTCGTTCTTTTTGGTGATAAGACCGCCTTTGTATATCCAACCAGTATATTTATTTGTATATATAACCATTATATTGAAATTGTATTTTAGCACTAAAATATAAGCAAACTATATGTTGGCTAATTATGCTATCTATATTTACTACTATATTTTATTGTCTAACTATATTTTAGTGCACAATAAAAAGTTATTGTATTGTAATGTCATCTATTACGTCGGCTAAATGACAGTTACACATTGGTTGGTTGGTAAATGTGTTTTTGAACTGTAATTAAACTGGGTTTCACATTAATCTTATATAGTAGAGATTCACGTGTAAGCTGCGTGATAAAATCTGATAATGATTGTAACCCGAATGATCAGACCCGAATCCCTGACAATACAGACAGAGGTGCAACTACTGTACCTACTATTAGCCAACCTTTATAGTGGTACATAGATTTTTACGTCAAACTTTTAACTAGTTTGCAAGATGGCTAATCACCCTAACTTGCCTACTTAACATTAATAATGCTTGTAAAACAAAACGCCAGTGTACAAATTAATTACTTATCCATTGTATAGCACCTAACCTTTTTAATTTTAATAATAATTTAAAAATAACGTGCCAGGTTCGATCCCCAAATCGGGCAAAAGTATTATTGAGGTTTTCTCGAAGTTTTTCTACCTTTAAAAATCCACAATCTCAGTAGCAGCCCGGAGTCTGGTGCGTGGTGTGTTACCACTCACGTACCTCGAATGAGCACGTGAGGCCGTCGATATCGGTTATCGTGAAATTTATCGATAATCGTTATCAAGTATTAAACCGGTGAATCGTGATGAACTTTAAAGTCTATAGACTTTCGATTACCAAAGGAACCAAACGTAATGATACATTTTGTTATTTACTTTTTAATCCAACTATTTATATAATCTCACTATTACCGCTGTAATCTACGAGCATTACTACATATTCGTTTAACTAGTATTCTCATGTTGGGGAACGATAGGGATTATAAATATTTTGAAACAGGATTTTGTCCAAATTTTTACTCTGTCGTGAACGAAATTTCAATTTGAAATAAACACCGACCGTTTTTTTAATTACTATGTTTATCGTCATTAAACAAGCTTTTGGGATTTCGGAGACCGCACAGACCGTTCTAAATTGAAGTCGCATAAAGCTTTTTAATCTCAGTCCGTGTAAGTCGCAGCTTTATTAATTTCGCATACGGAACACATAATTTTCACGGACAAAAACTTCATTAGTCCGTGAAGACAAAGCGGGTCATTCCGGCATTGTTACGGGTACGATTCGACCTCCCGCTTTGTGCCGGCCACTCTATTGTCTTCTACAAGGTTTAATGGTTCTTATTTTATGGTGATAGTGGTTATTTTTAAATGTCTTTCTCTTTGAGTTTTACCGTGGCTTGAAAAATTGTGTTAGGCTCACGCTCATGCGTTTCCTTGTTTATGTTTTTATAACTTTGTGTCTTTGATTTTTTTTGTGAGAAAGATTGTTTTAAATTATGCACAATGCACATATAAATCTTCTGGGCTAATTTTTTTGAATATTATATAATAATAAGCTATCTGATAGTATTAAATGAGACAGCCATCCTATAGAAACCAAATCATTAGTCGTGCGTTGCTATCCATGTGACGGAATGTTAGGCAGGGTTCCAAGGAGGAACACGACAACGACTGGCATTGAAGTCAATACAGCAAGCTTTGCCTTTCCCTCTTTGATCTTTTTAGTATTTAATAATAATAGTTAAGTTAAAAAGAAACACAAAATAAAAATAGGGGCAGTTTCCATCGATCAGAGTGCTAAGTGTGAGTTTTTCCGCATTCGATCGTGAGCGCGTTTCAAGTTTACTATGATTTTGTATGTGATTTGTACAGCGCCACCTAGTGGTAAACTGGTTTCTCACGTTTACCACTAGGTGGCGCTGTAAAAATCACATACAAATTCCTAGTAAACTCCAAACGCGCTCACGATCGAATGCGAAAAGAAAAACTCACACTTAGCACTCTGTTTTCAGAACGATCGATATTGCGATAGCCACACTTTCTTAAAAGAAGGATGGTTTCGTGCCGCATTTTTCAACTTGAAGGTTAAGAATGAAGAAAGACAATTTATAATCCTAAGTGCTTTCTTTAGATAAATATTAAATTACATAGACATTGCAACGGTGTTATGTTAATTTTTGTTTAAATCATTTTATTTGTTCATAATATTTATTTGCTCATTTATGATTGATGTTAATTGGTAAGGTGAACTTCTTAAGTACAAAAATAAAAGATGTATATGTGTAGTCTCCAGAGATTGAGTTATTCTATTTTTGGACAATTTATGTGCATTTTAAATAAACATTCCTAGCTGTTATAGATTTATTATTAAACAAGTTGTTTTCATATCATAAGATAGTAAACAAATAGATGGATTGCCTATGGACACCAAAGATGTTAATAGTGCGTTACTACCCTTGTGGCGGGGTCTTATTGTCATATGCAAATTTATTGGCTACCTTACCTTCGAAACCGAAATACGAATGTGACAAGCGCTGATGCTATGACAAGACTCCTGGGTCTCCTGAAGAGTCAACCATCGCTTATAGACACTAAAGGTGTTAATGGTGCGTTGTTATCTTGTGGCGAGGTCTAATGCCACATGCATATGTTTACTGGCTACCTTAGACTAAAAACCCGAACACGATAGTGACAAGCTCTGACGCTACTACGGTAGGAATAGGTAAGGCCTTGGTACCTGATCCGGGTGAGACAATGCAGAACGAAAGCCTTTTACGACCTGCCTAGCAGGACAGCAGTTGGCCTATGCTTGGGACCAACACGCGGAAAAATTGCCTTTGTCACTCGCAACCAATTACTGCCGCTGTGAAATAAAAGTACAAGTGTTGTATAAACTAGTTTCAACTAATAATATTTTTATCAGCTATAAAGTGGTGATACAATTACAATATTTATGGAAAAAGAATAATTGTCATTAGATAGATAAAAATCGTACGCAGTTTACATTACATTACATTACATTAGATAGATAAAAATTTTACGCTTTAGACGATATAAATCAATATATTTTTGGTTAGAACACTATCAAATAATCATTCTGATTATTACAAAATGTTACCGCCGTTTATCCATACTAATCCATACTTCCATACTTCCATACTTCCATACTTCCATACTTCCATACTATCCATACTATCCATACTATCCATACTATCTATACTAGTCCATACTTCCATACTAATATTATAAATACGAAAGTAACTCTGTCTGTCTGTCTGTCTGTTACGCTTACGGCTAAACCATTGAACCGATTTGGATAAAATTTGGTACAAATATACTTTGAGACCCAAGAAAGGACATAGGGTAGTTCTTATCCCGGAAATCCCACGGGAACGGGAACTATGCGGGTTTTTATTTTAGAATTTTTTTCACGCGAACGTAGTTGCGGGCACAGCTAGTATATAATATAGCAGAGATGTTACAAATGCATCGCTTTACTAAAATATTGTCAAGCGTCCTGAATTAAAAGCTAATATAATAGCTTTTCTTCATAAGAAACAAACCAAGTCTATGCCATTGCAAGCCTGATGGATGTTTTATACGATAGGAGACTTGTAGACGCAAACAAACCATTTTATTTTCTGTTTTCCTCTGGCCAGCTTAAGAATTTTAAACGTGTTGCTACAAATGCTTAAATATAAGACGATGAAAAATGTTTTTACAGCAATGAAGTAAGAAACAAGGCTCATTTTCATTCATTATATAAAATAATTCAGGAACAACGTGTTTTGCGTGCCAATGCCGTGTAACTTATAACCCGCAGGTCTGTGTAATTTTGTACGAGTATTAAGAGTCATTTTCGGTTGTGTAATGCTTTGGTGTACAAAAAATACACCATAATATTGTTCCTTTGCACGAATTTGTGGTAAAGTAATAGTTATTTGAGAGAGAGTTACGTTTGAAGAAATTTAATAGAAAAATTTGTCAAGTGTGAGACGGGCTCGCATAAGTAGGATTCTGTACTATCGAGCGATATTGACTGAGGGTTACTTGTATGGGGACCTTCGGGATCAATCGTTTATAATTTTTTATTATTTGTTACAATAGCTATCATAGCAACACGCATTACCTAAAAAAATTAGGTGTCTACCCATTTTCATTCACCAGAAAAAGCCCTCTGACTGATAGATAGCACAGTTTGATTTTGTTTGTCAGCCTTGAGGTACTTTAAAATGATTCGGACATGTGCCAAAATACGTACAGAAATCAGAAAGCCGATTCACTTGCAAGGTGAACTGAGAGAACGGTAAAAAATCACTTATTTTTAGAATTCCGGATCGCAAAAAGAAAAATGGAACTCTTTTAGGATTTTGTTGTCCGTCTGTTTTGTCTGTCTGTCCATGTATTTCTTCATACCCTTTAACTAGAGAACTTTTGGCTATGTCCGAGCATCCTTTGGTGGCCGGTAAACTTATGCATGTGGCATTAAGAACCCGACACAAGGATAACAGGATGCTGAAAAATGAAGCTCCTAACGTAATAAAAATATAAGGCCGTTTGTCCCGAAAAGACGTATATTTCGACGCTTTCAAGGGAATTACAATTAATAGGCTATTTTCCGTTGACCTAGTACAATGAAATTTGTCAATTATTATCTTTTTATGATATAAATACAAGAAATAACCTGAAAACTACACAATTGTAATTTAATCATACATGAAATTTATAAACCTAATAAATTTTGGAAACTTTATTTCGGTATAATTTCAGAAGAAATTGCAAGACTCGATTTCTGAGCTATTTATAATTATGTATTACGTACTTAAAAATTTTTACGGGACCCTTGGTAGGCGATTGTGTCTCGCAGTTAAATAAATAGGGATTCCTGTTTTATTTATATAGCATACAAAATTACATTAGTAAATAACTCCCCTGGTGGAAAAAGACAACAGTCTTAGGTGACTGTTGTTTTTTTTTTCAACGACAACGCACTATTAAAATTTTTGTTACCTATAGATAATAAAGATGTTAGTGGTGCGTTGTTGTCCGCATGGCGGTAGGGTAATGCTACTTGCATGAGTTTATCTGTTAGCTTACCTTCCGAACCGGAACGTGATAATGACAAGTATTAATCCTATTGTGCTTCACCACAATTCACCATTTAGTTGGTTAGCTGGACTAGCAGCTTTACGGACATAAGATAGTGTTTATCCCGAAAATCCTAAGGCAACGGGAACTATGCGGGTTTTATTTTAGAATTTTTTCCACGCGGACGAAGTTGCGAGCATAGCTAGTATATTATATATAAACTAGCTGTTGCCTGCGACTTCGTCCGCGCAGACTTCGTTTACTCCGCACAGCTCCTCCCCCGTAGGTGATAGCATGATAATATGTAGCCTATATGTTGACCCGACCTGTTAGTAATATTCATGCATTTGAAGTAAATCCATGCAGTACTTTTTGAGTTCACCCCGGACATACATACAGACAAACAGACAAACAAACAAAAATTCTAAAAACTATATTTTTGGCTTCGATATCGATTGTAGATCACGCCCCAAGTATTCTTTTAAAAGAAAATTCAATGTACAGTTTTGACTTTCCTACGATTTTATTATATGTATAGATAAGTACTATTACATTATTTTATTTGTATAAAATAACGTTTTTGTTATACAAGGATCTAGTAGTTCACCGGCGCATTGCGAAACAGTTGTTTAATATAATAAAGTAGTAATAAAACGATGTTTGTGCAGATAATAAAACTTGAAGTCGTTTTTAAAGTTATCTCAGTGCGGGAACGCCGGCGCGGTCTCATTCAATTTTTGATTTTTACTGCGGACTTACTGCGGCATTGAATGCTTATCTCGGAAATTCTCGACTCTTAGAGAGAAAATAACAATTACTTTTAGTGCACAGGTAATTTCAGTTTTATTAATAGGAAATAAGCAGTCACTTTTATGTACAGAAATTCTAGAGATAGCCGATGTAGTTGATATAACAAGGGAACTGAAATTCTCGTGGGATATGAAGTCTCAGTTGCAATAAATTGGTGAATTGTCAAACGAGAATACAACAATGCAAATGTCGTTCTTACGACCGTACTGGACAGAGTACACGGATTGACCCAATCTCAAAGTAAACAAATTATTGGCATGTGATATTGGTGCTAGTTAATAATACTAATCTATATATATAAAAAATCAATTGCTGTTCGTTTGTCTCGCTAAAACTCAAGAACGACTGAATCGATTTGGATAATTTTGGTTTTGAATTAATTGTTGAAGTCCAGTGAAGGTTTAAAAGGTGAGAAAATATAGAAAAAAAAATAAGAGTAGTTAAAAAGGCAGAACAACGTTTGCCGGGTCAGTTAGTCTATATATATATATATATATATATATATATGTATATATATATATATATATATATATATATATATATATATATATATATATATATATATATATATATATATATATATATATATACATATATATATATATATATATATATATATATATATATATATATATATATATATATATATATATATATATATATATATAAATCAATTGCTGTTCGTTAGTCTCGCTAAAACTCAAGAACGGCTGAACCGATTTGGCTAATTTTGGTTTTGAATTAATTGCTAACGTCCTGAGAAACCTATATATGCTTATCACACAAATGCTTATCTCGGTTGCGAATCTAATCCAAGCCTCATAGATTGTGCATTCAGAGTCACCAACCACCTGACTAACGAGGTATATGTTGCGACTTATAGCAGGTTCCTGCTGCAAGTAGGATGGTAGATCGAGTAACAAAAGGTTGTATTTGTTCTTTTGTTATAGAGAACACAATACAATCATTTATTTCACTATAATTAAAAACACATTATGGAAAATCATTAAGAAATCCACCACGCAGAGGATGTGGCTTTGATTCGATTCTCGAGAGGCCAAACATGAATGCGGCTATGGAACAATACTGCATAAATGTGATAATTATTTGTAGTCACACGAAATAAAAAATTATAATATCAGCGACCTGTTTAAAATTTCAAAGAACCGAACTGTCTTCAAGTAGTTAGTGCATAATTTCTTCTGAAATGTAAATTATATTACTGACACTTAATACTCAAAATTTCACGAAAAAAAAAAATGAGTAACAGACATCCATCCATCCATCCAAACATCCAAAGTTTTATATATATATATATATATATATATATATATATATGTATATATATATATATATATATGTATATATATATATATATATATATGTATATATATATATATATATATATATATATATATATATATATATATACCGCCCCGTTGGTCGAGTGGTTAGCGATCCTGACTACGCGATCGACGGGGCTCGGGTTCGATCCCCGACGGGGACAAGCATTTGTGTGATGAACATAAATGTTTGTATTTCCGGGTTTGGGTGTATGTATATTAAATATATTCTTGTATTTATATATGTATTTCTATGTATTAGTATCGTTGACTAACACCCATAACACAAGCAAATAATTTGCTTACTTTGGGGTTACATCAGTTAGTGTAATTTGTCCCTTGAATATTTATTTATTATATATATATATATATATATATATATATATATATATATATATATATATATATATATATATATATATATATATATATATATATATATATATATATATATATATATATATATATATATATATATATATATATATATATATATATATATATATATATATATATATATATACTTAATTGATGCTTATTTGAATGGCAAAGTTTTTATATTTACGTTCATTTTGTAATCTCTCTAAAAAGTTCATGTGAAGCGTATTTGTTGTTCGAATAGTCAAAATAATTATAACTCAAATAGTGGTCTCCATGAAAATATAATTTGTTTAAGGAGATTGTTGTAAGAAAAGTACATATACATATATATATATATATATATATATATATATATATATATATATATATATATATATATATATATGTATATGTACTTTTAGACCAATTAGGACTTTTAGGCCAACCCCAACCAACAATCTCCTTAAACAAATTATATTTTCATGGAGACCACTATTTGAGTTATAATTATTTTGACTATTCGAACAACAAATACGCTTCACATGAACTTTTTAGAGAGATTACAAAATGAACGTAAATATAAAAACTTTGCCATTCAAATAAGCATCAATTAAGTATACCGAACTCGTTTGTCACTTTTTCGAATCGAAAGTCGTAGGCTTTACGCATTTTGATAGCGATTTTCTTCATATAAATGTAAATGTCCCTTACGTGGGGGAGAATTACCCCGGTTTGAATCACAATACGGTTTGATTTGGGCTGCGGGCGTTTGCTGGCTTTTTCGATTGGGCATTTGTAATACTTTCTTAAAGAAGTTCTCTGTAAGATTGACATTAGAGATATAAATAGATTTTTTTATTTTAAAGTTATAATTACATACACATGATAGATCCAGTTACAATCTTTTTAACGGACTTCTTAAAGGAGAGGTTCTTAATTTTCCTGTATTTTTTTAATTGGTTACTCTCCACGTGTTGATCCGGGCTCTTTTGAAGAATAGATCAACTGCCATTCTGCCAGGCAGGTCGTAAAAGGCGACCGATTAGCTATATGTGTCACTACTATCGTACCATCACTTTATTTATTTCTGCCGCAATAGCGTCAATGTTTGTCATTTTCGTGTTCCGGTTTGAAGGGTAAGGTAGCCAGTTGACTTAAGCATGTGGTATTGCCATCCATGCCACACGGATAGCAACGCAATATTCACATCTTTAGTGTTTATAAGCGATGGTTCCTCTTCCCATCAGGAAAGCAATCTGCTAGTTTGCTATCTTATATAAAAAAGTGGTAACGATTTTATTGAAGCTTCTTAAGATACAGAAGGTTGTAAGGGTAAATAAACATGTCGGAGGCTTAACTGATTACAGGTGGTGCAAATATAACATCTACAACACTGAACGTATTGCTTGCATTCAACACGGGGAAAATGGAATTCCTATGAGCAAGATTTATACTTAGCTATCTTGTCATCCTAAGAAAGTGATGCAGAAGCGTATCCAAAGTCAAGTAATTATCCTTCATAATAGTTATAGTGTTGAAATAACATAACAGTAAGAAACAGAGTCCAATGTCTCTACATCTTTGATGTTTTTTCTTTTTTTTATATTCCTTTTGTATTTATTTATCTCACGATAAGAGCACTAAGAGTCAAAAATCTAACGCAGGATTGACCTATGAATTGATTTTAATTAATCTTCACACTAATTTCTTTGTGATAAAGCAATGATTTTTTTAATACCTCAGCGATTTTTACAAACTAATATCCTTTTGGTCCCAAACCACAAGACAGCAAGTTATTGGATTCTTTTACCGTCTCTGGAATACGTCACTGGAATAGCCTTCCAAAGCATATTCAAGAAGTTTCCTCAGTAAATATATTTAAAGTTCATCATATCATGTATATCCTATACATGATTATATGTTAAATATTCAAAATAAATCTTAAATTAAAAAAGTATATTGACGCCCATATTTCCGACGAGGTTAGGCAGAGACAAAGCACTCACCTTTAGTCGAAGATACTTAGTTTCCACAATGTGATAGACGGCAAGCCTATGGCTATACAAAGGAAAAGTGAACAAAACACATTTTTGATTTGCCCGACCTGGGAATCAAGCCAGGGACTTTATGTGGTCACCACAAACACCGGACCACAAGACCACAGATTTAATAAAAGAAAACTATGAAATGTTTTTGTTGTATATATACTTATGACCTGAGTATAAATATACATATGGACGTAAGTGTACTTTTAAATATACATTTATGCATGTGAATTACCGTATTGTGTTAATGTAATTCCTGTTTATAGTGATAAATTTTCCTCCAGAAACTTATAAGATTCATCCCTGATTTTCAATATAAATCAGATTGTCTAAATTGCAATAAATGGAGCCTGGACAATGTCGCGAGACGTATTTTAATACAATTACGGAAATCGCTGTTAGGGATGTATAATGAAAACATTTAAATATTAACGTAGAATAAGTCTTATAGCACCGAAATAAAGAATATATTGCGATGATAACGATTGCGCAAGGGATTGTAATGGCATAATGCAATAATGCACCAGAGGACGTATTATCCAGACTCTCTCTTTCTCTATATATACCCGTCTCTTTCTTAATGTATTAGTTTAAAAGGAATAATATTGTCCATTAATTTAAATATTTCATTATCATCATTTATTTTTGCTAAACTATACTTAGAAAGAATGAATAACCATTTTTTTAATATTATTAGTAGCAAATAAGCAGACAGCTCATCTGATGGAAGGAGAAATATAGACACCAAAGATGTTAATAGTGAGTCGCTATTCATGTGGTGGGATGGCATCCTTACTTTCTAAATGGGAACATGACCAGGATAAGCCTTGACGCTATTGTGCCAGGAATAGATAAGATAGTGTGTGATACTATGTACTCTAACTAGAAGTTGCCAATCAGTTTTCTTTTACGACCTGCCTGTCAGAACGCATTTGGCCTATTCTTTACAGGGGCTCGAACCAACACGGTTGGGGGATATGATATAGGATGTATTCTTATAGAATACATAGACAATTATTGTTGTTTGTGTGTATATATTCTATCTCTATCTATTCTATGTCTATTTATTACATTACATATTACATTAGAATACATAGGAAAATATAATGTTTCAAATAATCTAGTGGCAATATATATATAGGATGTTACGGATTCTGGAGTTGTAGTGTTGAGACACCCGTACCTCGGATGATACCTGTCAGTCCGGAAGGTATAAACGCTCCTCGTTATCAGTACAATATACCGATGAGGAACGCCAGATTAATAACGTCCGGTTTACTCGCCTACCCATAAGAAAACCAGTATAATGATCATTTTTTTTGTCTCGCCCGGGTCTGGTACCACCGCTTTGCCTATTCCTGCTGCAATAGCGTCAGTGCTTGTCACTGTCGTGTTCCGGTTTGGAGGGTAAGGTAGCCGGTCAACTTATGCATGTGGCATTAGACCTCGCCAAAAGATAGCAACGCACCATTAACACCTTTGGTGTCTATAGGCGATGATTGACTCTTTCCATCAGAAGACCCATCTGCTTGTTTGCTATCTTATGATATAAAAAAAAATGTAATTTGTTGATATTTTCCATTTTTACAAAAACACAAAACTACTCAAATGAAAAAGAAAATACGTCTCAAACCTTGAACATCTAATTTATATATCAAATAGATGTCTACCCTCGGTCCGTCTCCAAAAATGTCATTAGCAAAACGGAAGGGTCCGATAACAATTATCAAGCCCTCGAGGAAATAATCGTGGCTTGATTGAAATCACTAGTTTTTAATAATACTAGATTGATGTTGGCGACGTGATTAGGTCTTTTGTCACGCGTTCGTGTGGAAGTATTCGAATTAGGCTGTAATATGATGGCATCGCTTCATTATGGAAATGCAACAAGTATGGCGGACAATTTGTTTCTATTGTTTCCAATTTTTATTGTTATTTAAAATTGTTTTATAACACAGCTATATAACACAGCAGCTAGTTTATGGTTATCTTAATATGACCGCGTGTTGTGATTGAGTAGTTAGCCTATTCATCTCAGATAACGTGGCCTTATTTGAATAAGGTTTATTTAAATTAGAATTTTTAGAAAATAAATATAACTTACAAAAAAATACTAAATTTCACAAAAATAGGAAGGCCACTAGTCAAATCACAAACAAAATTTCAGACACAGTATATAGATAAATTTTAGACAAATAAATGACTTCTATGCTTTTTAGTTTCGTCTTTTAGAAAACCTCATCCACGACTGTTCGATTCGCTCGTACTTTCGTAAACAAACAGACAAATTCTGGTACAGCTTATATCACAAGCCTTTTCCGAGTAGTTGAATATTGGAATTTTTAAGAGATAGTCAATAACATTCTTAGAGGCCGACAGTGCACTGTCAACTAACTTTTAAAGTTGTAAATGTCTATGGGCAATGGTAAACGCTTTCCATCAGGTAGCTCACTTGCTCGTATGCCTGCAGATACTGTACCATTAATTAAATATAGCTTATAACGATAATGTCATATATTTTATTTATGTTTAGAATATATTAAAAATAATATTTTCATCAATATTTTTATTTTTAAATCTTACTTGAGAAAATCTCACCATCAATATTAACTTATCACGATAATTTTATTAAAAGAATATTATGTGTTTTTTAGTCAGAACGTGCAACCAAAAATCTACTTTGAAGTTTTGAAAAACCTTGACACATTATATTCATATTTATTTTAATAGATTCCATATTCTTCCAATAAGAATGTCCACGCTCGCTACGAATTAATGGTACATGATCTGCGTGATCATGTACCATTAATTCGTAGCGAGCCGATTGCCGAAGTGGCGTAGCACCTATATGTGAATTGTAAGATCTTACAAGTGTAATAAACAACGCTTAACGCAAAATGGATTATAGTACGTGATTTGGACAAAAAGCGTTCTTAACGGTAGCTGAAATTCCCAATACTCTCCAAAAAATTCTGATAATAAAAGACTGAATTAAGGAATTTAATTTTTAAAACTTCCGCGAAATCCTAAATGAAACTGATGTGATGCCACTGACACAAAAGGTGTAAAGTGTAAGGAATGGGACAAATTTATTCAAGGTCTGAAAATTAAAGGAGTCTGGAGACTCCTCCGCTGAAGCGGCACAATATTCCACCCACGTCTAGTAGAAAAGGCAGCAACACACAAATTATGTACTCAACTTACGTTTCTATTCGTCACCGAAGCATCTTCAGGAGAATTGAATAGCACTTCATTCTATGAAAGGTGAAGCATTAATGCTTTTGCAATTAAAGTATGCATTATAGATTTTCGCAAAAAACGCTTAAATCTATAAAATATTTCGATAATAACTTTACAAAAATATACTCTTTTAATGCTAATATTTTTATATATTTACAGTACCAATTTTGCCTCTGAAATTTTGTGCTGTGAATCCTGGACAAAATTGCTAAAGTATCATCATGTCTGTTTTCCTTACAGGGTAGGCAGAGTAAACCGAACGTCTATAGAGTTTCCGGTTCACTACGTTTCACCGGTTTGTCGATTGGCGAGATGAGTGGTAATATCCATCGCTGCATTTTACTGGCCTGATAACGATTATCGAATGTTTCTTGTGATAGTCAGAATCGACGGCTTTACATCCCACCACCAGCTGCTACTGAAATTTTGTGTTTTCGAGAAAAATCTCAGTCACGCTTTTGTCCGACTTTTTTTTAATCCGGGAGCTCAAGATCTGAGCCGAATAGGTCAACCACTAGACCACGGGGCAGTCAAGATTGCTAAATTTGTAAAAATCAGATATCAGGATTTCTTTATTCAACAAATTTGGCTACTATCGCATCAACAATATATATATATATATATATATATATATATATATATATATATATATATATATATATATATATATATATATATATATATATACCTCTTAGTAATAATGATAATACTAGTAACACGTCTAGCACGTTGCTTTTACTAACTACCCGGCAGATCATTATTCCAAATATAATAGCTTAAATAATATTAAAACTGGAAGCTAACTACAAGATTATTCTATGAATACACGGCACAGAGACGTGGTTTTGCCTAGGTGCTCTGTTTACAATACTGAGGCTGTTGCAATATTAGAGAATGATGATATGAAAAGCTATGATTACCACACTTTATAATCATATAATTATTCAAACCTTATTCGCGTAAAAAATATTAGGTAACGTTTATAATTTGTAATTCAAATACACACGTATTCCTTCAGTAAAAATTATCATTGATCAGATATTAATCTGACGTTTGACTATCATAAATGTGATATCGTTAGAACCATTTCAATAGATAGAGAATAGATAGTGTATAGATAATTTTTGAAAAACACCGGCAACCTCATCTTATGTTTTTAATCGGCGTAAAAATATACAGCAATACATAAAACGAGCTATAAATCAAAGCTGATGCCATACAAACAAACCTAACGAATGAATCGGTCTAACAAGGTCACACCGTGTCACGTACTTGACGACGGCCATTCACGCGATGAGTGTCGCCTGTAATCCGATCTGACGGCTCTGATGGAATCCTCGTCTTTTTGTCATCCTTTAATTAACATTACGATGTAGATAGCAAAATATTTTGTGTTTTGATAGCAATTTCGTATTCTATTAAGCTTGAAAATGCATCATAGATACATTTGTTGTTTATTTTGGTGGTTGTTATTTTATATGACCAGGAGAGCTATTACTTAAAAACGACAAATGTGAAATATTATTACAATATTATTAAATAAAATGTATTATTATAAAAAAATAGTACAAAAACATATATAATAATTTAAATAAAATTATAGTCGTTCATTTTTATCAGTAATCAAAATGTCGTTTATTCAATTAAACTTTTTACAAGTTACTTTTCAGCTGTGTACTATTGGATCGGAAACGTTGCCAATTTATGTAAATAGCCTGAAAGACTAAACTCCTCAAGAAAGAATAATTGCCCGAATGGATGAAAGTTAATTATTAATTAGTCTTAATTTTATTAACAATAAGAAACATAATTGAAATTCAAAATTAAGGTGGTTTAATTTGCAACTTCCCATGAAATGTTGTGGGTTTTTTTAGAATGCCACTGAAACAAAAAAAGTAATATAAAGAAGGGTACGAAAAACGGTCTGGAAAATGAAGTAGCACAATAGTCTTTCCACATCCACCACTTCTCTACCACGTTTATAGCACCAATAAAATCTCATAGTTTATGCACTGAACGCACATTTCATATCGTAACTAAAGCATCCAAACAGTCGCCGAATAGCAGGACAGAGAACTTTCTTTTGTTGAGTGAGGCTCTTCACAAGAATCGAATAGCATTTCGCTTAACAAAAGCTAAGTGAAATGCTATGTCATGCCTGAAACCTATAAAATAAAAATGTAGTATCGCATTATATTTAGTTCACCACACATAATCTATGAATATAAATAAAATTGAAGTGTCTGGGTGTGATTTCTAAATAACCAGGTTTTTTCAAGAGCAGTGTGTTATTTTTACGATACTAATATCTAAACAACCATTTTTAAATTTCTGTATGTCTGTCATTCTGTTTGTACGGGGTAATCGCTGGAACGGTTGGACGGATTTTGATGTAACTTTAACTGACAGATAGAGGAGTTTATTGGGCAGGACAAAAGTTACTTTTTACCCGTGTGAGCAAAAGAAAGTAATCATTTTGGATTACGCTAATGAAGTAACGAGTAATAGCTAGTATTTAATATAGTTGCCACTAACTGTTACTCACAACTTCGTTCCCGTGAAACAAAACCACTGTTTAAATATTTGCTCTTGAAGGTAAAAGAATTTATAAGAACGATCCAAGAGTGATGAGTTTATTCGTTACAAATATACAAAAACTCGAATATTTTCTCTTTATAATAATAGCATAATTGTATAACGATAATTGTAAGGTGTAGGTGTAGTTCATTTGTGAATTTTAAGAATTCAATTGCGTACCTTAAACTTCAACATCATTGCCTACTATTTAAGGTGATATATAACGTTGTATAACAAAGAGTGCACGCGACAATCCTTAACACTCAGCCGGTTTAATTGCGAGTGGTGCAACTAACGACAATGCGGAGATGCGGTGGGAGTTTACAACTTTACAGACGAGCGGGTAAATAGACGCCACGGTTTTTAAACGATTCATAGCATATATATTTGAAAACATTTGCAGTTTGTAGAGTACCTTAGCTTTTACCAGAGTAAAGGCTAAGTAATCACGCTAACAGATAAGGAAGCTATCAAAAATTTAAATGGTAAAATACTTAACAAGTATTGTCCACTATACAAAACACTTTTACCGATCAGTTCAACTTTACGGCAATTTTTAATATTTCAAAGGTAGTGTATGTCCATGAAGGCTCGGTAAAGAAAATAAAGATTCCGGTACAGGCAAGGTTAACTTGATATAGGGCACAGGCTGTGCGCTCGACATAGGTACGGATAGGGTTCCGCTATTGATTAGGGCACGACCAGCGCTCACGGCTGCAGAGCAAACATAATCTACAACGATATGAAACTTACAAATTTATAAAAATTATAAGCGCGTCAGTGTGAGCCTTTAAAATATAATTTATAAAATAGAAAGGTAATATAAGCATAAAACGAGTTACGGTCTTATCGATTGCGTAAATGAGAGTTCTTTTTGTCTTGTTCATAATCATGTATCTTTATCTAAATATGTAAAAATATTATACGTACGTACAACACGCAATTCTTACATAAATATCAACGGTCAAACGAGCAAACGTATGATCCATGTTCATGGAGATAGTCAGAAAATGTTCAAAACAAACGTTCGTTTACAACGTACAATGCAATTTCAGACTTCCTCGCGTATTTTAAATGTTGTTAAAATTTAACTAATGCACCATTTAAACCATAGTTTGTTGTAGTTAATCTGATATACTACGGATAGTATCTATATCATTACTTGAATTAATGGTAAAAGAAACGTTAAAAGTAAAACATTACATTTGGTTATTTAGACACGTAAATAAACAAAGATTACAAACTATACCATCCCATTGGTCAAGTGGTTAGCGACCATGATTATGCAACTCATGGGGCTCGAGTTCCATACCTCACACACTCACATACTCACACATACATACATACATACTGATGTCATCGTGAAAATAGTGGGAAAAGGTTCTTAGAACCTCAAAACGTTGAGACCTGGTGCAAACCAGATTTTCCAAAACTGGAGCAAAATCAGTAACTTCTTTATATTACTAACGTATCTTAATAAATATATTTATTATATTTATTAAGATTATATATTTGACTTACACAATATTTTTAAACTGTAAAAACGCGATCAGTCCAATGGTTCAGATCTATTACAGTACATCAGATCGTATCTACAATGTCCTGCAATGAATATCAGAAATTGGCAATAATGCTCTCGGGCTGCCAACCAATCAAAATTAAACGATCGTCGTTATGGCGGCAATCGCAAATGGCTATTCGCTGACATATTGGCTGCTCTCTTTGATTCATCATTATTACTCAACTGGGACGTTGGATCGCCAGAACAACTCAATCATTCATATGTTTTAATTCTCAATACAGCTTCAATGGGTGTCATAACTACAGGTATACAATAGGCAAGACACTATACAATCTATTTGCGCCTTTTTGTTTAACAAAGCTAGGGTTTAAAATTTCCGAGAGGGAGACGAATTTAGGTGGCTGAATGTATATCTGGTAGGAATAGATTATTGTTATCCGTGGTAAGTCTGTAGCTTAAAAATACTTCTGATTTCTGATATCTGTAGTATCAGAAATCAGAAGTACTTTTAAACTACTACCAGATCGAAAACGCAGCTTCACACTGAGAGGATTTCGTGGAAGAAACTCTGTTATATGCGTATGCCATAACAATAGAAATGGTCAAAAATACTACGGAGTAAGTAAGAGCCGGAACGTTCATACAGAGAATTTGTGGCAAAATATATTTTGAATGGTATAGTAAGGATTTACTCGTAATAAGGTAAATCCTTTAGCTATCGCTCTAGAAATATGATGATATGATTTATAGCTTATCTATAGTAAATAATAAAGTTGTATCAAATAATGATACGCCTAATAAATTTTACAAACGAAACGAAACCTAAAACAGATTACGTAGTGAAATGAGTTATGTAGTTAAGTTGAACCTAACAATCCGCAAGCACTCGACAGTTACTCGATAACTTGCAACAATAACTAACCAAACTTAACTCGAGCGTCACAGTTCCGCTTACTTTGAACTCCGACATTTAATGGTTATTATACGACCTGTATTCCGACGGCTAAGTGAGAAATATGTTATGTGAATTATTATATATATTAATACGCTAAGGATAAGATGTTTGCCTCCCTTTTTAGAGAAAACCTTACAATTACTCTATATAAATTCTATATCATTTTATAGATAATTGCTTGCTCTACCGGCATCAACAGCTAAATAAAATATTACTGCTTTTGTTTTTATAAATTATTAAAATTAAAATTATATACATATATTAAGACATAATACAGCAATGCTGCCATCTGACAGCTTTAATTTTGAAACAACATCAACATGGTTGACGGTCGGTAATTTTTTTGTTCAATTTCAAATCAACTAAGAAATATTTAATAAAATTACTTAGTGCGAATTATTCGCACGGGTATTGCTAGTATGTATTAATTTGACAAAACGAAGCTGCTATCCTGTGGAGTAGGCACAGCGAAATCAATGTATTATTATGTCGATGAGTAGGCAACTTTAACCGAATATTATTGGTTAGTTATTTCCATGACGAAATCAATCAATCAAACCAAATACCCGGGTGAGACGTTGCGGAACTCTACCCTAGTCAAAATGGTAGTGACATGTTTGGCCAATCGGTCGCATTTTATGACCTGCCTGGCAAAACGGCAATTGATCTATTCTTCAAAAGAGCTCGGAACAACACTGGGGAAAATGAGTTGATATGATCATTACTTCGTTATAGATGAAATTTTCATGATACTTCCCACGTTGAATCAGTCGACAGTAGCTCATTTCGTTAGATCGTACCGGGGCAAGATCGCAGGTTCAAATCCTGTCGTGGCAAAATTTTTATTTGTTAAGTTTTTGGAACGAAGTTCCTTATCGCGCGTTGTGAAAGTGGGCTAGTCGGAAAAAATTCTTACGAAAAGTTGTCACGACACTTTTTGCTTATAGTAAGGTATTGTAAGCTGTGCTGCGTGCGGATGTTTCTCTGTGTCTCTCTTTCTCTCTCTCTCTCTTATAGCAAGCAAGCCAGATATTTTCATTTCTATTTCGCATTGAACAGTGTGGTGTCGCGACGATTATTTTTGTTGAGTGTATACAGGTTTTTTATAAATAATAATAAAAGGAACTTCGTTCCATCCGGGTGTGCCTTGACACTTCTCAAGTTTTTTGTGTTGAGTTATTGAACATCATATTTTTTTTCTGTCACAACCTGGATCAGATGTAGGTCGTGTGTTAATATACGAAAGTAACAAGTAAATAAACGACACATCACACAAATAACTCACAGAATTCCGGACATCAAAAACCCTCTCATTGTTCCAAGTATTAGGGGGGAAAGTGGTCACAGTTGTACACCTCCGTTATTGCTGAAGTGCCCTTGCTCAAGCGGCGAGGGCGGCCCTAGACAGAGCTATGATTATCTTTTTCAAACTGAACAAGATTCTTGGTTCGAGGGCTGTTTGTGGTATTACGTAGAATATGTTTACTATGTATCACTACATAGTATAAAACAAAGTCGCTTTCCGCTGTCCATCGTTATGTATTCTTAGATCTTTAAAACTACGAAACCGATTTTGATGCTTTTTTATAATAGATAGAGTGATTCAAGAGGAAGGTTTATATGCATATAACATCCATCATAAAGTAGAGAAATACTGTTATGAATATATTTAGCAAAATAACTTTTGCCAGGTCAGCTAGTGAAGAAATATAAATATATGTAAACCATATATCATTAATATTATTATTTTTATACATATTTCTGTTCATTATTAAAGCACAAATTGGAGCAGCTGCGCTATTTAAGTTTTAATTTTAAAATTTGGAATTTGAACATTTGAAGTGTGGAAAATATTTAAAAAAATATTTTTTCATATTGTTAAATAGCAAACAAGCAGATGGGTCTCCTGATGGAAAGAAAAACTGTCGCCTGTAAACACCAGGAATGGCAGTACCACTTGCATAAGTCTATACTAATATGCCTTATCTACCTTCTACCCTCCTACCTACTCCAAACCGGAATGCGAAAACGACAAACATTAAAATTATTTGTAAGTCTTCCCCTGCACTCATTTACAGTATAGGCTAACGGTACACCAAATTTAATCCAAATGAAAATCCAGTTTTAGTGAGAAAAGTAACATAAAACACTCGTAGTAAGACGTGTGAGTACTAAAATTTGATTATGAAATAAAATTGTCTTCTAATATATCAATTTTGTATAATGTTTTTTTTTATTTTCCTTTCATTGTTATCGTAGTGATAGTATGCGTTAATGCACGGATGTTTCAAATTGAATTTTTTTTTCTTTGAGATATAGATTTCCGCAAAGTAGCGCCTTAATACCTATAACATAAAAAATTACACGGAGAAGATACAACAACAATATACAACATATCTTCATGCCAGTTCGCTAACGAGGTAGGCAGAAAGAATCGTGTGTCATACATCACGATCCTTGCAGGCTTGTCTCGCTTCTTCCACATTCATCACTCTCTTCATATACACACGCCGGTTGCGAAGACTTTTGACACCACCTTCGGACAGTACTCGATCAATCTGATCATGGTATGTCAGTCTTGGTCTTCCCCGGTACCTACCTCATCTGGACCGCGTTGATTCTGCTTTCATGCCCTTTCTGACATACCCAACTCTCACTTCCATACAATAGCGTTGGGATAAGCACATAATCATGCAGGGCTAGACGGGCACCCTGACTTAAAATTGTGCTATTAAGTAGTCTTCCTAACGCTCCATTCACTCTGTTCCCTGCACACACTCTTTTTTCAACATCAGCGGTGTATCTTTCATCCCTACTAAAAGCACATCCAAGATATACAAACTCATCCACTTGTTCCAGCACTACATCATCAACCACAACCCTTACATCCGTTCGTTACGGAGAAGATAATTTTGTGTTTAGGTCGGTAAGATGAAACTTTTAGTTTTCTTTATTCAACATACGCTTGAATTAAGCTTAAAAGATGTCACGAGATTAATTTTAATTTTATAGAGTTACGTAGACTACATAAATTACCTGAGGTACTAACTAATTTCGAGCGGGTTATATTTCTTATAAAATCGGAGTTTTTGATTTTATAACGATTACTTTTAATCTTATTAATGTTCTCCGTATCATCATCTGATAGCGTTTATAGCTACTTCCGAATAATGTTTGTCACATCAATTACGTTTTTAGTTTTAGTGTTTCTGTATCTAATAAAGGAAATCTTCAAAGCATTCGGCAAAACAGGGTCTGACAGATGGGTTTTTTAGAATATAAATACAGTTTTAAAAATATTTTAAAAACTGATTTTTGAGTTTTTTCAGCTTTTAGTTTTTTACCCAAACATGTAATGCAGTAGTTTCCAATGTGTTGGTCCGGGCTTCTTTGAAGAATTGGTCAACTGCCGTTGCCTGGCAGATCGTAAAAGACGACTGATTGGCTATGCATGTCAATACTATCGTGATTACTAGGTGGTACTAGGCCTTACCTATTTCTTGCTACAATGTGTCAGTGCTTGTCGCTGTCGTGTTCCGGTTTGGAGGGTAAGGTAGCCGGTAAACTTATGCATGTAGCATTAGACCTCGCCACAAGACAGCAACGGTGTCTATAGGCGATGGTTGACTCTTTTCATCAGGAGACCCATCTGCTTGTTTCCTATCTTATGATATAAAAAAGTGTGTTGTTAAAGATTAGCACTTTTTTTTTCTCGCCGCATTGCAAATAATTTTTATTATATCAACAAATAGTCTGACGCGTTTTAATTAATTATATATATTATTATGTGTTCTCCAAGATATACATATAAGAGAAATAAAGTAGGTTGTGGTACTCTTAAATGTCAATTTTGGATGCTACTAATATTTTTACCAATCTGCACATATATATAGTCTTCTTATAGCATGCCAATAAAAGTTTGCTAACGGCATAAAAAACGACCAAACAAATTGTAAATGAAAATATTAAACAGAAAGTAAATAAATATATTCGTAAATATTTTCAAATCTTAATTTTTTTTCTTAGTTATCTGTACAAACCAAGTGGGTAGTGCTGAATTTAAAAATAAATAAACAACGGAGAAATGCTGCCAACATATACTTATCACGCTATAACTGGGCATTTAAATCTGTTATTAAGTAGATGAAATAAGGACACCAGAATAGTTTAGAAGTTTTTGCAACAAGAATTTAAATTGAAATGTCATCGTGTGCCGTCAAAATCCACGACGTGGCATATTGCAGAATACCAGCTTTTACCACTTTATTAATATGCAGACATTCAAATTTCAATCTTATTTCGTTAAGATAGAGGACTATATATATGAATAACTGTTTTATTCCTATTAGTGCATCGGCCTGTGCAGCGAATAATCGGTTTTTAATGAAAAGATTAGTGCGCTCTCTCCTGCCATTGTTAGGGATCAATGCGATTCCGGGTAGTTGGAGAATTTTCTGATTCGCTCGCTCTTTGACATGGTGCTAATGTCTTAGGGAGTCATGTAATTAAAATACATTGTTATTTTGATTATTAATTTTGAGACTTCCAAAGAATAGGTAGCCTTTTATCAGGATATTTTTATTAAGACTTATATATTTATTTAATTAAAATTTCACAGCTGTATTTCATGAACGTACTCTACTAACAATTCAATTATGGATTTATATGTTTAAATAAAAGTTAGAAATAAAAAGATGTGTATAGCAGGAATGTGGAGAATTTTAAACAACACCAATATGATTATTTCAGCGACGTCTCGGCCTCCTTTTTTTATCGACGTACAAGAGTCGTTTCTTTGTTATAGAAATGTTGGAGGGAAAAAAGTTTTAACGAGTACATTAGACCAGTTTTTGTGTTAATTGTGATATTGTCAGAGTCAGACAGATGCCGTTCGATTATAATTGTAATTGCACACTGTAGATTGAGGTTTGTATTGTAAAATGTAACTTTGTATTGAGAATTGATACAGAGTCGGCGACCAGGCTATTTCTAATCGACTTGACTATTTGGCATTACGCAGAGATTTAAGCAGGTTACTAGCACCGATTTACCTATTTATATTTGCCTACCCAAGGGTTGTGACGGGTAAAAAAGTCGACCTAACGTTTGCATGTTCTATAGGCTTCATACTTTCAATTGGTATGGAATATGTCTAATAACCAAAGCAAAACATTGTAGACTGAATTTTTTAGTTAACCTATTCACAATATATTTAAAAACATATTTAATTGGATATAAAATACTTCAATCCCCGTATCCCTGAAGAGGTAGGCAGTGGTACAACCAACGCATCCACGATAAGCCGAAGATACTTAGTCTCACAACGTGATAGGTGGCAAGCCTATTGCTAATCCGGCCCTTTCCAATCCCGGGCATCGTTGTTTTTATCAGAAAACTGAAAAAATACTTTTTTTAATTGCCCGACACGGGCATCGAACTCGGAACATCATACAGTCAACACCGATACCGGACCACTAGAACTAGATCACAGAGGCGACGTACCTCTGGTAAGCTGGTTAATAAATGAAAATACTTTTCATACATTAATCAGCTCGGTAAAGGTCGTTCTCAAGTGGGATCTTAGACTATTAGTGTGCGTGTTGAGGTACGTATCTGTGTATGAGTGTATTAATCAATAGTTAGCTTTTTTTATTATCGATAGGGAAGCGCTTGACCACGATCTCGCCTTATGCCTTATCACCATATGGCGATGCCTAGAATCTGTGCGCCTCGAAGATCGATAGAAAAACGGGGATGGCAGGATCAAGTTAGTATTAGATATACATAAATGTACCTAAATACAATTTATTTATAAATTACGATTAGTGGCAAAAAGAAAATCAAAAGTACATCATTGTAATACTATATTAATAAGGTAATACGTTATATAAAAATATTAGAGATATTATTTAGGTTAATGATTTCATTATTTTTATTAGGTACTCTAGAATTATGTTTAGTGTGATACTATTATAAAATAAATCAATATTATGAAATTTTGTATGGAATCGAATAGGAAGTGAGTTTTCCGCATAGTTTGAGCTTATTTATAACGGATAAAATAAACTTTGTATGTCCGATAATGTGATAAAATAAGCTTTGTGGTTCCTGTAGTTCCCTAAAATGATATCCAAAACAAAAGCAAATGACAAACACCTGACGAACACCCATAATACAAGCAAATAATTTCTTTACTTTGGGGTTAGATCAATTTGTACAATTTGTTCGCAATGTGTGGCCAGCCCAAACGCTTTTTTGTAACAGGGGCAATTTGTCTAGCGATATTATAAAAAACGTAAAACGGAACCTTATTACTAATGCTCCGCTGTCTATCAGTATGTCTGTCACCAGGCTGTATCTCTTAAACCGTGATAGCTAGAAAGCTAAAATTTACACAAATTGTCTATTTCCGTTGCCGCTATTAAAACAAACACTAAAAATAAAAAATGAAAGTATAAAGGGGCGTCCCCACACAATGAACTTGTTTTTTCGTATTTTTTTTTGCTATGATGGTACGGAACACTTCATACGCAAGTCCGACTCGCACTTGGCCGGTTTTTCTATTTTTCCAAAATTTTTGAATATAGATCCGTCTTTTTATACAAACATTATTAAAAATATATGAGATATAAAAGCACACGCGCGTTACCTTTTGTAAGTTAATTTTATATCTTCAACCTTGCTGCAAGTATCCATACTAATATCATAAATGCGAAAGTCTGTCTGTCTGTCTGTTACGCTTTCACGGCTAAACCGCTGGACCGATTTTTATGAAATTTGGTATTGAAGTAGTTGAAAAGCCGGAGTCAAACATAGGCTAATTTTTTTTCAAAAATCAACCCTTAAAGGGTTGAAATAGGGGATAAAATTTGTATTAAAAGCTATTATGACGTTAATCTACTCGCGAGCGAAGCTGCGCGGGTCAGCTAGTAACTAGTAAATTGATAAAACTTTATCCCAATTGGATGAAAAATATGGTATTAAATTCGAACAAACAAATATTGATTTTCGTACATAAAACAAACGTAGTTCAGTTTTTTTTTATAGTATAAGATAGCAAACAAGCAGATGGCTCCCCTGATGGAAAGATAAACCATCGTATATAGACACCAAAGATGGTAATGGTGCGTTGCTATCTTGTGGTGAGCTCTAATGCCACATGCATAAGTTTTCCTCCTTCGCTACCTTTTCCTCCAAACCAGAACACGACATTGACAAGTACTGACGCTATTGCGGCAGGAATAAATAAGTCGATGGTACCGGACCCGGGCGAGACAATGCAGAATTCTACCATCTAGTAGCCACTATAGTAGTGACTCATATAGCAAATCGGTCGCCTTTAACGACCTGCCTGGCAGAATGGCAGTTGGCCTATTCTTCAAAGGAGTCCGGGACTAACGCGTTGATTTTTTTTCTTTTCTTTTCTCTTACAATACTTATTTGGATCAACTACAGCTAAATCTAATTTAGTTTGTTGCGAAATCTCAATTGTTGGAATTCCAGCTATGTGTTTAACCGAAATATTTAAATATATTTTAAAGGAAAATTTGCAGCGTGTAGTAGTGAAAACATCTAAAACAGTTCATCCTATACTTTCAACGCTTGCATTTGGTAAAACTCTATTTTCATTTGATAATATATGTTTATCTATATTTGTATATAGTACAATAAAATAGTACGTAAAATTGTATAGTTAAATATATTACATTAATACTTTGCAACGTTTTTTATCATTAGAAAATGTTAATTATAAGCATTAACCAACGTTCCACTAAGTCTTTAAAACCATTATTATTTAAGGTAAAGAGGCTTAATCTGCACAAACATTTAAGTATAAACAAAGCTCTGAGCAAGTAATTTCTCTAATGTACTCTAAGAGCTTAAAACATTGGCTGAAACAAAGGACTAAAGAATTGACGGCCCCTCCGACAATGAATGACAACAGTCCGATTTTCTTAATTAAAAATGTCTCACTATTGGAACAATAGGAAGTACGGAGCTTGAAGGACCTTTTATATGAAACGATTTGTTAATATTTCTGTTTGATATAATTTTTATTGACATGTTTTGATAACTTTTTGTTGTGAAAAGCATGTTGTAAAAAAAAATTAAATAAAAATTAAAAATGAATACCAAATTCATTTTTAATTTTTATTTTATTGCTTTTCAATTTAATAATGCGTGTTAAGATATTGCGCACGTATTCTAATAGACAATTACATAACGTATCATTATAAATATTATACTTATTTTAAAAGTTTCTTTCATCTTTCCATATAAGATTATGTTAATAATTGACTAGAGCTACGTTGATTTTGTATTGAAGTCTATAGTAACAGTAGTAACATAACAAGCGAAATGATTTACACATCAAAACAGTTTTGATTTGTTTTCCTGGTGATGCGTTATAACGCAAAACTGGTTGGTGTTAATAAATAAAAACATACGGTGCTTTTATCATTATATAAATACACGTTAATATGGAGTTTCACCAAGTAACGACGATATTCAGTGTTAAAAGCACCTTTGAACTCTTTAATGAAAAGAAAATAAAATACAAACCTATTTGTAATCTAAGAAAATATTAAATAAATAACATAGGATTATATTCCGAATAGGCATATTCTGGACGTTAATACCACACGATATATCGCATCGTATCAGTTGCATACAATCCTCAGTATCGGTTTGTTTTTTTAATTAAAACTGTGTCTGCGCTCGTTTAATAATAACGCCTGTGTTAGGGCTTGCACGGTGATACAGCTCTCGAGGGGCATGATTAAAAGTGAGCGAATTAAAGAGATATTGTAAATATTCATTTGTTTTTATGTTTTTACAGTACAAACCATTATGATAATTATGATTTGAGCATTTGAAATAAAAGTAGCCAAATAATTTAATTAAAACTGGTGCAATTAATTGGGGGTGTCTTATCTACTATGCGAGTAAAGAAACGACTGTATGATCAAATTTTGTTGATTACAACTTAAATATTAAGTACTAGCTGACCCGGCAAACGTTGTTCTGCCTTTTTAACTACTCTTACTTTTTTCTATATTTACCTCTCACCTTTTAAACCTTCCCTGGACTTCAACAATTAATTCAAAACTAAAATTAGCCAAATCGGTTTAGCTGTTCTCGAGTTTTAGCGAGACTAACGAACAGCAATTGATTTATATATATATTCTTTACGTATTGTTAGGTATTGGTATTTGAAGTTGAAGTTAAATAATATATATATATATACATCCAAATATCTTTATATATATATATACGCAGAGATGTAGGTTCACTCTGCGTCTTCTATCATATTTATCATGGGGTGTGTTCCAATGAGTTGTTTGGATTAATTCCTGCCGCCGAATTCCACCTTCGGACATCGCGTCAAAATTTAAAGTTCCATCCTCACCACCTCGATGTCTGGAAATCCACAACCGTGCGCTTTTGTCGACACTTTTTGCCTCGCACTACTCCTTTGTGGAACCAATTACCCTCGGGGGTGTTTCCGAACGGATACGACTTAGGGACCTTCAAGAAACGAGCTTATTCATTCTTAAAAGGCCGGCAACGCAGCTGCAATACCCTCGGTATAGCGGATGTCCATGGGCGGCGGTGATCACTTACCATCAGGTGCACCACCTGCTTGTTTGCCCCCTTTACTATAAAAAATAATATTCACGTGGGGAATTTATATAAGTATGCCACGTATAACGTAATAGCACAATACCATTATTTAATCGGTGGTTTGCAAGTTGCAAGTCTGTCTACCCCTCGAAAGATGCGAGCGCAATGGTTGATGTATGTTTAATTTAAAAAAAAAAATGGTGCTCTAATTACAGAACCGGAAACTATAAGACGCCTCTGTGGTCTAGTGGTCCGGTGTCGGAGTTGATCACATGAGGTACTGGGTTCGTTTTCCCGGTCAGGCAATTCAAAATGTGTTTTTTCAGTTTTTTGTAAAAACAACGTTGCCTGAAATTGCAAAAAAGTACCAGGTTGGTGATAGGCTTGCCACCATTCACATTATAGGATTAAGTATCTTCGACTAATTGTGGGTGCACTGGTTGTTCCTCTGCGTACCTCTGAGGATACGAGCGTGAAGGTACTTTTTCTATTAATGATATTTTAAAACCAAAAAGATTTTAATTTATAGATATCTAACTCGTCAGGTCAAAAATTTACAATAGTATAATATTATAACAATAATCAACGATTTTTCATTATAACACGTTTTGCCGTTACACACTCATACATAGGCTTTAAACGCCGGCTGGACAAGTTGCGAAAATTCTGCAGCCACAATGATATAAACTTTGCACTGCGCTCACCGCAAAAGTCATAAGTCATAGCGATTTTGTTGTCAGTAAAAACATAAAATTAAAAAATAACTTAATGCCGTTCTCTTTGCGAGATAGGAAGTGTAACATAAAGGTACTAAGTAATGGTAGCATAGTGTCACATTGCAGCACGCTATTTATACTCAACGTAAAGCGTACGCTATATAAATTCGCATTCTGCGCTATAATATAACGCTACGCTATATACCTCACTAGGTATATAGCGTAGCTAGCATAGGCTGTAGTTATAACCTTATAACATACGAAGCTTGCGTTATCCGGCCGGCGGGGCTATCACGTATCTCGTAATGCGAAATTATCGTAATTGTTTAGTTATTGCAGACACATAACAGCCTTGTATATTAGTGGCAGTCGTTGCCGCTTGATTAGTTTTGGTGCTGTGACATTGCAAAAAGTGCATCCAGTGACCAGCAAGCAATTGGTGACGTTTTTGATGATTTATTCGTTACGTTTTAAAGTCATCGTTGATCGCTGGCGGATTGTAAACGTTATGATACGCCTGCGGAATAGCGTGCAAAAATAACGTCATACAGCGTGCGCTAGCATGCCACCGCCTCATCCCTAAGCGGTTAAACTATAAGCTGTTACAAGTTATAACGTCTAGCGTCTACGGTCTAGCATGTTTCGATCATTGCTCGTTAGATTGCGTATTTCGTAATTTCGTATCATAGTCTTCCAGTCACACGTTATAATGTAGCCTATAATATAGCAGGCATTATAGCGTGCTAGAAAAATATAGTTTATAGTCCATAGCACGCTGTCATAAAGCAGTTTACTTGAACAATACTAGTCCTAAGATGTTCTGGGTCATTACGATTCACCAGCTTGTCGGTTGGTGAAATAAGTAATGAACGCCGTACATACATAACAATATTATAACTTAGTATATAGCTGTTACTTGCAACTTGTATGCGTGATCCAAAATCATTACTGCTTTTTGCTAAAATGGGGTAAATAAGTTACCTTTCGCAATCTTGGATAGTGTAGATTTCTGATAGTAAAATAGTTTTTATTATCGATCCGGTAGTTTTTGTGTTTAATTTAATATTAATATTATAAACACGAAAGTAACTCTGTCTTTTCTTTACACATAAACCATTAAAACTGATTTGAATGAAAGAACACGGGCAAGACTTCATACATCACATGTTTTGTTTAGTTATTACCTTTAAGTTTAATATGTTCCTTAAGAATCTATATCAACTCCTTAACTTATCCGCATTTAATAAATATTTTGTTAACTTGGGGAATAGTGGTAAATAAAATTAGAATTTAATTAAGTTTAACGTAAACCATCAGTTCTCTCCTTAGTAATTTGTGGTTAGGTATTTATCTTGTCATTGAGTGTATTCAGTACAACAACTGCTAATCTCAGAAATCTAAGTTAGATTGACATGATTCTGAGCTAAGATTTTTGCGAAGGTACTTTATAGGTACTTAAAAGAACAAAAAATAAATTAGCATTAACTACATACAAACAAAAACAGGGAGAATTTTTATTAGATGTTTAAAATGAAAATTAAGATGTATAAAGTTATTGCTGTTTTAATGAAAATGTAATTAAAGTTTTATACAATTTAATATGATGATGGAATTCAATCAAATTATGGTCTCAATATTTTTTATATAATTATTCCTAGCGATATATTTTGTTTAATTGATTTAAAAATCGTAAAAAATTATTTTATTTTATCTAATATTCGTCACTCCAAAAGACACGCAAGGGATGTTACAAACCCAAAATGGCTTGTGTTTTTTGGTATAAAGATAGTTTGAGACCCGAGAAAGAACACAGGATAGTATTTATCCCGGAAATCCCAAGGGAACGGGAACTATGTTGGTAAAACCTCCTCACTAATTTTATGTTAATTTCAACTGACTTCCTAAAAAGGAGGTTCTTTGGTTGGATTTTTAATGCTTGCAACAAGTCAGAACTACAGAACAAGCTACTCAGAACTCAGACATTCACTCAGTCAAAATTCTTTTCATTTGTTTTGAAAGGTATAGTTTAGTCCCGTATGAATTTGGTTAAAATTTTATTCAAGGTTTTAGAAACAGAGACAACTGTAAGTCCGTTGCAGTTTTACTGCGTTTAGAATATTATATAATAAATGTTCGGTTTTTTATAAAATAAAAGAGTCGATAACCAAAAACAAAACAGCCAAGTGCGAATTAAACTCTTACATGAAAGCCTCCGTACCATTATTTAAAAAATCGCCAAAAAATCACGTTTGTTGTATGTATGGGAGCTCCCCTTAAATATTTATTTTATTATATTTTATTTTAATTATTTATTCAAAATAAATGTATAGCTAAATATTCTGAGACTATTTCAAGCGTCTACCATTCCGAGAAAAAAATTGCAATAAAGTCACGTTGTTGGATGGGAGCCCCCATTAAATATTTATTTTATTCTGTTTTTAGTATTTGTTGTTATAGCGGTAACAGAAATACATATTCTGTGAAAATTTCAACTGTCTAACCTTCAGGGTTCCTGAGACATAGTCTGGTGGCCTACGTACAGACGACAGACAGACAGACGGACGGGTGGACAGCGGAGTTTAGTTATATGGTCCCGTTTTACCCTTTTAGGTACGGAAATGTCAAAAATAATAAACTAGAAGCACTTACAACATGCAGCTGGAATATTCTGCGTCTTATTAATATTTTATGATGGTAATCAGTGAAATGGATTACGTCAATAATGTAATAAATTACAGCTGTTTGCTAAGCGTTAATAGCTTGGACCACTCACCACTCAACGAAAGTTTTAATCCGGCGTCGACATGGCGTTGTATGGCCGAGAGGCTGATTACCACGACGCCATTATAAAGCAGTACATTTGATTACCGCAAAGCCTACTCAACTCTTAATATAGGGATATATTTGTGTGACGAGTTACCTATTTCACTCATTATATTATGATGTGTTGGGTTGCTGTGACATCTACTTCATTCATTATGCCGGGATACGTGGAACACCGCAATAAATATCATAAGATAGTGAACAAACAGGTAGCTCTCCTGATGGAAAGATACCACCACCACGTCGATAGACATTAAAGATGTTAATGATACGTTGCTATCATGTGGTGGGGTGACTATGCCACATACATAAATTTACCGGCTACCTGACCCTCTAAACCAGATAGCGAAGCATTGACGCTATTACGGCAGGAATGGGTAAGACAAGTGATACCAAATACCCAGGCGAGACGTTGCGGAAATCTACCACCTAGTAATTTTATAGTGGTATATTGGAGTACCACGGCTACTCCACTAATTATACGGTGATTTATAGAAATACGGCGACAGTTAGTTAAACGCAATATTTAATTGTACAATTGAGTTAATATTCAAACTACATTAAATCAAAAGATGTTTTTCTCAAATAAACCTTTATATAAACTTTTGACGAGTCTACATTTTTAGAATTACTGCCGGATCGGAACGCGGCTACACACTGAGAAGACACGGCGAAAAAACTCAGCGGGCCATTTTTTATACAGGGGAGTAACCTTCGATGCTTCTTGAGAGTACTCAGTACTCGATTCTCGTTAAATTGAAATAATAAAATTAGGAGCTTAAGTTTTGACCAATATGTCTCTAAAAATAAGTGAAATGTGGATACTATACTCTGGTACACGCTAGTCGACATCAAGGACACGGCGCCGCCACCCCCTGCTATTTTGTGTTGGTAGCGCGCTACGCGACACGTGCGTTTGCGCGGTCCAAGAATGTCGCAGGTAAATATAAGATTCTCGGTGTACTATTTACTAAGTTTACTAAGAAGTATTTTAATATTTATTTTAATGTTATTTTTCTCATCATATATGACCGCCAACTATCACGTCCTTGAATATTGAAGGTAACTCACCAGTCAGTCTGTACGTTTAATATATTAAAATATGACTAGAATTATTTCATAACATGGAAAGGAAGAAAATAAGAGGTTATGATTCTGGGTTTGCATATTTATCCATACTAGTTCATACTTATGTTATAAATGCGAAAGTAACTTTGTCTATCTGTCTGTCTGTCTCTTCTTCACGCCTAAACCACTGAACCGATTTGATATAAAGATAGGTTGAGACTCGAAAAGGGACATAGGATAGTTTTTAACCCGACAACTCCGCAGAGCGGAAATTATACGAGTAAAACCCCGGGAAAAAAGACTACTTTTATTTTAGAAGTTTTTTACGTGGACGAAGTCCAGGCACAGCTTGTTAAATATAATATTTACTATGTATTCGTGTCTTCAAATAGCATCTATATCACAAGCAAATAATTTGCTTACAGTAGTCAATCTACATACATG
The DNA here is from genome assembly GCA_036924255.1 of Apodemia mormo. Classification (NCBI taxonomy): domain Eukaryota; kingdom Metazoa; phylum Arthropoda; class Insecta; order Lepidoptera; family Riodinidae; genus Apodemia; species Apodemia mormo. The sequence goes on along the minus strand of JAUPFN010000017.1, from coordinate 1,597,036 downwards.
TGATATTCGAGTAACGCACACATACACACCTTTCACGGACGCGATATCTCGGAATGGTTCGGTACAGTTTGTTCCGTACCAGTCGGAGATATCGCGTCCGTGAGAGGTATATATGTGTGCTATGCTCGAATAATACTTGTATGTAACATTGACTTCTGGTAGTCTCTAAGTATTCTGTGCTTCGGGGTTAGATCAAGTCGTGTAATTTGTTTTGCGATATTATTATTATTATTTTAGTTGTCACGCTGTGTTACAAAATTGGTAGTTATTCTTTTTGTTTCTGTATCGTACGCTTCGATAATATCTACCGCACAGTGATAATTTCCAGAATAAAATAAATATTGTAGATATTTTATAGAATGTGTTACTTTGCAGCAATCTGTAACACAAATTCCGCGAAATCATTCATTAATGTAACTGCTGTAATGCCATCGAAAGCAAAATTTGTGTAAGCAATGTATTGAACCTACCAAAGGTTTGGAAAGTACCTCAGCTGCACCGCCTTCAGCAAAAGCAAAATCACATATTTTATGTACGTAATGCATATTTCACTTCATAACTGAAGCATGTTCAGGAGAGTTGAATAGCATTTCGCATTGAGGCTTGCTTAAATTTTCGGTAATTATTTTCCATTAGTTACACTACTTTCTGTCTTAAGATCATTTCTGCAACCACATATAAGATTTCACAGAAAGGTCCCCGTATCGCTCCGGGCCCCTTTTGAAGAATAGACCATCTGTCGTTGTACCAGGCAGATTGTAAGAGGCGAGGCGATTGGCTATGCAAGTTAATATCATGGCTACTTGGTGGTAGAGTTTTGCATTGTCTCGCTAGGTTTTGTAACATCGTCTTACATATTCCTGCCGCAATAGCGTCAGTGCTTGTCACTGTCGTGTTCCGTTTGAAAGGTAATATAATGCCGGGAAACATATATATGGAATTTCTTAATGCCTTAATTAGCGGGGTCTTCCCCGTTACAGTCATATAGGCAATGGTTGTCTTGTTGTTGTTTTATTAAGATAAGATTTATTATTATTACTTAGTTTAAAAGTACAGTACAATAGTTTATATTTCTATTGGACTCCACACTAGGCAAAGCCTGTAGCGTGGATACCATGCAGTGATTTCCGTATGTACAATTAACAAAAATTTCACGGGGGGTAATAAAGTTAAACAATAAAACAAGAAGAAAAATTAAAAGAAAATTTGAAAAAAATTAACAATAACAGACACAGTAAGTTAATTTTAGATTGCTGAGTGTTTTGCCTGACTTACATATGAATAAGTGAATGTTTCGTTTGTGCGTGAGTTTTTTTTGTGTTTATATGTATACGAGGGAGTGTGTGTTTGTGTTTGTGTGTGTGTATGTGTGTGTGTGTGTGTTTAAGTATGAGTGACTAAAATTTAGCAAGAATTTTTTCGGTTTCTGAGTAGTTAACGGAAGAAAGCCAGCTAATTATTTCTTTTGATGCAATGCGTAGAGAAAGCTCTTTAATATTGCAGCGTTGACACGTGGATGTGTGAAAAAAGACAATTATATAAAATATATGTATAAAAAATATATTATATAAAAAAGTTGCAAATTAATTTCCTTTGAGTCTTTGAAATATTGTAGCTCCAATTTATTTGAAGATCTACATATGTCGTACGGGTTCTGTCGGCCCCCTTCGTAAGCATGATATGTAGTCAAACAAGTGACAGTCAAATGTAAGACATTTACTCTGTTTAGCAACAAACTCGGTAATCGGCGATTCATTGGTAATATTAATATATTTATAAAGGTTTTTTGCCAATATGGCTTCCGATTTTCTTAATTGCATGTCTTTTCTTTTCACTACTTCATAAAGTTCGCCGTCTCTGTAGTTCAGTTCCAATAAGCAATTAAATAAAAGTCAGTAAGTTTCTCCTTACTTCAATATAGTTTTAAAAACATCGAAAGATTTAATCGAATTTGACAAAAAGGTAGATAGTTATAGAGCATAAAAATGCTTTTTAGGGTTTTGTAGTAAAATAATAAAACAAAACGCTTATAATATCGTAATTTATATAATATGTCACACTAATTAGTCCAAATTTCCAAAAACAAATATTCAACATATCAGAACATGGATGGGATTCAATATACGAATAACGATAGCGTACTAGTGGGGACACGAAAGGTGTATCTCCGCCTTCAGAGGATACAACGTGTTTATTTCTTCACTTGCAATGATTCAATCGGTTCAATAATAATTTAAAAAAAAACTTCGGCCTAGGCCAAACTAATTTAACCTGAAGTATTCAGGCTAAACTAAATTGTCCTAGGCTATACTGATATATCCTGACACGCTGGATAAATCAGTTTGGCCTAGGACAAACTTGACCTGAAATCGGGTTTGGCCGGAAAGATGCAAGCTTTTCTATTGATTATAAAGATAAAGAGGTTATAAATTCGTTAAAACCTTTTATTTTACAACTACTTGAAAATGGTTGAATTAGATGGGAAAATTATTATTTTGTATAAAAGCGTATGCTTATCAAGTAGTATCATTATCACAAACTGTCAAAAGAAGAAGAACTCTTTAAATGTTGCAGTTGAATTGAAGTTAACCGATGCGCTATTAAACTGTTACCATATCATTTATTTATTTATTATTTATTAAATACTTTATTATATACAAAAACAGTAACAATAAATTATAATATTATATATTTATACAACACCTTTTGTATTTTATATTGAGATTTTTTTTCCAGCTAACCCGTAAGAAGAAAACAGTAAATAATTATAGACATTTGTGCACAATATAAACAAAAAATGTGGCCTTAAATCTATTGACAAAAAAACTAATGAGAAAAGAGAAAAATACACATTAAAATATAAGGAAAAAAATTAAAATAACATACAAACTACGAAATTGACTAATAACTTGAACTATTTTAGCGTCAGATAATAATCATTTAATCGTGTTTTAAAGATTGATAGCGATTCACTGTAACGAATGTTAGGTTCAAGATTCATGTATAGTTTAAGGCGAGGTATTTTGACGCGCGCCAATGCTATAGAAAGAGGGCGGCGCGGTATGTTCTGAAACCGCTGGAAAACGGTTTAGTTTTCGGATAAATATGTAAATATAGGATTTCAGCTGAAAACCAAAATTTGGTACATTCTGTTTTGTATTCAAAATTAAATAGCACCATATAAGATCATGTGGAAATTTAGAAATATTATAAACAAATTACTTGTTTTAGAGACTTTTTTAGCCTGTTTTCGGAATTTTATATGATCGAGTAAAGTACATTCTATCATATAATAAGTTAGCACATTCCTTAGATAATATCTTCAGATATATTGTGTAATTGTAAAACCTTTACTTAACAATCTATACATAAAAATGTGATTAAGCAAACTAGTTTATTCCGTTTGTCTGCGATGCCTCGCCTTAAAAAAAATTTGTTATCTCTTAAAAAGAATATAAGTGAATTCACTAAGAAAATAATTTGGGCATAATTTCAATATCAAATTAAATAAAGGAACGGGGTCTATGAATCAATAAAATTTATAAGATTACTATCTATATCTATATACATATAATAAAATCGTAGGAAAATCAAAACTGTACATTGAATATTTTTTTTAAAGAATACTTGGGGCGTGATCTACAATCGACATCGAAGTCAAAAGTATAGTTTTTAGAATTTTTGTCTGTTTGTCTGTTTGTCTGTATGTATATCCGGGGTAAACTCAAAAAGTACTGCATGCATTTACTTCAAATTTCGCATGAATATTACTAATAGGTCGGGTACATATAGGTACATTTAGGCTACATACTATCACGCTATCACTTATGGGGGAGAAGCTGTACGGAGTAAACGAAGTCCGCGCGGACGAAGTCGCAGACAACAGCTAGTTTTTAATATGAGGCAGAAGTAACATTAGGTACATACTAGTTTTAATGGAAGGCATTAATGAAATTAATTGTTGCAGTAGTCAAATTAAAGTTTTTTTTTAATTACTTACAAGAAAAATATGATTACGCCGGTTCCCTTTCAACCCATGGCAGAGTGCACCGAATTTCCAGGTGCTTTCTGTTTCATCACAATTTACCGGTTCGTCGTCACCACGATTCACCATATCCATATACATGGGTGGTGATCCCCATGATTAATTCGAATTGTTCTTTATAAACATCTGCCATTTGTTACTGAGAACGGTTTTTGAGATTTTGATTTTCAATGATAATCTGGAAAAAAGCCTCCATTAAACTTTTGCCCAACCCGAAAATTGAATCCGGACGTCATGACATAAACTGAATGGGTTACCACCTAGCCCATTAATATATTTTAGATTGCGATAAGACTAAATAGGATCCCGATAAAATTTAAAAGTTTTTGATTTTATTAATTAATTATTACTAACTTTTCTTTTTCCCACATACCTCTATTTACATTATCTTTATGTAAACAATAGACAATAATTTCCATATACGCTAGTGTTTATGGATCCCAGAAAAATATTTTTTTTATAACCAATTTAATATGCATTTATAGTCAACAATAAAATTAATCAAATGGAAATAAACCACATTTCCATATAATTGCATTTTTGACTACAGTCATAGTAAAAAAAAAGCTTAGTTTGGAATTATTTTAATGTGATATGTGCAGCAATATTTATTGTTTATTTACTAATATTTTTTATAATAAGTATAATCATACAATAAATACATACAATAAGTTGAGATGCCAATTCTGCGTGCGTAATCACTACATAGTATAAAACAAAGTCGCTTTCTTTGTCTGTCCCTATGTCCCTTTGTCCCTATGTATGCTTAAATCTTTAAAACTACGCAACGGATTTTAATGCGGTTTTTTAATAGATAGATTAATTCTTGAGGAAGGTTTTAGTATATAAACATTTCCGATATTCCTACGGGAACAAAAGCTACGCGGGGAAACCGCGGGCAGGTCGCTAGTATTATTTAAAATGCATATAGATGCAAGCATGACAAGGTACGATTATGACGATAATTTTAAATAAACGCGAACAAGAATATTTTAGCAACATTTCACGGTAGGAAGAAGTTTGCTTCGAATATACCAACCATGAAATTTATAGTGAAACTTTGTTACGAACAGCATTAAGTTATCTATTTTAAACAAACTACTAAGTTTTATTATTGGTATAGGTATAAATAGAGTGGTGATTTAAAAATTTCGTAAGTTTGTCAATTATTGTTAAGTAAAAATGTTAATTTTGAAAGTACATGCTTCCGTCTTCTTATCTTAAAGACATCTCTTGCTTCAAGTCTTGGATAATACCCACTACATTACTAAAGATTAATTATTAGCTCTTGGGAATCCTTCTTACCCTTTCTAAATCACAATCAAATAATCGTTGCAGCAATAATAATAATAATTTATATTTAAATATGAATAGGTACGTAAATGTATGTATGTGGCTTACCAAACCAATGGATTCTATTAATTTCGCCCATTTATATAATGTGAAGTATTAAGTATTTTTCATGGTAGTAATGAGAAGTTAGTGTTCATCTATGACTTGTTTGCTTCCATCCTAATAGAGAACTTAAGGATTGATCGCATACTGTTGAGTTCCTTCACCAAGTATAAGCCCTTTATAAAGAGGCAAGACAGTAAAAAAATATTATAATAATACACACTGTAAAAATTACGCGCAACGATGTAACCCCAAAGTAAGCAAATTATTTGCTTGTGATATGGTGTTAGTCAACGATACGATACGATATATTGAAATACATAAAGTACCTACTGAAATATATTTGATAAACACCCAAACCCAGTAATAAAAAGATATATAATGCTCATCACACAATTGCCTGTCCCTGTCGGGAATCGAATCCGCTTCCCATTGATTGCTTAGTCAAGGTCTTTAACCTCTTAAATAACCAAACCCGTTATATCTTAACCTGATGCGCTTCAGTATTTCCGTGTCACTGTTTTTTTTTCACTTTTGAAAATCTGTAGAAGCTTTCCCCGCCATTGAAATGAAAAACATACAACTTTTTATTTTTTCTGTCATCGCCTCTGTGGTCTAGTATTCCGGTGTTGATGTTGATTACATGAGGTCCCGAGTTCTATTCCCAAATCATAATGTTGTTATCATAAAAAACTGATATAAACAATGTTGCCTAGAATTGGATAAGTGCCCGGCTGGCCACATATCAGATCCAACTGACTAAGTATCTTCGGTTTTACAACATTTTATTCGGTTACACACCCATGATTAATGGGTGCACTTGTTGTGTACCTCTGCCTACCTTTTCGGGGATATGGGCGTAAAGATACTTTTTTTTTATCATCTAATCTACAAAATCCGACAGGTTCCCGTGACGCTCAAGTAAATCCGCATTTAGCATCATGGGCTCCTCTATAATAATATTTCTCATTTCATTACGTCAATGCATATTCTTTTCGACTATTGGTTAACTTAAACAAAAGAAAAAATTTGGAAAATCTGAAAGTTTACATCTCATGATACTCGTTAAATTTAAAAAGTAATTTAAAAATTGACTGACCAATTAATGTTCTACAAGTTAATCATTTCTCTGCTATTTTAATTAAATGTTGTTGTAAATTGTATATGTTCTATAACATTATTTTTTAGTATTTCATTAATTATATCTGTACAACAATCAATTAACAAACAATCCTGTGACCTACTGAAGTATTTTTAGCATAATCGTGACATATCCATACAGTCATGCAGACGTCCGCGAATTTTTTTCAATCAGTTTTCTTATGTATTATATATACTTGACGAATATTTTTAAAGTATTAAAGTTGTTTATAAAAAGGACTAGCTGCAACGTGTGCTGCATTATAACAGTTTTTGGCGAATCCCGCGGGATCTATTAATTTATAAAAAAATAAAAAAATATATAATTTCATAGGATAAAAGTAGCCATTGCTAGTGCTATTCCAGGTCATTAACTACCTGTGTGCCTTTGATCTAAATCCGTTTTTTTTTTGCGTGATTGGGTAACAAACATCCATCCATCCAAACATTCAAACTTTCACATTCATAATATTAACATAGATTAGGTACTCTTATCATCTGTGTACTAATATTATTAGTACTAAGTAATTAGAAGTATGAATATAATACGTGCAGTTTAAGTGCAGAAAAATAGGCGACCTTAACACATTAAGTGAAGAGCGTTATCTCGTTTCGCAGAGGTGTGCAATTAAGGTAATTAATTTGCAATTTACCGCGAAATATAATACAAAATGTAAGGTTAAGAGTTGTCTTAACGTAAAATCTGGAAGTTAAAGGAGATCCCAGAAGCAGAGTAGTTCACATACATCCACCTTAACAGTGGGGGGAAAAGCAGTAATACTCATTAAACCTGAGCTGAGAATCTTACTTTAGCTTTTTATGTATGTACTAGCTGTTGCCAGCGACTTCGTCCGCGCGTACTTCGTTTACTCCGCACAGCACCTCCCTCGTAGGTGATAGCGTGATAATATGTAGCCTATATATTGACCCGATCTGTTAGAAATATTTATGCAAAATTTGAAGTAAATCCATGCAGTACTTTTTGAGTTTACCCCGGACATAAATACAGACAAACAGACAAAAAGGTAAACAGACAAACAGACAAAAATTCTAAAAACTATATTTTTGGTTTCGATATCGATTGTAGATCACGCCCCAAGTATTCTTTTTAAAAAATATTCAACGTACAGTTTTGACATTCCTGTGATTTTATTATATGTATAGATTCCATGGTTATACATGTAGTTTACCACCACGTCTCGCCCGGATATTTTGGTACCATTGCCTTATCATTCTTGCTGCAATAGCGTCAATGGTTTTATCCCTGTCATGTTCCGGTTTGGAGGTTAAGGTTACATGCATAAGTCCCACACCACATTTTTATGTTTTCCCTTTCAGTGGCATCGCAAAGCTACACGTAAAATTTCCCGAAAGTTTGCAAAATAACTAATTTTCTTTGTTTGCTTATTTTATATAACACTATAAATTTGGCTGTGTTTTGCATTTCATTAAATTATTTGTTGTGCAGTTTTAGGTGGCTTAGTGTTGAAATTATTTTACAAATTAGGAAATTTTAGTTAGTCATACTATAAATTATTCAAACTTTCAGAAAAATATTCCATCGTTTTCAGGTTTCACATTGGTCCGCATTCCCCACAACTACCAGTCCCCAGATATTTGTTTACTCACTGTTACTATATTAAAGCTTTCTACAACTTTTCTTGGCGTTAAAAAGCATTACTTTACGATGTTAAATAGTCCATATTTGTGGGCTAATTAATATTTTTTGTCTAAAGATATAAAATTCAACAAACGTTGCAAAGAAACTCTACAGGCTTTAATCTTGCGGCTTGGCGTAACTCCAAAGACCTAATTTCAGCCGCGAATCAAGAACGAGTCTGGAACACAAGCGGTGTGACAACTACACTAATATATCACTTTAGCGCAGTTGCGACACGGCTCCTAGTCCACGGGACATGTCTTTTTTTATATCATAAGATAGCAAACAAGCAGATGGGTCTCCTGATGGTAAAAGTCAACCATCGCCTATAGACATCAGAGATGTTAATGGTGCGTTGCTATCTTGTGGCGAGGTCTAATGCCACATGCATAAGTTTACCGGCTATTTCACCCTCCAAACCGGAACACGACAGTGACAAGCACTGACGTTATTGTGGCAGGAATAGGTAAGGCGGTGGTACCAGACCCGGGCGAGACATAGCAGAACTCTACCAACTACTAGTCACGATGGAAATGACTGCCTTGCAGAACGGCAGTTGGCCTATTCTTCAAAGGAGCCCGGAACTAACACGGGGAAAAATCTTATTATATTCGTCTTTCTTATTATTATTGGTTTTGAAGTACAAATTATTTACAATTATTTAATTTATTGCATGGTGTAGCAAATATCTCGATGTTTCTTTCTATTTTCCCGTCGGGTGTAAATTCAAAAGTATTAATAGTTTATTATTAGCTCTTTGTAATGTGGTGTGAAATTTCATTAGGTTTAGATTAATCGGTTTAGATTAATCAAAAGTATTAATAGTTTATTATTAGCTCTTTGTAATGTGGTGTGAAATTTCATTAGATTAATCGGCTCCTTTACTATCCAAGATAGAGTATGATAGTGAATTGCGCTGATTTTATTGCAATTTATGATTTATATATACGTAATTCAGAAACGAGTTGAGATAATTTAATTTTAACTTTTTCTAACAGGATTATGTAATACTGTTAAACAGAAAAAGAAACATTAAAAATTGAAACAAAAAACCATAAAAGCCCATTTGCAAGTTTATTAATCACTCATTAAACCATACGACACTAGCATGTTCAAATAGGAAACGAAAAGTACCATAGAAATATTTATAAGATATATTATCCCAATTCTTAATTATAAACGCATTTATTTTTAAATGAGAAAGTTTCTTGCAAACAACACATAACTGGCTACTTTATAAAAGAATCGTATCCTGAGGACTATGGTGCTAACTAGCATCCCAGACTAGGCTGTCACACTAAACTGCAGCGGAATTACGTTCCGCTCTACCAGTGAAAGGCTGAATACTTTTTCTATTTTCACTCGTTTTATATTAGCTCCAACTGTGTGTAATCAAATCCATGTTCATTTTCCTCCTTAAGGATAAACTTTAAGAAAATAAGTCAAGATAAAAATGTTACTCAAGTTTCAGTATTTTTTCATGTCAGTGTTTTTTTTTATTTTTTTTATTCTGTAGATTTTTTCCAAACCATTAAAATTAAAAATATAACCTTTTATTTTTCCTATTATCTAATATACAAATTCCTATATGTTCTCACGATGCTCAAGTACATCCACATTAGCATCTTGGGCTCTCTTACTATTTCTGAGAAAGAAAGAGAGATAAATAAAAAAAAATGATGTGGTGTCGCGGGACACCAGGTAGGAACGAACTTCCTTCGGCTAAACGGCACTACTCGCTTGTGTACGCGACTGTTGCGCCTGCGCACGTCTCATTTAACGCTTTTATTCCACGCATTTTTCTTACGGTTTTACTATCACATTTTTTTCAGTTCGGTCGCGCAGCAAAATCCCTATCCCCTCCAAGCCTGCCGTAAGGAACTTCGTTCCAATAAATATAAATGATGTGGTGTCGCGGGACACCAGGTAGGAACGAACTTCCTTCGGCTAAACGGCACTACTCGCTTGTGTACGCGACTGTCGCGCCTGCGCACGTCTCATTTGACGCTTTTATTCCCACGCATTTTTATTACGGTTTTACTATCACATTTTTTTCAGTTCGGTCGCGCAGCAAAATCCCTATCCCCTCCAAGCCTGCCGTAAGGAACTTCGTTCCAATAAATATTTACGAGACAAATGACACTTACTGATCTAACCTCAAAGTAAGATTATTATTTGCTTGTATTATGGGTGTTATCCAGCGACACTAATACATAGAAATAAATAAGTATCTTCACGCCCATATCCCCTAAGGGGTAGGCAGAAGTACAACAAGTGCACTCACGATTAGCCGAAGATACTTGGTCCCACAAATGTGATAGGTGGCAAGCCTATCGCCAACCGGGCACTTTCCAATCCCTGGCAACTTTGTGTTTCTCAGAAAACTGAAAAAACAATTTTCTTATGCACCCGACCCGGGAATAGAACCCGGGACCTCATGCGGTCAACGTCAACGCTGGACCACTAGACCACAGAGGCGATTAGAAATACATAATATGTAAATACTGGAATATATTTAATAAAAACCTAAACCCAGAAATATAAACATTAATGCGCATCACTCGAATAACGGGGCGGTCATAGAAATCATTTGGCGAAATGGGTATTGATCTCCATTGTAGAATAGTCCATCGTGGCTACTAGGTGGTAGAGTTCTGCATTGTCTCGCCCGGGTCTGGTACCACCGCCTTACCTATTCCTGCCGCAATAGCGTCAGTGCTTGTCGCTGTCGTGTTCCGGTTTGGAGGGTAAGGTAGCCGGTAAACTTATGCATGTGGCATTAGACCTCGCCACAAGATAGCAACGCACCATTAACATCTTTAGTGTCTATAGGCGATGGTTGACTCTTTCCATCAGGAGGCCCATCTGCTTGTTTGCTATCTTATGATATAAAAAAAAAAAAAAAAAAACATCTCTTGTTTCTTATGTTAACCGGTACCGAGATATTTACTGTAGTGTACTGTACTCAAGAGGCATGAGGTATTAAATTAACATATCTCTGATATTTGCGCCGTTTTTCAGCCAGCGTTAATGTATTTTTATATTTGATTCCTTGGTATGAGAAAGAGATGAGAGACATTAACATCACGATGTTATTGTTGTGGTACCGTCCATGTGATATGTGATAGAAATGCATAAAGAACAATGGCGAGTTGTCATACAAGAAAATAATAAAAGCATTAAAAATGCTTCAAATATTTTGAGGTGAAGTAAATTAATTAAAAAAAAATACAAAAAAGTTGAACAATTTTAAAGATTTTTTTACAAATTAAACACAAGTAATCATTTTTCTAAATATTAACAATAATCAGTGAACAACTAAGTCCAAAATTTTGGGACAAATGTTGTATCAAAGGTTTAAGGATGTGTTTAGCGAAATTATAATCTCACTAATCTGAGTTAGATAGTTAGAGAGAATAAAACCTTTAATGAAATAATATTATTTTTATTATATATATAATGTTTTTGGAAAAAAATATATTAATAACCTGGTCTAATTTAAAACAGCAATATTTTGAGCATTAGACTTTAAAGAAAACATAGACAACAAATTAAATTCAAATAAAGGCCACATTAAAAAAATAATATCTTTTCACAGGGTTTACTCAAACATAATAAATACGAGTAAATTTTTATAAAATTATAAGGTTATTTATAGTAAGAGTTTTGACTAAAGACGATCATTATAAATACAAGGTATGAACTCGTCCTTGTTTTTTAACACCCACGTTATTCTCAAAATCAGAATACGACAGTGACAAGCACTGAACCTAGTATAGGGGGAATAAATGAATTGGTGAAAATGTAAAATCTAGTAGTAATAGTAACGATAGTTATGAGTTTAAGCCATGATCCACGGGTGAGTAAAACCGCGGTTTTATGGTTCGTCGGTAAAGCTCGCGGTGTTTTATCACAATATCGTAATTTTTTATACCGACGAGCCTCGTTCACGGTCATGTTTGTTATATTTTATCACGATTCTTCGGACATGACAGTTTAACTCGATCGGCACTAACAAGCCGCGAATAAAACTTTCATTCTTTGAAACCGTGGTATAGGCTCGTCCGCAGGACCTTTACGAGAAGGCAATAGCAAAATGTATTCGTTGAAATGATTTGACACATAAATATGTTAATGTTTTGTCGTAAATATGTATGTGTACGTAAATGTACGCAAAGTATATATGACATTAATTTTAATAGCATCGTAGAGAAGTGGAACCCAACGTTAATATTACCTATTTCCGCTTGACTCTCCTTATACCAGGATCAAGGTAGGAAAAATCGACTTGAAACGAGTTGGGAATACATAATCAGAGCAGCCATAATTGGGCACGTGATTCTGTAACATCATACAAACACGACGAACATACATATTTAACTGGAACATTGATACGGTGTGGGTTTGCCTACATAGTTTGAACTTTGAGCTTGATTTGAATAATAATTAGTTCTGATTTGTTTTGTGATTGATGTGTTCTCTATTTGTATATTGGATATATAAATATATTGCAAATAAACTTCCACAAGCATTTATTTTAGTATATATATTTTCCACACAATGCTATTCAGGGAAACTTTTTTATGAGGATTTTTTGCAAATAAACAACAAATTTTTTGCAAATAAAAAACAAATAATAAAAAAATCACAAAATAAAAGAAGCCATTGTCATTATTTTGAACTCTATTAAATTAATTATTTCTCTAAATATCTCGTCTATGGTAATATAATACATTTTTTAAGCGGTGAAGTGACAAATGTCACAACAATTTATTGATCACGGCTTAATTAAACTTGTTTTATTATCTTTATATTTATAGCTGCTACCAATAACTTAGTTATTCAGAATTACATAAAAAGAAAACTAACTATTAATTTAAGACATTTTTGAACAAAGTATTCAAAGATGTCGCCTAGTGTGCCGATTTTCATTATTTTCAAAAATACTTACATACATATATTTCTTTACGCCAGATCCCTGACGGGGTAGGCAGAGAGAACCGAGTGCCAGTAAGTCACGATTCTTACAGATTTGTCTTCTACTTCTTACGATTAGTCTTCTTCATACAAACACACCAGTTGCGAAGACTCCTGAAATCACCTTCGAATAATACCCGTCATCATGATCCCGTAATCATGGTATGTCAGTTTTGGCTGAAAAGCCAACCTGGAAACGGGACCTACATCCTTCTACATTTGTATATCTGGTTTGTTTACATTTCATTTATTATTAGTTCTACATGTCTGAACCAAGGAAGCAGGCGCTTTCCCCTTTTTATGCTGACATTCTCTTTCAGGTCTAACCTGTTTCTCACTATAATATCCTGGTCCACTTATTGCCAAAAATACTACTGTATTTGCAATAAACAAATAAATATTTTAAGGTAATCTTAATAAAACTCGCCTAATTATTTCGTTTACGTATAAACATAAATTTTATCACACGTCATCCATCCATCCACGTCAAAGCGCCTATCAAATTTAGCTTTATTGCTGTTGTAATAAGGGTATAAATTATTTTATATACCAAAATTATGTACCCAACAATAGTCGACTTTAGCGTTTATATGACTGCCTCTGATATATTATAGCCTAGTTTGGTGTCTCAGTGTTTTTACACTCATGCTGGAGGGCACTTGCGTTTTTCGTCCCGAAGTTATATGCGCGCTAAGGCACATGCAGTCCGGAATGTATGCGAAAATAGAATAGCCGATAATACCCGGTCACATCTGCATTTATCGTGTCATTGTACGAAGCTTTGTAACGGTAGACGCAAAAGCAGCTCCAGCATCAGGAGAATCTCTTGAAAAATCTGTAGTATTGGCGTTAAATGTTAACAGGCCTGTTCTTTGGAACATCACGTATAACTGTTGCTTTGGGTTATTGCCAAGGATTGTCATTATTATTGTCCAACATGCTGGTGAGTCCCACCCATCCCTCTAGCCGATATACCGGTAATTGTAGTATACCGAAAGCTTCTGAAGTCGGTTGTTTCACACTGTTAGTGTGGGCGACAATGAAGCAATTGTGAAGAAATTTATTTATTTATTTTATCAATTTTCTCGTAAAAATATTGTATCTCATTTGATTTTATTTAATGATCAATTTTGACAAGTCGAATAGTTAGCGACTCTGACTATGCAAACTATAAGACAAATATATATATATATATATATATATATATATATATATATATATATATATATATATATATATATATATATTAATTCATTTTTAAATCAAAAATGTCGACACTATCTATCTATATCGGATCTCAAACTTTCTTATTGTGTGATCTTTATTTTAAAAGCAGACATTGCTTCTACCTTTAAGTTAACTTTATCTGTTGTGTCACTCGTTCAACTTGGCAAAATTTTCATTCGATTCGATGTCAACGTGATACATCGTTTTAAAGATTCCAACATAGACTCAAGACTCAACACAATGTCTTAAAAATACGGGTCGGAATCCAACTTTAATTAATGAAACTGTTTCCTGCAATAATCCCCGTAAAATCAAAAAAGTGATGATTCGTTTGTACGTGACATTCCAACGAACGGAAACAGATCAACGTCAAAATGGAAGGCACAATCATTTAGCAGCACGACTTAAAGACGCTTGACTCAAGCCTATAGAAATAAGCATTATTCAAACCGTTGAATTCGAGAGCCGGGAAACAAAACGTGATTGCCCGTAGACTTATAATTTAATGCAATTTCCTTTTTCGCTGTGTGGTCCAAGTGGAAATATTATACCCTGCTTACACATATGCCATAGTCACGATAAAGTAAGTACTTGATGATGAAATAATTGAGATGAAATCAATAATGCTTATATTCGTGTAAATTCTTCAGCTTGCTTAATTTTGCTACCACCACGCCGGTTTGCATTTTCCAGTCATAATATAACGTCTGCATTTGCTAACGCGTTTAAAATTACGCCGCTAATCCCTGTCATATGGATGATAAAGCCCTAATATTTATTGTCTAGAACAGTGTATTTGTGGTTGTTGGTGGCTCTTTCCATTAAGAGTGTCATCTGGTCCAAAGTCGGTAACGAATTAAAACCATGAAGCCGCTTACTTTCTAACTTATTATTCAAATGCGACCCTAAGCCCAAACTTGGTCTCTCAGAAGATAACCTTAGGGCGGCCTAAAAGAGACCCCGAACTATTTACATCTGTAGCTGCTGTAATATCGTTAAATTAAATAAAACTTTATTTAAAGACTTTATTTTTTAAGAGACCCTGAACTATTTACATTTGTAGCTGCTGTAATGTCTTTAAATTAAATAAACCTTTATTTAAAAACTTTATTTTTTAATGTTTCATTTAAAGACCTTCGTTGTCTATGCGAGTCTGAAATATGTGCAATACATTCATTACTTTCTCACAAGAATGTCTGAAAGGAACTACTCACAATTATTAACGTGGGAATTATACGTTTACAACCTGTCAACTTTTAAGAAAATTGAAAAACTTAATAGATAAACTGTTCAAACTTATTTTAGTAGTTTTATATACTGTTAGGTTTGTTTTTAATAATAGATAGTTTGACACACATAGATGTTTATTCTTTCAAGACTTACAGCAGAATGACTCGAGTAGGCCGGTACAAAGTATGTTATAGTATCATAAATTTTTCAATAATTTAAAATAGGGTAGATTGAAAAATGTCAACTTCAAACAGATCAGTTCAGTTGGCACCACTTCCAAGTTTTTAATTTGTTATAAATATTTCCACGATGTTGCGGAAGTGGCACCACTGTAGTGCAGCATTTTGATAACAACAAATTCTAATATCTATTATGCGAGATAAACGAATATTAATATTACATTCAAGCATTATTTACAATATTATTCATATTACAAATAAATATGACCTAACAATACATTTTAAAATAAAATTATTAAAAAAAAGGTTAATACAGCGATAATTGTTGCAATAAATGATTAATTGATTTAATTTGCAACATTTTACTGATTTTCGTATATATCTATCTAGTAATAACAGCTAACAACATGTATAACTAAAAATAAGTATAACTTTAAAAAACAGCGCAGCAGTGAATAAACTAGCTTTTTGACGCAATTGTCTTTCTCGGCAAATTTATTACCATCACCGGAATTTTAGTAAAATGCTTCAAGAGATAGGGTTGAAGTTAACGAAATTCTTCTAATGTTCTTAAAGTTTTAGAGTTATACATTAGAAACCAAAATAATAAAACAAACTTTTTCTCTTTATTATATTTTGTAAACAAACCGTTATGTTTAACGGATAATCTTAGTTCAAACGAGAGTAATACCGATTTATATCCTTGGACAAATTGCACGAATCGATTTAACCCTAAAGTAAGCAAGTTATTTAATTTTGGATATGGATCAACGTTATTAACATATAGAAATATTAATATATTTAAACACGTTGTGCATGACGAATAACTATTATTATTATATATAAACGTTATTAATATATAGAAATACGTTGTGCATGACGAATAACTATTGATAAATTAAATAAACACCCAACCCATAAATAGTACAAACATTTATACTCATCACTCAAAAGTTTGTCCCTTACGGGAATCGAACTTGAGCCCCATTGATCGCTAATCAATAGACACTAATCGTTTTGCCAAAGGGCTAATACGTTTAGGTGGTGATTATTATGAAAATAATATATAAATGACATCTAAAGATATTTGAAACAATAAAGTAGTCACTGATACTATCTTATCATTAAGACAGGGATGTTAGGCCTCTTAATTATGTCTAACAGCTAAAGATCTAAACCAAAAACTTGGCAATGGCCCATATGCATTATAATGAATTATTGTTTATAGTTTATAATATAATACTGTTATTTATAAAAATATTTGTGTCGATTTATCACATTAAAATGTTGATATTTGGCTTATCTTTATAAAAAGGTAAAATAAATGTATTAAATTAAAATGAATAAGGAAAACTATTATTAACCAAACAGATTTCGATCAAACAGATATCAATCATGTAATTTAAATATTATTTAGGCATATACGACTCATACACAATTGATCTAAATCATTGTAGGACTGTTTACATAATCTATATATATAAAAATCAATTGCTGTTCGTTAGTTTTCTAAAACTCGAGAACGGCTGAATCGATTTGGCTAATTTTGGTTTTGAATTAATTGTTGAAGTCCAGGGAAGATTTAAAAGGTGTGAAAATATAGAAAAAAAAACTTGAGAGGTGTCAAGGGACACCCGGATGGAACGAAGTTCCTTTCGATACAAAAAACCTGTATACACTCAACAAAAATAATCGTCGCGACACCACACTGTTTAATGCGAAATAGAAATGAAAATATCTGGCTTGCTTTCTATAAGAGAGAGAGAGAGAGAGAGAGAGAGAGAGAGCAACATCCGCACGCCGCACAGCTTACAATACCTTACTATAGCAAAAAGTGTTGTGACAACTTTTCATAACAATTTTTTCCGTCTAGCCCCCTTTCACAACGCGCGATAAGGAACTTCGTTCCAAAAATAAGAGTAGTTAAAAAGGAAGAACAACGTTTACCAGGTCAGTTAGTACTTTATAGATATAATGATTTTAGATTAAAGTGAGCGAACAGAATAGCAGGAACAGAAACTATTTTCCATGCGGACGAAGTCGCGGCCACAGCTATAAACGGCCTACATAAAGATGTTCAGTTTCAATCAGAAATATTAAAAAAGATTTTGTTATCTTACATATAGAAGACAAGTTGTAGCTTAATTTGAATACTTAGATCCTTACGGTTTGTCAATCTGCATAAATAAAGCCTGCATATATTTTTTTATTGCTACTCTAAAAGCTAAATATTAATTTTATTATTAGTCTATTTTATAAGCAATAAAAACTATCAAAATTTTATTAATATTATTTACTTCATAATTCAAATCATCTTAAATTGATTATCGCTTTGCATACATACATACTGAAACAGACACATTATAATTTTCTAGTAGATACAATTGATGACAATTGTTGTGTTCGTAACGGAGTTCACTTATCGCTACCACCTGTAACTTGTCTGTGATAGGAAGGGTGCAGAATTCTCTTATTGCAGTTCGCTGGACTGCGAGGAGGAACCCAAGCGGGGCGCGGGACCCTTCGCTTCGTTAACGGTAATGCCCGTAATACGCAGGGCTGACGACTGCACTTTTTGGCGGTTCAATATGAACCTTTCATTATGAAATGACAGCCTCTGAAGCTGGAAATTTAATCGATTTATGTTCCCATTATTGAAGCGCTTTCAGGGGACACTTTGAATTATATACGTTCTCGTCAATTTCCACCGGCTTCCAAGAAGAAGGGATTTCTTTATTCGTCTATTTTTTTTGTTTGTTGGTATCTGAGCTAGCTGTAACCAGTGTTATTGATGTTTTATAGGTTTTTGATTAGATTGTTGATCTATTAGCTAGTTAGTCTGTTCAGTAGCTCTGATCATTAACTACGGGCTTAGTTACCGCGTCGGGCTAATAATTATTAGGTTGTTTTTATCTGAAAGCATCTCAGTAGCTGGCCAAAGTTTGGTGATCATGCTTCAGAAAAGCTTTTAAAGCTAGGGGTATCGGTCGTGAAACAGTGGAAAAGATATTCTGATAGTCCCCGAACTAATTTGGTAGAAATTATCAAAAACGTGAAATATCTATAATTTTACAAAAATTTCTCTATACTAACTTACTAGACAAGGCATGCGACAAGCAACTTGTGGTGCAGTAAAGTATAGTCCACGGACTACACTTACTTCATACCATTGTGGGCCGCAGTGACACGCGTTGCGGGTTTCAAATACTCAGAACTGTTTTATTGAAAACTGTGAATTGTTTTGCAACATAATTTTATATTTATAACTGTTTTCAAATAATATATCACAAAAGTTCACACAAAATAGTTTACGCTGTTAACAAATTGGGATACGACTACTTGTCCGATTATGACCTAAAATAGCACATATGGATACTTTTATCCCGGAAAAGTAAGCTGTTTCCTGTGATCCACCAAAAACTTATATAATGCAGTGGGCCGCAGGGTGCAGTTAGTTGGTACATAAATCTAACCTAACAGTATAATATAACCTGTTTAAATAAAATATTTATCTATTAATACATTTCTACTGTTTCACAATAATTATAATTTATATCCAACCGGTTTCGCTTATACTATTATATTTACAGCAATTAACTAGTATCTTCACGCCTGTATCCCCAAAGAGGTGGGAAGAGGCACACAACAAATTGAACACATGTGGTCCCAGGTCTGATTCACGGGTCGGGCAATTCAAAAGGTGTTTTTTCAGTTTTTTGATAAAAAAAGTGTTCAAGGATTGGATTAGTGCGCGGTTGGCGATAGGCTCACCACCTATCACATCGTGGGACTAAGTGTCTACGGCTAAACGTGGGTACACTTGTACCTCTGCCTACGTCTTCGGGGGTACTGGCGTGAAGATACTTTAATGATACTTATTTAAGCGAAACCGCTTTAAAATGTAATAAAAATGAATGAAATGAAATGATGTGGAATGAAATGGAATGATGTGGAATGAAATGGAATGATGTGGAATGAAATGGAATGAAAAAGACTAAAATGGAACGTAATGAAATTAATGAAATGAATTATAGCTTAGAAATAAATTATAACTCTCCTATTGTGAAACAATGCAAGTGGGTTAATTGATAAATATTGTATTGAAATGGAGATTCACTAAGTGCTGATGATGTAGAGTGTAGAATACATAACCTGTTTTTTCTAGTATAATATGTATCTGAAACCGTTATTACGTCGCAACTTTCCTGCAATTTAATTGCAAACACGGTTCTATTAATATTCTGAACGGGTTGTCTAGAAAAATCTCATTCAACTTTTTAATAACCATAACTGGTTATTCAGTATTACCGTCACGCCCCCGTTTCGCTCGTTTAAATATCCGAGACAATAATCAACATTGTTATTACGTCGTTTAATATTCATAGAGCAAGTGATCTTACGCGTATTCTACCAGTCAGTTTAGCTGCTTAGGGGATTAAGTTATAATGCGTCTGAAATTGTATATGATAAGTACTTCTAAGTGTCTTTGTGTTCGTTGAAATTTTGTAAATGACGACAGTTTACGAGAAACTTTATTTGGATAAGCTTGAGTTAACAAATTAACACAAATGTTCCTTCGGGAATGCACAGTGAATCAAGTTTTAAATAACTGGCGATATGGATAATGTCAATTATAAAATAATAGATTAACACCAATCGCTTTTTATTCGTGACAAAAGAGATTGACAGTTAAAATATAGATAGAAAAAAACAGTCGCATTTGTCACCGAAACGATTATCGTTTCTTCTTCGTATTACTTCCTGTAATGCACTGTCATGTAAATGCACTATAACAAGTCTAAGCGTAATCATGACAATAAGACTTAGTAATACTGCTAGTTTCTTAATGTTACCTATATTGCATCTAACTGAATACAGTAATGACAGCACCATCAGGGATATTTTCGACCGATTTCATTAAAAGGAGGAGGTTTTGTTTCAGCTGTATTTTTTATGTTTGTTACTCAAGAACTCTGATTTATTACCTGATTTATAAAAATCCCGTTTTCGTTTGTGAGAATATACTGTCCACTTAGTCCAATGCACGTTGTGGTGAAGATTCAGACCAGAGTGACAAATATAGAAAATTGGAAGTTGTCTATTGCAGTGTTATTGCGTTTAAATTATATTTAAATTAAATTAAATTAAACGTGAATTTTGATTATAATGAAATATCTTTAATGATAATGTAATTTATGAACTAATTGGGTGCAACATAAGTGATATAATCAAGTAAACTAATAAATATTACAAGAGTGTTTTTTTGTGTCAAGATAGCAAACTAGCAGATGGGTCTCCTGATGGAAAGAGTCAACCATCGCATATAGACACCAAAGATATTAATGGTGCGTTGCTATCTTGTGGCGAGGTCTAATACCACATGCATAAGTTTATCGTCTACATTACTCTCCAAACACGTTAAAACGCGAAACCGGTTGTTTTAATAAATAAAAAGTCAAGTAAAACAGTACAAGTGCTTTTAATACGATATAAATACAAGCTTTAATAATAATTAGAAATGTGATTGCGTGACAGAGTACCTACGCTAATACAAATATTACAGTTGTATATGATTAGAGGCCTAAAACACGAGATAACGACGGATTGATCGATAAGGAAAACTATTTTTATCGCCTAGAATAGAAAGTAAACGCTCTCGCGTTAAATACAACTGTTACCTCTAGAAAACTTTGGTGTTTGTTGCAACGTCTCCATTCGCGAAGCAGGGATGTAAAGCCTCGTGGAAAGTTTTGCCAACTACGCTATCCTTCAAGCCAATACACTTAAAGTTCTGATGTTATGACAGCAGGTCTAAGTAAAGCATTAGTACTGTGATCTGGCGAATTGTATGATTGTTATATTTGAGACGTTGAAACCTGTAAGGCTGGTTAGTATAACAAGAGGGAACAAGCATTTTTTTATAACATAAGATAGTAAACAAGCAGTTTACTCCTCTTTCTGAAAGAGAGAACCATCGCCTACAGGCACAAAAGATTTTATGATACGTAATCGTATAGCGGGATAGTTAATTATTTATTTATTTAAATTTATGCACAATTACAGTACAATGGATGACTTAATGCCAATGGGCATTCTCAACCAGCCAACCCCAAGTAAAAGCAAAAAAACTAAGGTGCAACTGATAATTAAAATGTATAATACCAATAATATATTATAATATATAATGAAAAATATAATATATTATAATATATAATGAATACAAAAAAAATAATCGGTTGAAAAATTTCGAAGTTATGTTGAAAAACACTTTTTTCAAAATTTTTCGTCAACGATTACTCCCAAACGATTAAACCGATGTTGATGCAATTTATGCATTAGACGTAGTTTTTTGACTAATGGAGCTGATTAGTTTTCGTACTCAATCGGTATATAAATCTGGACGTTATATTAAAAAATATTGTTTTACCAATAATTTTTTGGAATTGTTTTAAAATTTCTCAAAATCTCCTGGGCCGACTTGGTTCATATTTTCAGGAAGTCTAAGTTGAGCGGAATTCAATCGAATCGCATCAACCGCGTTACGATCGGTCTATCACACACACACACACATACACACACACGCATACACGCACACACACACACACATACACACACACACACACACACACATACGTCTATATACTGACGTCATCGTGAAAATTCCCCCTGTTGGTCCCGGGCTCCTATAAAGAATAGGCCAACCGCCGTTCTGCCAGACAGGTCGTAAAAGGCGACCGATTGGCTATACGAGTCACCAGCATCGTGGCTACTATGTGGTAGATTTCTGCATTGTCTTGCCGGATCTGGTACAACAGCCTTACATATTCCTGCCGTAAAGCGTCAGTGCTTGTCGCTGTCGTGTTCCGGTTTGGAGGGTAAGGTAGCCGGTAAACTTATGCATGTGGCATTAGACATCGCCACAAGATAGCAACGCACCATCAACATCTTTAGTGTCTATAGGCGATGGTTTACTCTTTCCATTAGGAGACCCATCTGCTTGTTTCTTAACTTAATACATAAAAAAAATAGTCGGAAAAGGTTCCTAGCTCCTTAAAACGTGGAGATCTGGTGAAAACTCGATTTTCGAAAATCGGAGCAAAATCAGTGAATTCCTTATCTACACACGTAGCGGGAAGTTAAAAACAGTGCTTAAAGAAATATACATTTTTACGTAAAGTATACTCATATACAGTAAGAAAGAATGTTTTCCATTTTGATTTAAATTTGCAAAAACGCGTTAATTATATTTACTCAGACAGTATTATGGGTAAAGTTTATATTTTTATAATTGATATGTTTTCCGAAGAACTTCTTAAATAAAAGTTAGCACATGGAGAGGCAAATTGAAGTGTTCGAGTCGCGAGCTTCAGCCAGGAAATTTGAGGCATCTATCCTTTTATATTTCAAGCCTCCCCCCTCTTAATATATTTTTTTATTGGATCCGACGCAAAACTTTCACAATTTGTCCTCTGATTTTATACAAGCCAGTGAAACTTTTGCTCTTTTCACTGTCACTTTGTTTGGTTTTAAATGTGATACATTTATTAAAAATATTATATTCTGCCTATATCAATCGCCTTTGTAGTCTAGTGGTCCGGTGTTGGAGTTGGCCACATGAGGTTCTGAGTTCGATTCCGGGGTCAGGCAATTCAAAAATGTGTTTTTTCAGGTTTTTGACAAAAACAATGTTAGGCTGGCCACCTGTAATATTGTGAGACGAAGTATCTTTGGCTAATCGTGGGTGCACTTGTTGTACCTCTGCCTACATCTTCGGAGATACGGGCGTGAAGGAACTTTTTTGATTATATTTTGATTTACGTCTAGTTCCTAAAAGCGATAAAGTTATTTGTTTGGCAAATATTATTTAAGACTAGCACAACTCAATAAATGTGCGTCTTAGATCTTATTGCACTTTCAATCGGTCGGCACTTGGTGCAATTATTAGTTGAAACTAGTTTATAACGCACTTGTGAGTTTGGTCTGTTTGGTCCCATAGAAATTAGTAACGTATTCTTTTATCGTCAGCACTTGGTGAAACGCCATTATAATACAATATTTATTAATTAATAACACTTGTACTGTTTCACAATAAGATGATTATATTTAATTTTCAAGCGGTTTCGCTTACACGAGCATCCTTAGTAACTGTAAATACCCTGAAGATGCTTGTATAAGCGAAACCGGTTGGAAGTTAAATATAATTAATTACCTCATTGTGAAACAGTACAAATGTTATTAATTAATAATAAATATTGTATATCTTCACGCCCGTATCCCTAAAGAGGAAGGCAGAGGTACAAACAGTGCACCCACGACTAGCGGAAGAAACTTGTTCTCACAATGTGATAGGCGGCAAGCCTATCGCCAACCGGGCACTCGTTCCATTCCGAGCAACGTTGTTTTTATCAGAAACCTGAATTTACACATTGTTTAAATTACCCCGACCTGGAAATTGAATCTGGGACTCACATGATTAACGCCGACGCCGGATTACTAGACCATAGAGGCGATTAGAAATTCAGATTCAGTAAAGATATGAATCATATTTCCCGAAATACAGGAAGATGGAAGTCGAATGCTGTAGTTTTCCTGCGTTTAAATTATTTAACTGTGTTTTTATCTTGTCTGGTAAAATTTGCAGCATTTCGATAGTCAAAAATAGGCCCAAGTTGTAGGAAAAGCTCTATTAATTTTAATCTATACATATAAATATTATTGGAGTGTGTATGTGATTTCAAACTAACTAGGGTTTTTCAAGGCCAGTGTTAATTTTACGGTATTATTACTCAAACAACTATTTTAAAAAATTGTATCTATCACATGTTTGCACGAGATAATCTCTAGAATGGCCGGACCGATTTTGATAGAACTTTTATTGAAAGATAAAGGAGTTTATAGGACAGGACATAGACTAATTTTTATCCGAGTGAGCAAAAGGAAGTAACGATTTTGGATCACGAACGAAGTCGCAAGTAACAGCTATTATTACCTGTGCGATAGTATAGTCGGAACTTGGTCGTAATTTAAAAAGCTAATATCTATTAAATAAGTTAGAGTAAAAAGTATAATGTCTCAGTTTAGCCACGGAATAAGTAATACTGGTGAGTTACCTTCGATACTTCCGGATAGTACTCGGTACTCGATTCTCGTTAAAATGAAATAATAAAATTAGGGGCTTAATTTTGACCAATATTCCTCTAAAAATAAATGAAATGTGAGTATTATAGTCTCTAAGAACGCCGCGGTACGCGCTAGTCGACACCAAGGACACGCCGCCGCTACCCCCGCTATTCTGTGTTGATAGCACGCTGCGTCCGCGCGGTGTCCAAGCATAGCGAAGGTAAATATAGGATTCTCGGTGTACTGTTTACTAAGAGCTATTTTAATGTTTATTTTTAATGTTATTTTTTCTCATCATATATGACAGCCAATTATCACGTCCTTAAAAATCGGAGGTAACTCACAAGTCAGCCTGTATAAATAAATTTAAAAAAACTATTTTATGTATGACAACAGACCCTAACCATAAACAAAATAGCAGATTCATGTTGTCAAATACGAGCACATGTTAATGTATCTATAATAATGTTTTATTATAGACACTTATTATAAAGATAAGATATAGGTAGATTATTAATAATAATAATAGTTTATTAATAATAGTTTGAGACCCGAGAAAGGACATAGGATGTTTTAATCCCGGTAATCCCACGGGAATTGGGACTAAGCGGGTAAACCCCGGGACTGTATCTTTAAGCCAGGGTAAAAATATTAATTCTGCCCTTTTTTTCTATAAAAACGTTACCTGTGTTAAATTTCATACTCCTCAGTCCATGTACTTTTCATAAAGCGGGATACAAAGTTTTCGCTTCATGTATAATCCGATTTCACAAAAATCAGAAGTATTCCAAGATACCCGTGCATGGAAAGTTGTCACGGAGTGGAATGCGTGACGTTACATTTTTCCGAATGTAAATTGTGTTGATTTTCAATTTATCATAAAGTTTAAAAAAGTTACTTGTAGATCTTGGAACGAAAGTATGGGAAATGTTACGAATATTAAGTGACTGTTTTCAGTTTTTTATATCAATAGATAGAAATCAAAACAGATGGTTCTCCTGATGGTAAAAGCAACCATCGCCTATAGACACGATGTTAATGGTGCATTGCTATCCGTGTGGAGGAATGGCAATGCCACATGCATACGACTACCGGCAACCTTATCCTCCAAACCGAAACACGACAATAACTATCATTGACGCCATTGCGGCAATAATCTATACATATAATAAAATCGTAGGAAAGTCAAAACTGTACATTGTATATTTTTTAAAGAATACTTGGGGCGTGATCTACAATCGATATCGAAGCCAAAAATATAGTTTTTAGAATTTTTGTCTGTTTGTCTGTATGTATGTCCGGGATATACAAAAAGTACTGCATGGATTTACTTCAAATTTTGCATAAATATTACTAATAGGTCGGGTCAACATATAGGCTACATATTATCACGCTATCACCTACGGGGGAGGAGCTTTGCGGAGTAAACAAAGTCCGCGCGGACGAAGTCATGGGCAACAGCTAGTATATGTAAAAGGCAGTGGTACCATGTACCCGGGCGAGATGTAGCGGATCTCTACCACCTAGTGGTCACGATGGTAGTGACACGTATTATAGCCAATTGTTCACCTTTTAACTCAATTAAAAAACATGACAGTAAATGGTTTTTTTTTCTGGATAGGGATATCCTAATTATCTAGCGGTATAAAATATATTCTACGACCTATTCTTATACATTTAAAATATGTATTAACAAAACAGATAAAACGTTCTTATCCTTACGTTTTATTTGGTTTTTTGCATCTGTAATTTATACTAATTGCCTCTGTGGTCTTGTGGTCTGGTGTCGGTGTTAACTACATGAGGTACCGGGTGCGATTCCCGGGTTGGAAGTTTTTGGAACGAAGTTCCTTATCGCGCGTTGTGAAAGGGGGCTAGACGGAAAAAATTCTTACGAAAAGTTGTCACGACACTTTTTGCTATAGTAAACTATTGTAAGCTATGCGGCGTGCGCATGTTTCTCTCTCTCTCTCTCTCTCTCTCTCTCTCTTTCTTATAGAAAGCAAGCCAGATTTACATTTCATTACAATTTAAAATTTTATTACAATTACTAGTGAATTACTAGAGTGAAACTACAAAAACACCATGACACGAGATTTTTATATATTAGAGCGAAGATAACTGTGTTCCTTTACAAAAATTGTGCATGTTTCTTAGTTTTTTTTATTTTACCAATATTATACGTGAGTCGAAATCTAGCTAACATGGGTAGCATATAATTACACACAGATTATCAACTTTCAAACTAATGATAATGTGTAAAAGATCGCATAATATCTATACATATGTATAATAAAATCGTAGGAAAGTCAAAACTGTACATTGAATATTTTTTTAAAAGAATACTTGGGGCGTGATCTACAATCGTTATCGAAGCCAACAATATAGTTTTTAGAATTTTTGTCTGTTTGTCTGTTTATCTGTTTGTCTGTATGTATGTCCGGGGTAAACTCAAAAAGTACTGCATGGATTTACTTCAAATTTTGTATGAATATTACTAATAGTAATACTTTCTTTAAATTGTCTTTAAATTATTCGTACTAAGCATGTATTTTTACTGTAATTATGTGCACAATAAAGAGTTATCATTCATTCATTCATTCATTCATAGGTCGGGTCAACATATAGGCTACATATTATCACGCTATCACCTACGGGGGAGGGGCAGTGCAGAGTAAACGAACTCCGCACGGACGAAGTGGCTGACAACAGCTAGTATTTTATAAAGTCGTTCCAAGTAATTGTCAGTTTCTTAGACTATCTTGGTTCACGCATGAGTGGTCGCCCCACCTGCATTATTTCACAATATAACTACTCGGCTCGAAAGATAATGTCTCCCTTGTCGTGTAACCTCTTAATAACGTTGCTGTATCATTAATCATTTCAAGAGTAAGGAAGTCAATCGCGATGTACCAGCTTTGAAAGTCAACCTATTGTGAGTCATTCTGATTAAATAGAGGAATAAATGGTAAATTAACAAATATCCAGGTATATTAAAGCCAGGAAAAACATAAATATATCCTACTTAAATTAAACTATTTTGTTGTAGGTATGTTTTTTATATGAGACGAAGACAACTAATTATTTTGCAATTTTCCGCGAACTTTGAAAGTTCGCGGAAAATTGCAAAATAATTAGTTTTCTTCGTCTGAACAATGGATTTCCGCAAAGTAACGCCTGAATCTATAAAATATGTTTTTTATATCATAAGATAGCACGCAAGCAAATGGGTCTCCTGATGGAAAATTCAACCATCGCTTATAGACACCAAAGATATTAATGGTGGGTTGCTATCTTGTGGCGAGGTCTTATGCCACATGCATAAGTTTACCGGCTACCTTACCCTCCAAACCGGAACACGAAAGTGACTAGCAATGACGCTATTTCGGCAAGAATACGTAAGGCGGTGGTACCAAGACCGGGTGAGACAATGCAGAACTCTACCACCTAGTAGCCACGATGATAGTAACTTGTATAGCCAATCAGTCACCTTTTACGACCTGCCTTGCAGAACGGCAGTTGGACTATTCTTCAAAGGAGCCTGGGACCAACACGAGGTATGTGTTTAAGTTTTCATCTTAAACCAGTTCTGCCAGGCAGGTTGCAAATGTATACCGATTCGTTATATGTGCCACTACCATAATGACTACTAGGTGATAGATTTCCGCAATGTCACGTCCGGGTATTTGGTGCCACCACCTCACCTATTCCTGTCGCAATGGCATCAATGCTTTTCGTTGTAATATTCCGATGTTGAGGGTAAAGTTACCGGTAGACTTGTGCATGTGGCATTGGCATCCTGCGATACGGATAACAACGCACCATTAACATCATTGGTGTCTACAAGCGATGGTTATCTCTTTCCATCAGGGGAACCATCTGCTTGTTTGCTATCTAATGATATAAAATATTCAATGAGTTTTTGTATATTAGTTATTGTATAGATGACTAGATATGTTGGCATATTGCTAGGTATCTCATACTGTAATTTACAATATGATAATTTTAATATCTAACAATATTCAGCAATCGAATTATATCGTAAGAACATTTAATAACAGTATGGCTGCGTAACCCTGCTGTTTTTACCACTTTAACTATCATAACATGAAATTAACTTGGTAACCTAACATAAAATAAATTTACGGCCTATCAAACCGCAGTCGGACAATGCCTTGTGTCGCGTGCTGTGGGGCCGTTTGTACCGCGAGTACCGTTTAATATTATCATAAAACTTAATACAACCTGGTGTAAACGACCCACTGAATGCATTTTGGGGTTAAATTAATGGTGTTTGATAATTAGCTTCCTTTTGATTGGTATTAGGGTATGAACGTTTTTCTCTTTTGTTTTATTTAATTTGAAATTTCAGGCAGTATTGTTTTGAAATTAATTTACATTTCAAAACAATACTTTTATTTAACTCAGATTGTTTTATCATAAGATAGCAAACAAGTAGATGGCTCTTATGATGGAAAGAGATAACCTTCGCCTGCAGACATCAAAGATGTTAATGGTGAGTTGCTATCTATGTAATGGAATGGTAATGTTACGTACTGTTAGCTCTGTCAATCAGGCACTTATAAAAAAGGCACTTTTGTGAACAGAAGTTTATTATTTACTACTAATATTTTACACTTTTATTGGATCTTGAACAACTTGGATTACTATTCACTCGCAATTCCCTTGTGTAGAGTGAAACTACTCGGAGTAGGGTATAGCACTAGTCTTTTTGCTGAAGGCCAGCCGGCAGGCAGAAATCGGGTCCGTAGCTGGGCAGTGGTTAGACTAGAGAATATCTAACTAACTGAAATTTGGAAAAACATCTGTTTATATACTATATTATTGATGATTTGCAGTTACGATTGCAAATCAGCAATATACTAAGACTATAAGGGGTGTAACAGTACGTAAGTCTACTTGATATCAATGACGCTATTTCGATAGGATTAGCGGCACACCGGGCGTTTCGATTTGTTGTCTCACGGAACTTAACACAGTTGGCTTATCGTTTGATACACCTCTGCCTTTTCTTCGGGAAATAAGCGTTAAAGTGTTTATTTATTTTGTTAAGATTGCAATATATTATTAGAAAGAAATGCGATATTAAAATAGTTATCACGGCGAGTCTCTTTTCGGAGTATTCCTCAAAGCGCAACCATTTTGAAGCGCAACTTAACTTTTCCTCGGAGCGCATCTTTTAGATGCGCTAGCGAAATAAATTAAAAATATTATAATTTTATTCCTCGAAGCGCCACAATAATGAAAAAACTGGCCAAATGCGAGTCAGACTCGCGCATGAAGGGTTCTCTACCATCATATCAAAAAAAAAAGAAAAAAAGACACATTTATTGTATGGGTACACCCCTTAATATTTTTATTTTATTTATTTTTAGTATTTGTTGTTATAACGGCAACAGAAATACATAATTTGTGAAAATTTCAGCTTTCTAGCTATCACGGTTTATGACATATAGCCTGGTGACAGACAAACAACGGAGGCTTAGTCATAGGGTTCCGTTTTACCTTTTAGTACGGAACCCTAAAAATAGGGAAGGGCATAAAAAAATGGTGTAAATAATAAAAAAAATATAAATAGTAAAAATGTCGGCAGAGGTACAACCAGTGCGCCCACGAGTAGCCTAAGATACTTGGTCCCACAATGTCATAGGTGGCAAGGCTATCGCCATTTATCCAGACTGTTTTTTTAGCCGTGGGACGGAATCAAACCTGTGTTTTGAACGTGAAATTTTGAATTTTTAAATTATTTTTTTATTACATAAATCGAACATATTATCGATTCTGAACAGCCTCTGAAAATTCGACTCCGACTCCGACTCGCACTTGGCCGGTTTTTCATCATTGGTGCGCTTCGAGGAATAAAATTATAATATTTTTAATTTATTTCGTTCGCACAACAAAAAGGTGCGCTTCGAGGAATGGTTTAGTTGCGCTTCATTAGGTGCGCTTCAAAATGGTTGCGCTTCGAGGAATACCCTTTCTTTCCTTTTCCTTTTCCTTTCCTTATACCTTTTACCTTTTACTTTTTTCTTTCTAAAAGGCGGTAAATCGAACAGCAATAAACGACCATCCATTCATTTGGATCAAATTATGAGGTCTCTGGTTCGAAAACCAGATTGAGCAGTTTCATACACAGAACAAATTCAAAATATTGGTTTCCCCCGTGTTGGTCCCGGGCTCCTTTAAAGAATAGGCCGACTGCTGTTCTGCCGATCAGGTCGTAAAAGGCGACCGAGTGGCTATGTGCGTCACTATCATCGTAACTACTAGGTGGTAGAGTTCTGCATCGGCTCGACCGGGTCTGGTACCACCGCCTTACCCACTCTTTGCTAGTCACTTTCGTGTTCCGGTTTGGAGGGTAAGTTAGCCGGTAAACTTATGCATGTGACATAAGACCTCGCCACAAGATAGCAACGCACCTATAACATCTTTGGTGTCTATAGGCGATGGTTGACTCTTTCCATCAGGAGACCCATCTGCTTGTTTGCTATCTTATGATACAAAAAAAAACAGCTTGAATTTTGATGGTAGTATCTTCATACTCAAATGACGACATGCTGTGGGTTCTGGTTATTACAAACGAAAATCAAAAGCGGTTATTTAGATAACCAATTTTGTTAACCGACAAAATAGTTAACCTACTCTGCCAAACCTTTAAAAAAACTGGAGTGATAATATATAGTTTTTGAGTTATTGTTAAGTGACATGACGAAAATTTGCTTATTAAAATTTGGTGATTGTTTACTAATTTAGGGTGTTGAGTACATTTTGAAGCGCAGGCACGACTTAGAAAGCTAGAAAGATTGAAATTTACGGTATCATATTTTTGGTACAGATTCAATTTTTTGTGCTTATTAAACATTTTTTGGATAATGTATTTTATGGCTACAATTTTTTTAGGTGGTCATTATATTTATCCCTTTATTTTTTCACCCATAGCGTTAGCCCTTGTCGTTATTGGTAATTTGACGCTTACTTGTCGTGTTACATCCTTGCTATGTGGATACCAATGTATCTCTAACATCTTTGACGTATGTAGGAGGTGGTTATTTCTTTCCTTAGGAGAGCAGTCTGCTTGTGTTTACTATGAAAATAAATATAAGAGATGCAAATTAGTATTTTAATCATTAAGATAATTTTAAATGAAAATCTAAAGCGGTTATGGAGATAACCAATTTTGTTAGCTGACAAAATAGTTAACTTACTCTGTGTAACCTATAAAGAAACGTGATAATATATAGTTTTTGATTAAATTAGTTGTTTATGTGTAGGCTTTGACATAGAAAAAATAATTTGTTCTAAGTGTACCCGTTTCAAGCTGACAGGGGACTGATTGCGGCAGGTGCATTTGAGAACGAGTGACGTCACTGTTCGTCAGTGCCGAATAAATTGGACTCCAACCCGACCGTTTTGTCTGATACGATGTCGAGAAGCTATTTAATTGAGATGTTTGACGTGGGGACCAGTCATTTGTCGTGTTTTAGGAAAAACGTATTTATCGAATTTACCCTTGAGATAAGAAAAATAAAATAATTCCGTTAAGCGAAGGGAGCCCGTATCAACACGGGGATGTAAAAGCAAAATGAACTTAGTCGTGGTAGAAATGTTATAAAAACCTTAGGATTTGTGACTCAGTGAATGGCTGGCCACACACTCTAATATATATTCAGAATCCCGGAAACGGCTACAACAATTTTTCATGAAATTTAGTATGCAGAGGGTTTCAGGGATGATAAATCGATCTAGTAAAGTTTGATTTTTATAAAACGTCGTTTTTACTGAAAAAAGAAATACCGAGCAAAGTACTAATTTTAAAGTGCAATTATTTGTCAGAAAGCTAGTAAATGTGTGTGTCGCCGAGAATTTTTTAATAATGTGAGATTATATATTATAATCTACATATAATGCCGGCGTCGGGAAGTGATGACCCCATCGCCCGCCGGAGGGATAATATTCTTTTTTGAAATTATTCCACCGGTGCAGTCAGTCAAAAAAAGTGGTAGTACCATGCTTAGCTGAATGGGTCGGCACGACCGGGGCGATACCACTACCTCACTTAAAACCAACGTAAAGTAACAGCTTTGCTGTTGCGTTTCGTTTGGTCTGTGAGGTTCCCGGAGGCCCTTTTCCCCTCCCCCTAACACTATGGAAGCGCAATTTAAAGGTAGTAGTTTACCCCAGGGGGGTACCACTAGCGTAAGCGGTGGAGAATCCCCCTCTGGACATCCATGTTCAGGGGTTTGTAATCAGCCTAATCATGGATGCCCAGGCTGCCCTGCGTACTCTGGAGGGGGGGGGGGGGAGGCACAATTGCGCTCTCCAACTTCGCTGCTTGCGGCAAATCGAACAGAAATCGAAAGGCACCCCCTACCACACTCCACGTGGACTATACTAATGTTAGGGGTCTTCACTCAAACCTAAATGCCGTCCACTACCACCTTGAGACGGCTAAGCCGGTTCTGTTCTTTTTAACTGAGACGCAGATATCTTCTCCGGCTGATATCTCATATCTCTCCTACCCGGGGTACAAATTCGAGCATTCATTTGTACCCCGGGCGGGAGTTTGTGCTTATGTCAGAGAGGATATTTGCTCTCGACGTCTCAGCAGCTTTGAAGGCTATAGGGACCTATCCATCCTCTGGCTGCTTGTAGACTGCGACGACCATCCCCGCATCTATGCATGCCTCTACAGGTCCCATAGCGGAAATGCTGAAGTCAACAGGCTCGTTGAGCACCTTCAAACGGCTGCAGATTCCGTGTTGCAAAAGACCCTCTCCACTCAGATCGTGATCTAGGGCGATTTTAATGCCCACCACGCCAAATGGCTGTGTTCACGCACTACCGATCATGCGGGGAGGTCTGTTCACGATTTCGCCTTGGCATATGGTCTAACACAATTGGTAACCACGCCTACGCAAGTTCCCGATGTGGACGATCATACGCCTTCACTGCTGGACCTTCCGCTGACCTCCCATCCGGACAATTATCAGGTATCTGTGGACGTCCCTCTTGGTACGTCAGACCACTGCCTGATCCGGAGTAAAGTGCCGGTTACGCGTCTATCACGGCCTCCTTTTGCAGGCTGTCATCGCGTTTGGCACTATAGGTCAGCAGATTGGAACGGGATGCGGTCTTTTTTTGCGTCCTACCCATGGGGGCGGATGTGCTTCTCGCTGGATGATCCGAGTGTCATCGCTGACTCTATCGCCGATGTGGTGCTGCAGGGCATGGAACTTTTCATTCCATTTTCTGCGGTACCAGTTGGTGGTAAGTCTCAGCCTTGGTTTGGTCGCTCCTGCAAAACGGCTTCAAACCGAAAGCAGGAATGCTACCGGGCTTGGGCTGCAGCGTCGACATCTCGTGATGAAAAAACCAGCACGTTACGTAAGGAGTACAATTCCGCTACGATGTTCTTCAAAAGAGCTATCGCCAAGGCAAAATCTGAACACATTGGCAGAATTGGTGAGAAATTAGTTCGCCTTCCTTCGGGAACTCGTGCGTTCTGGTCTCTCGCCAAGGCTGTATTGGGGACTTTTTCACAGCCCTCTCTTTCACCCTTACACGGAGATGATGACTCTCTGGCCCATACCGCAAAGGAAGAAGGCCGATCTTTTGGGCTCGTTCTTTGCGGCCAACTCGACTCTGGACGACCAAGGAAATGCACCGCCTACCATCCCGCAGTGCTATAGTTCTATGACGGAATTAAAATTCTTGCAGTCTTTCGTACGTGAGGCACTTTTTTCCTTGGACGTCCATAAGTCGAGTGGACCGGATGGCATCCCTCCGATTGTACTTAAATCATGTGGTCCAGAGCTGGCGCCGGTAGTAACACGCCTGTTCCGGCTTTTCTACTCACTCGGCGTAGTACTGATTTCATGGAAGACAGCTTTAGTGCATCCCATCCCTAAAAAAGGAGATCGCGCTAATCCGTCTAACTATCGGCCGATAGGCATAACCTCCTTGTTCTCCAAAATTATGGAGACAATCATCACCTCGCAGCTCCTCAAGTATTTAGAAGAGCACCAGCTGATTAGCGACCGCCAGTACGGTTTTCGTCGCGGCCGCTCAGCTGTTGATCTTCTAGTATACTTAACACATCGGTGGGCGGAAGCAGTTGAGTCCAAGGGGAGGCATTGGCAGTTAGTTTAGACATAGCGAAGGCCTTTGATAGGGTATGGCACAAAGCGCTTCTGGCAAAGCTGCCTTCCTATGGGCTTCCCGAGAAATTATGCAAGTGGATCACCAGTTTTTTGGCTGATCGGAGCATCAAGGTCGTAGTTGACGGTGCGTGCTCTGACCTTAAATCTATCAATGCTGGTGTTCCACAAGGCTGCGTGCTATCACCGACACTGGTCCTTCTGCATATCAATGACATGATGCGAATTCGCAACATACATTGCTACGCAGATGACAGTACTGTCAATGCTACATACTCCGGCCGAAGCGGTATTTCTCGGGAACACGTCAAAGAGAGCCGAAACAAGCTTGTGTCCGAAGTTGAGAATCAACTAACCGATGTCTCAGAATGGGGTCGTCAAAACCTGGTCACTTTTATCCCCAAGAAGACACAGCTTTGCGTGTTTTCCGCTAAAAAGACACCCTTTGTCGTGTCACCTCGATTTGGGGATACTCTCCTGACAGCCTCAGCTAGTATCAGGATTCTGGGAGTCGACATATCGAATTACGTTCAGTTTCGCGGTCATTTGGAAGGTAAGGCTAAACTAGCCTCCAAAAAGCTCGGTGTGCTCAGCAGAGCGAGACTGTACTTCTTGCCGGCCCATCACCTTCAACTTTATAAGGCTCAAATTCGGCCCCACATGGAGTACTGTTCTCATCTCTGGGCCGGAGCTCCTCAGCTCCTTCCTCTTGATCGCATTCAGCGTAGAGCGGTTCGAATCGTTGACGATCTGGCTATTTTGAAACGGCTCGAATCTTTGGCATTGCGCAGAGATGTTGGTTCACTCTTTGTCTTCTATCGTAACTTTCATGGGGAGTGTTCCGACGAGTTATTTGGATTAATTCCTGCCGCCGACTTCCATCATCGGACATCGCGTCAAAATTTGAAATTCCATCCTCACCATCTCGATGTCTGGAAATCCACAACTGTGCGTTTCTCTCGACACTTTTTGCCTCGCACTACTTTGTTGTGGAACCAATTACCGGCAGGGGTGTTTCCAAACGGATACGACTTGGGGGCCTTCAAGAAAAGAGCTTACTCATTCTTAAAAGGCCGGCAACGCAACTGCAAGACCTCTGGCATTGTGGATGTCTATGGGCGGCGGTGATCACTTACCATCAGGTGCACCTCCTGCTCGTTTGCCCCCTCTTCTATAAAAAAAAATAATAATTTGGTTAGGTTAGCAGATAAATTATATCACTTAGCTAGATTATAATGTAACGGAATTGCTCCCTAGTTAGATTATAATTTAACGGTATTGACAATTTCACGGCGACATATACATTTCGTTGCTGGTGAGCGTATGCCGCATTCTTTTACGTCTAAATACGAACAATTTATTCAATACTAGCTGACCCGGGAAACGTTGTTTTGCCTTTTTTACTACTCTTATTTTTTTGTATATTTTCTCACCTTTTAAACCTTCCCTAGACTTCAACAATTAATTCAAAACCAAAATTAGCCAAATCGGTTCAGCCGTTCTCGAGCTTTAGCGAGACTAACGGACAGCAATGTTTATTTTCATTAACAAAATCATTTTCTTATTCTTATTAATAAAATTACTGATCTGCCTATATGTCCCTTTCTAGATCCAGTTATTTCTGAGTCCCAGCACTGGTTCAAGTCCATTGTGAAGGACATTGGAAGGGTAGCCCAGCCAAAAATTTAAAAGCACATTATCGTCGATTGCTAAAATTCTGTGGCGATTCTCTTGACGTTTTTTGTTTCTGTATCCATAGTATTAGCACTTGCCGCCATTGGTAAGTTGGCGCTTGTCGTATTACGTCCTTGTTCACATAATTAATTCGCCGCATGAGTGTTGCGGGCGGCGTTGGCTGCCGGAGGGCGCCGGAGGAGCGTGTCAGAGGAGAGGACAGGGGCGACACCTGCACCACTCGCGTTCTGTATTCATCGCTGACGGTTGATAATTTCTGTTATTTTTTAAATTTTGTTAGCGAATTATACCAGTACCTATTGTAATACAGTTCACCTTTTATTTTAATCCCGTAGGACCCTGAGCAGTCCTTGCTACGTGGATACCATTGCATCTCTAATATCTTTGATGTATATAGGAGGTGGTTATTTCTTTCCTCAGCAGAGCAGTCTACTTATGTTTACTGTGAAAATAACTATATGACAAGCAAATTAGTATTCTATTCATTAAATAAATATCGTTTTAAGAGATTTACAACAAATTAACACAAAATGAGCACATGTATTTACGTCTCAGTATTAGAAAGAGCAATTCCATTTCCCTATAAAATACAGTGGGTGTTTATTGTGAAAATACTGGCGCTGGTCTGGCGCGGGCTCCAATTCGCATTGTCGCTAAGAACTCCGCCAATATTTGAGTTTGCCCTTCTTCCTGACGTCCTTCGTTTGGTGTAAGATTATGGTTGCTTCATACAAACAAGCGGCAGCGTCAGCGATAATGTACTGTAGGTTCACCTTAATATACAGCTAATATTAAATCAATAAATTCAATATAAGTAATTTGATAATTAGACATGGCTTAAGGATTCGGTTGTGTTGCTTCTCTGAATTCTAGTTGCCCATCCAGCCTTTACACAGCTGCTATACCTAGTGAGAAATATATATCACAATCTATTTGCAGCACGACTATCTATACCTATAATAAAATCGTAGGAAAGTCAAAACTGTACATTGAATATTTAAAAAAAAAAAATACTTGGGGCATGATCTACAATCGATATCGAAGCCAAAAATATAGTTTTTAGAATTTTTGTCCCCACTATTTTCTGTTTCATTCAAATACACAAACTTTTTATATTATAAGATTTTCCATTCAAAAAAGTTTCTGTAAGATTCATAAATATTTTATTTTATACAAAACCTTGTATTAATAAAAAAAAACCACAAAAAAGAATTATCCATTTTGGTCCACTTATTCTAAAATTATTAGCGTACGTTAATTTCAGCGATTTGTCTTTATTTAAAACTAGCTGTGCCCGCGACTTCGTTCGCGTGGAAAAATTTCTAAAATAAAACCCACATAGTTCCCATTTCCGTGGGATTTCCGGGATAAGAACTATCCTATGTCCTTTCTCGGGTCTCAAACTATATTTGTACCAAATTTTATCCAAATCGGTTCAGCGGTTTAGCCGTGAAAGCGTAACAGACAGACAGACAGACAGACAGAGTTACTTTCGCATTTATAATATTAGTATAGATAAATACTTCGTATGTATTCCTGTGTATTAGTAAATTGTTCACTAACACCCATAAC
Source organism: Apodemia mormo (assembly GCA_036924255.1). Lineage (NCBI taxonomy): Eukaryota > Metazoa > Arthropoda > Insecta > Lepidoptera > Riodinidae > Apodemia > Apodemia mormo. Next base: position 1,558,618 of record JAUPFN010000017.1, on the reverse strand, counting down.
AGTAATGCTGGGGCTGCACTTGCGTCTTTCGTCCCGAGGTTATATTATGCGCGCTATTTTTATGAGAATATATCCCGAGGTCATATTCTCATAAAAATACTTTCCTAACAATATTACTAAGTAGTATAGCTTTGCGAGCCCTTACAAAGCTCTGCTTTTTGCTACTAATATCTGCGGGATAGATAGACCCGCTGTATTCTCCGCTTTCACTTGTACTTTAATCCAAAGACAAATGATCGGCTTTTCAACTCCACTCTAGCGCGCATCCAAAGGGTTATGGAAATGTTTGACGATTCCTTCGTGTCGAGTGTTGTCGTTCTTTGATTGTTCTACATTAATATAAAATCTAGAACTTTACACTTAAGAATACAAAATTATTTTATCAATTCAGGACCAAGCTTTTAAAGTGCTTACCGAAGTCTTAAAGTTTCTCTTTGTACTTGTTTCATTTTAGACACCAAATGTAGACCAATGTATTACTTTCTTTTAGTACTTGTTTCATTTTAGACACCAAATGTAGACCAATGTTATATTTTAATTAATTATGTATTTAGCATTTATTTCGAGCTACAGAAAACTTTGAAAACTTAAGAATTTTTTTTAACACGACTGAATTCCAAGTAGCAACCTTGCTTAAGACTAGCACGCACTGAACATCTGAGCCGCGTGTCGGTGGTTCAACGTGGCGAAATTTGCTTGTTCGATTGCTCAATTGGACAGAGCCTTTGACTATGGGACATACAATTCGACTTCAGTACTATTCTCATCTCTGAGCAGGATCTCCACAGTAATAGCTACTTCCTTTAGATCGCATTCAGCGTAGAGTGATTTGAATTGTTAACGACCAGGCTATTTCGCATCGGCTTGATTCTTTGGCATTACGCAGAGATGTAGGTCCGTTTTGCAGTATTACCCCATCTATCATGGAGAGTGTTCCAACAAACTGTTCGTGTTAATTCCTGTCATTGAATTTCAACATCGGACGTCGCGTAAAAATTCAAAGTTTCACCCTCATCACCTCGATGTCTGGAAATCGACAGCCGTGAGATTCCCTAGGCACTTTTTACCACGAACTAATCCTCTGTTGAATCAATTACCGACGGGGATGTTTCCGAACGGATACGACTTAGAGACATTCAAGCAAAGTGCTTACACATTATTAAAAGGCCGACAACGCAGCTGCAAGACCTCTAATGCTCTGGCTGCTCATGGACGTTGGTGATCATTTACTATAAGGTGAGCCTTCTACTCGTTTGCCCGTTTTGTCTATAAAAAAGTCTGCCGGCCTCGGGTAATGTCGCTGGTTTAAATCCAGTCGTGTCAAAACATTTTCTTTATAAGTTTTTAAATTTTTCCTCGCACGGGATCAGTTCTAAAATACATATATTGTTAAAAAACACGGAAATATTCTTAACAATTATAAATATTAATTTAATCTATAACGATGAACTCGTTTAACTGCTATGTACATATGTATATCCAACGACCAGTACAATCGATGGAATCGATTACAATGCAAAAAAGAATTTTTCCACGTTAAACCTCCTACATGTAGCTCAGTTGGTCAGAATGTTCCGGCCTCAGTCAAAGTGGCTCATTCGAATTCAGTCATGTCAAAAATGTTTCTAATGGTGTATAACGCTTTAATTTTAATATTTTTATAAAGTTGGCTAACTACATATAAATCATCACTAAATTGTAAGGATATGCAAGGCTAATGCCGTGTTCTATCATCAACGATCCGTCATTTGTAGCAGTTACCATTAGAAACAAATTTAATTTAACCAATAATAACAAGGCATTTCATACTGTCCCACAAGTTTCTAAGACCATTTGGTAATTTGACTTTTGAAGGAACCACGGATTAAACTGGATACGTCTTCCAAGGCAATTTCTTAGACTGTCAATGTCACTTGCATTAACACCACGAAATACAGAGTTTATAACTCTGTATTTCGTGGTGAACTTACTGATAAAATAAAATCACTCTAGAAGTATTCTTCAAACCTTAGATTTTTATTCGACACGATAAAATAGCACAATACGTCATATTTATATTTTTTCACGATATAATATATCTATAAGTGTTAGACATTTACATACGTTTGCTCATAAGAGCAGCTATACATTATCCGCCCTACACAGTGTCTATTAGTATGTTTTGCGTGGTCTGTGGTAGGAAAACTTTTACCTAATACCTCGCAGAAAATGTTCCTACCACAGACCACACAAAACATACTAATAGACACTGTGTAGGGCGGAAAATGTATAGCTGCTTCTAACTTAAATTTCGCTTTACTGATACAGATAGTAAATGACATTCAAATCTTCTGCATTAAATCTAGTAAGCCTTTTATCGAATACTACCACTGGGGTTGTTTTTACAAAACTTAGGTGCGTTTCTTTCAATTCTTACGCTGATATATGATTTACTTCTCAATGGCATCGAATCACAAACAATTGAATTGATTACTTCTTCTAGTTAATCTGCTACGCCAATGTGACATTATTTTTTTGCCTATCATTTTATAATTCCATCGTTTTTAGTTATGCATGTGGAATTCCCTCTCGCTACATACATAGCAATGCACCATTAACATCTATGGTGTTTATAAGCCATGATTTCTCAATCCACCTGGAAAACAATTATTTACTATTTTTTTTATATCATAAGGTAGCAAACAAACAGATGGGTCTCCTCATGGAAAAAGTCAATCATCGCCTATAGACAACAAAGATGTAAATGGTGCGTTATTTTGTGGCGAGGTCTAATGCCACATGCATAGTTACCCTCCAAAACGGAACACGAAAGTGACAAGCACTGATGCTATTGCGGCAGGTATAGGTAAAGCGGTGGTACCATACCCGGGCAAGGCAATGCAGAACTCTACCACCTAGCAGCGACGATGGTAGTGACTCGCATAGCCAATCGTACGACCTGCCTGACAGAGCGGCAGTTGGCCTATTCTTCAAAGGAACCCGGTATCAACGCGGGGGATATGTAAGTACTAGTAAAGGATACAAAAAAATCTAGGCTTCAGGCAATGCGCCTATCTAGTGAAGAAAGATCTTTCTACCGATGTATGACGATATCAATGTACGTATCACAAGTCTCTCATATTATGTCATATCATAAATGTAAGTGCATCATGTACTTGTAATACAATCATTGATCCCATTGATAATAAATTAATGCATGCGAAGACTAATTAATTAAGCCATATCGTGCAATTATTAATGACTGGCGCTGATCAATCGGCGGTGCTTGTGTTACTAATTACGTTTTGATTTGGGATTTAGTGATTAAATATTGGGTCTGTTGTTTTATTTATCATGTTAATTTATAACCTACTAATAATAAACGCTGGCTTAAGGCAATCCTAATGAAATAATATATGCATCGTTTCGAATGTGTGCTAATTATTCATGGAACTAGCTATTGCACGCGACGTCGTCCGAGCGGACTTCGTTTACTCCGCACAGCTCCTCCCCCGCAGGTGATAGCGTGATAATAAGTAGCCTATATGTTGACCCGACCGACAGATTTTTGTCTGTTTGTCTGTATGTATGTCCGGGGTAAACTCAAAAAGTACTGCATCAAGTTACTTCAAATTTTGCATGAATATTACTAATAGGTCGGGTCAATATATAGGCTACATACTATCACGCTATCACCTATGGGGGAGGAGCAGTGCGGAGTAAACAAAGTCCGCGCGGACGAAGTCGCTGGCAACAGCTAGTTATTATTATGTGTATAAATTATGTTAAAAAAACATTTGATGTAAATGAATGATAATAACAATAATATTGTTGGACGAACAGCACGGATTGATCAAACTGCAAAGTAAACAAATTATCTTCTTGTGTGTTGCTTGGTGTTAATCAACGATAAAAATACATAGAAATACATGATAAATTCAATGGGATATAATATATAGAAATACATGTACAAATACTGTAATACATTTAATAACGTTGCGTAACGTAACGTAGCGTAGTCATGGTCGCTATCCATCGGACTTCTTTGGTTGGTCCAATTCTCTTGAACCTACCTGTCCACCTGCCTCCTGTGGCGTAGAAACTCAGTCATCACCAGAGTAAGTGACTCCTTAACTATTATGCTAACAGATAGAAAAGAGTTATCACTAAGTATCAATTAGCGTCAGTGCTTGTTACCGGCGGTTCTGATTTGAAACATAAGGTGATCGGTAAACTAATGCGTGTGGCAATTCAATTCAACATACGGATGGCAACGCATTATCAAAATATTTGGTGTCTATAGGCGATGATTTGCTCTTCCAAGAGAAATCTGCAGACAGTACAGTACTTTTTTGCATTTTTAAAATCAAATAATCATTTAGAAAAAGATATCTTTTTTCAACCATGCATAACACAACAGACGCGACGGCTCGACAGTTTTTCACATACTTATTAAACATTTAAAATGTTAACATTCGTTGCTACTGCATACTATATGCATAGCACTCGTATAAAGCCACACACTCTAAGCACTAGCTTACCAAGCCAAGCTATATCACAACAGTTGTGACAGCAACTTAGTATTGAAATTATAATAATCCAATTTATTGTTAGAAACTATGCAACTTGCTAATGCAGCAGTGGATAATTATTTATAGCCTTTTGTTGCTAAGTAGTTACAGTTTTAATTCTATTTTTATTCTGCTGTTTCTCCCAAACACTAAATAAATAATAATGTGATATTCAAGTTGCGGATAAACAGAAACAATAACCCGGTTAAATCTCCAAAAGACACCCTTATAAAGCGAACTCCACTATTCCAGCTAATCGCCCCGGAGTCGCGCGCTAAGTCCTGGGGGCGTGCTAATACCACTTGATTCTACTGAAGCCGGTGCCCAAACATTTGAAAACTTACCGACATTTTTTGCTACTCTTACTGAATAGAGTTTATGTTATTTATTTCAATTGAGTATTTTGCAATTTACTGGTAAAATATAAAGACCGATATTCCCACGTCTTGAAGATTATGATACATTTATGTGCAGAGTGAGTGAGTGCCAACTTCCAACTTATGCATATACTTAAAGGACACAGATATCATAGATAATATCTCTACTGTCTTCAAATAACAAGTGATGATAAGTGCCCCTGCGATTCGACAATTCGAAATTTAGCGCATCACCGTATCATATCATGAAATAATTAAAAAAAAAACAAACTGCTGAGTCAATTGTAAATGTTGTTAATAAATTGAAAACTTTGAACAACACTTGAAATATATGTATGTATGATAATGTTATGAGAATAGATAGACTAGGTTGATGCATGCTTATAATTGTAATAGGAAAGAATAATTTCTTTTTAAACTAGATAGTTCGCTTACCCCTACCAGTAATAATGAGTAGTTACTTTATTTATTACAACTTTTTTTTTATATATATAGAAGAGGGGGCAAACGAGCAAGAGGTGCACCTGATGGTAAGTGATCACCGCCGCCCATGGACATCTGCAATACCAGAGGTCTTGCAGTTGCGTTGCCGGCTGCCGGTTTTAAGAATGAGTAAGTTCTTTTCTTGTAGGTCCCTATGTCGTATCCGTTCGGAAATACCTCTGCCGGTAATTGATTCCACAACAGAGTAGTGCAAGGCAAAAAGTGTCGGGAGAAACGCACAGTTGTGGATTTCCAGACATCGAGATGGTGAGGATGGAACTTTAAATTTTGACGCGATGTCCGATGGTGGAATTCGGCGGCAGGAATTATTCCAAACAACTCGTCGTAACACTCCCCATGATAAAGACAATAGAAGACGCAGAGTGAACCTACATCTCTGCGCAATGCTAAAGAGTCGAGCCGTTTCGAAATAGCCAGGTCGTCAACGATTCGAACCGCTCTACGCTAAATGCGATCAAGAGGAAGGAGCTGGTACTGAGGAGCTCCGGCCCAGAGATGAGAACAGTACTCCATGTGGGGCCGAATTTGAGCCTTATAAAGTTTAAGGCGATAGGCCCGCAAGAAGTACTGCCTCGCTCTGCTGAGCACACCGAGCTTTTTGGAGGCTAGTTTAGCCTTACCTTCCAAATGACCGCGAAACTGAACGTAATTCGATATGTCGACTCCCAGAATCCTGATACTAGCTGAGGCTGTCAGGAGAGTATCCCCAAATCGAGGTGACACGACAAAGGGTGTCTTTTTAGCGGAAAACACGCAAAGCTGTGTCCTTTTGGGGTTAAAAGTGACCAGGTTTTGACGACTCCATTCCGAGACATCGGTAAGTTAATTCGGACACAAGCTAGTTTCGGCTCTCTTCAACGTGTTCCCGAGAAATACCGCTTCGGCCGGAGTATGTAGCATCACCAGTATTGTCATCCACATAGCAATGTATGTTGCGAATTCGCATCATGTCATTGACATGCAGAAGAAACAGAGTCGGTGATAGCACGCAGCCTTGGGGAACACCAGCATTGACAGATTTAAGGTCGGAGCACGCACCGTCGACAACGACCGGAGCGGTCAGCCAAAAAACTGGTGATCCACTTGCATAACTTCTCTGGAAGCCCATAGGAAGGCAGCTTCGCTAGAAGCGCTTTCTGCCATACCCGATCAAAGACCTTCGCTATGTCCAAACTAACTGCCAACGCCTCCCCCTTGGACTCAACTGCTTCCGCCCACCGATGAGTTAGGTATACTAGAAGGTCACCAGCTGAACGGCCGCGACGGAAACCGTACTAACGGTCGCTAATCAGCTGGTGCTCTTCTAAATACTTGAGGAGCTGAGAGTTGATGATCGTCTCCATAATTTTGGAGAACATGGAGGTTATGGCTATGGGCCGATAGTTAAACGGATTAGAGCGATCTCCTTTTTTAGGGATGGGATGAACCAAAGCTGTCTTCTATGAATTCGGTACCACGCCGAGTGAGTAGTAGAGCCGAAATAGGCGTGTTAATACTGGCGCCAACTCTGGAGCACACACTTTTAGCACGATCGGAGGGATGCTATCCGGCCCACTCGACTTGTGGATTTCTAAGGAAAGTAGTGCTTTACGCACAGAAGACTGCCGAAATTGTAGTTCTGGCATGGAACTATCACACTGCGGGATGGTAGGCGGTGCGTTCCCTTGGTCATCCGGCCCAAGGGAGCCCAGGAGATCGGCCTTCTCCTTTGCGGTATGGGCCAAAGAGTCATCGTCTACGTGCAAAGATGGAAGAGAGGGCTGTGAAAAATTCCCTAAGACAGCCTTGGCGAGAGACCAGAATGCACGGGTCCCTGAAGGAAGGCGAACTAATTTCTCGACAATTCTGCTTATGTGTTCGGATTTTGCCTTGGCGATAGCTCTTTTGAAGTACCTCGAGGCGGAATTGTACTCCTTACGTAATATGCTGGTTTTTTCATCACAAGATGCGGACGCAGCAGCCCAAGCCCGGTAGCACTCCTGCTTTCGGCGTGAAGCCGTTTTACAAGAGCGACGAAACCAAGGCTGAGACTTACAACCAATTGGTACTGCAGAAAATGGAGTGAAAAGTTCCATGCCCTGCAGCACTACATCGGCAATAGAGTCAGCGATTACACTCGGATCATTCAGCGGGAAGCACAACCGCTCCCATGGGTAGGACGCAAAAATAGACCGCTTCCCGTCCCAATCTGCTGACCTATAGTGCCAAATGCGATGACAGCCTGCTAAACGAGGCCGTGATAGGCGCGAAACCGGCACTTTACTCCGGATCAGGCAGTGGTCTGACGAGCCAAGTGGGATGTCCACAGATTCCTGATAATGGTCCGGATGAGCGGTCAGCAGAAGGTCCAACAGTGAAGGCGTATGGTCATTCACATTGGGAACTCACGTGGGCGAAGTTACCAGTTGTGTAACACCATACGCCAAGGCAAAATCGTGAACAGACCTCCCCGCATGATTGGTGGTGCGAGAACAAAGCCATTCGGCGTGGTGGGCATTAAATTCGCCTAAGATCACGATCCATAAGTCGATGGACCGGATGGCATCCCTCCGATTGTACTTAAATCATGTGCTCCAGTGCTGGCGCCGGTACTAACACGCCTATTCCGGCTCTCCTACTCACTCGGCGTAGTACCGATTTCATGGAAGACAGCTTTAGTGCATCCCATCCCTAGAAAAGGAGATCGCTCTAATCCGTCTAACTATCGGCCGATAGCCATAACCTCCTTGTTCTCCAAAATTATGGAGAAAATCATCAACTCGCAGCTCCTCAAGTATTTAGAAGAGCACCAGCTGATTAGCGACCGCCAGTACGGTAAGCTCGGTGTGATCAGCAGAGCGAGGCAGTACTTCTTGCCGGCCCATCGCCTTCAACTTTATAAGGCTCAAATTTGGCCCCACATGGAATACTGTTCTCATCTCTGGGCCGGAGTTCCTCAGTACCAGCTCCTTCCTCTTGATCGCATTCAGCGTAGAGCGGTTCGAATCGTTGACGACCTGGCTATTTCGAAACGGCTCGACTCTTTGGCTTTGCGCAGAGATGTTGGCTCACTCTGTGTCTTCTATCGTATCTTTCATGGAGAGTGTTCCGACGAGTTATTTGGATTAATTCCTGCCGCCGAATTCCATCATCGGACATCGCGTCAAAATTTGAGATTCCATCCTCACCGTCTCGATGTCTGGAAATCCACAACTGTGCATTTCTCTCGACACTTTTTGCCTCGCACTACTTTGTTGTGGAACCAATTACCGGCAGGGGTGTTTCCAAACGGTTACGACTTGGGGGCCTTCAAGAAAAGAGCTTACTCATTCTTAAAAGGCCGGCAACGCAACTGCAAGACCTCTGGTATTGTGGATGTCCATGGGCGGCGGTGATCACTTACCATCAGGTGCACCTCCTGCTCGTTTGTCCCCTCTTCTATAAAAAAAAAATCTCTGCGGAGGGGGTCTGCTCTAACACGGAATCTACAGCCGTTGGTAAATGCTCAACGAGCCGGTCAATTTCAGTATTCTCGCTATGGGACCTGTATAGGCACGCGTAGCTGCGTGGATGGCCGTCGCAAGCTACGCGTAACCAGAGGATGGATTGGTCCTGACCTTTAAGTCTGCCGAGGCGTCGGTAACAGATATCTTCTCAGAGATAATGTTCCAGTTTGTACCACGGGTAGGAGAGGTAGGAAGTATCAGCCAGAGAAGATATCTGTGTCTCGGTCAAGAAGAGCAAAGCTGGCTTCGCCGTCTCCAGATGGTAGTTGACGGCGTTCAAGTTGGAATGAAGCCCCCTAATATTACAGAAATCCACAGTAAGCGTGGTAGGGGGTGTCACGGCTTTCTTGCTTTGTCTGCCCCGGACAGGATTGTTTGTGAGCGCAATTTTGCACCCCCCCCCCCCCAGAATACGCAGGGCAGCCTGAGCATCCGTGATGTGGCTGAAATCCAGAGCACGGATGCCGAGAGGGGGATTTCCCACTGCTGGTGCAAGTGGTACCCCCTGGGGTAGATTCTGTATTGATTGCGCATTCATAGTGTACGTGGGGGGGAGGGGTAGGCCTCCGGGACTCTCACAAACCGAACAAAACGCAGCAGCAGGGCTGCTACTTTACGTCGGTGTCAAGTGAGAGAGTGGTATCTCCCCGGGCGTGCCGGCCTATTCAGTTGCAAATGCAGTATGACACTACCACTAATTTGGTTGACTGACTGCACCGGTGTTAAATAATTTTTGTACAAAAATTATCCCACCAGTGGGCGATGGGGGAACTTAGCCTAATAGTGAAGTGAATAAATTTATTTTAATGTAGACTCTAAGACCTTTATGTATAAAATATTAATATTAAAAAAAGACATATAAAAGAAATACAAAAATGTTATAAAAATAACATAACAGCCTAGACATTACTTACTATGCAAATAAGTACCACCAAATTTTCTGTTCAGACGGCGCCACTAGTGACACATTTACTAGGTGGTAGAGTTCTGCATTGTTTCGCCTGGTTCTAGTACGACCGCCTTGCCTATTCCTGCCACAATTGCATCAGTGCATATCGCTGTCATGGTCCGGTTTGGAGGATAAGGTAACCGGTAAACTTATGCATGTGGCATTAGACCTCGCCACAAAATAGCAACGCACCATTAACACCTTTGGTGTCTATAGGCGATGGTTGACTCTTTCCACCAGGAGACCCATCTGCTTGTTATCTTATCTGTCGTATCTTATGATATTAAAAAAAAACGTAAGGAATAGATAAATCTACTGCGGAATTATATTGCAAACTGGCGACTGACGACTGCAGTTCTTTTTTGTCTGCTGAACAGATAAGTTAGTGGCACTATTTCATATTATTACATAAGATTACCTTACGCAGATGAGGTTAACTTGAATTAACGAAGAATATACTTGTAACTTACAGACGAATAACACTTAGACCGTAGGATTTTGGACTCTTCTAAATATTAATTTGCTTAGAAGAATCCATTGCTAGTCACATGACTTACACACACAGCAAAATCGTTAAAGCAGCGAAACAAAAAAAACATATAGTTTCGCTATCTTATGATATAAAAAAATGTTTTCAGATGTGTAAGGAATTACAGAATTCAGAGAACTTCTGTCGTTTTATTCAGATACCGGCACAACAGTTGTGGTAACCCAAAGAAGGGAATCCGCTTCACACAAAGAATTAATTTTAAATATTACACGCTATATTTAACAAAAATACAATAATTGTGCAACTTTAAAAGCGCAAAAAGTACAATAAATGTGTAACTTTAAAAGTGCAAAAAGTACAATAAATGTGTAACTTTAAAAGTGGAGATCCTATGAAAAAAACGAATATCAATCTAGCAGTCGTGGAAACATAAAACTTCAATCGCAATTCCAAAAAAGTTGAAAACTTGAAATAACAATGCGGGAAGGATACAAGCGAATAATAGAATAAGTTTTAAGCTTTTCTTGCCGCAATAGCCCCAGTAATTGTCACTCTCGTTTTGCGGTTTAAGGGGTAAGGTAGCTAGTAAAATTAGTTATTTATTCCACAAAGTAAATATATAACATGTGGAGTTTGTTTAGAATTAGTGAATATTCAATCAGTTTTATCGAACCAGAATGTAAAATTTAATATCGTGACAAGTTTTTGAATATATATTTAACTTCAAACTCACTTAAATAAAAATTTCTTTCACAGAAGGCTATTAGAATAGTGAAGTGAATCGGAACTATAATACTAGCAAAGTCTATTCATTTGTTTCACAAAACTCGATAAATAATTTATCAGCAATGAATTCGGAATAACATCGATTCACAATTCAAACATTCAGTCGATTATCAATTAAGTAAATTTCCCATAGAATTCGCCAATGTTCAGACCGTTCGTTTCAGCTGAAGGGTGTTGAATATTCATGATCTGATGAAACCGAGGCCGTGCGCTACCGTGAGCCAATCATATGTGCCTCAGTTTCCACTTGGATTGTTGTTTGCGTGTGTAATAAGCTGTCATGTGGTAAATATCTTGTGATCGTTGTGACGGTGTTGTCGTTTATAATGTTTGTTTGGATTTTATATTAAGCTAGCTGCGCCCGCGACTTCATCCCGGTGGAAAAAAAACCTAAATAAAAGTTGCCTAAGTTACTCCTTATTACCGTGGTGTAAAAGATAGATAGTCCCGGGATTTTACTCGCATCGTTCCCGATCCCGTGGGATGATAAAACTCTCTTATGTCCTTTCTCGGGGCTCAAACTATTTTTGTACCAAATTTTATTCAAAGCAGTTCAGTGGTTTAGGCGTGAAGAAGAGATAGACAGTCAGGCAGACATACAGACAGAGTTATTTTCGCATTTATAATATTAGTATGGATGGATTTTAAATTAGAATATTATTAGTTTAATTTATAAAATATACAAAATATTATTACACTTCTTCAGGATATGTAAAGTCTGCCAAACATCGTTAGATATTCTGTTCACTACAAATCGCCAGTTTCAAATCTTGGAGGATCCCCCCATGATCGGTTTCACAGCATTTGCTAATCTTAATGACAGCAGGTTGATACTAATGTCAATTTGAGCAAACTTACATCAAGTTTAGACAACTTTACGTTCTCCACAAGGTTTACGGTTTGGATACAACAACATTTTCAAATGCTGAATTGGAGATATTTGTATTTAGAATAATCCCAAGAACTATATTGCCCAACCTTCGATTTAAACCTCGTAACCTACAGCCGGGTCGGATAACAGAATAATGAGGCAGTAAATTGATTCTTACGTTATCGTACCTAACTAAATGACTACGTATATTTCATTGTGCTTTTGCTCTTTAAATAAAAAATAAACAGTAAATTATTATTTTAAATACCTACTCTTCTAGTGGTTTAACTATTTTAATTATTTAAAGCTTACCGGTTTTGCGTATTATCGCATTATCCAGTCATGCAGCTATTATTTAAAGCCTACCGGTTTCAGGTCATGCAGCTAAAGCAGTTATGTAGCTATAAGCCCTATTAATAATAATAATATCGAAAGACAAATTGCTCTAACACCAAAGTAAGCAAACTATTCGCTTCTGACATGGGTAACGGTCAAGGGGTATTAGTCAACAACATCAATACATAGAATTACTCTAATACATACTCAAATATGTTTAATAAACATACAAACCCAGAAATACATCATCTTTTCCCCGTATTGGTCCCGCGCTACTTTGAAGAATAGGCTGACTGTCGTTCTGCCAGGCAATACGTAAAAGGCGACTGATTGACTATACGAGTCACTACCATCGTGGCTACTAGAAGGTAGAGTTCTGGATTGTCTCGCCCGGGTCTGATACCACCCTTACCAATTCGTGCCGCAATAGCGTCAGTGCGTGTCACTATCCATATACTTAATGCTGCTGTGTTAATAGTGCTTTGCTATCTTGTGGCGAGGTCTAATGCCACATACATAAGTTTAGCGGCTGCCTTACCCACCAAACTAGAACACGACAGCGACAAGCACTGACGCTATTGCGGCAGGAATAGGTAAGGCGTTGGTATCAGACCCGGGCGAGACAATGCAGAACTCTACCACCTAGTGGCCACAATGGTAGTGACTCGCGTAGCCAATCGGTCGCCTTTTACGATCTGCCTGGCAGAACGGCAGTTGGTCTATTCTTCAAAGGAACCCGGATCCATGGGATTGTCCGGGGATTGTCACTGTTATGTTCTAGTTTGGAGGGTAGAGTAGCCGATAATCCTATGTATGTGGCATTAGATTCCGCCATACGGATAGCAGCGCAACCTTAACATATTTCGTGTCTGTCTGTGTAGGTTGTCCCTTTCTATCAGGCGAGAGTGTCATCTGCTTGTTTGCTATCTTCTGATATAAAAAAAAACCTAGTCTTAACGATGGTAATTATAATTTTAGCCAATTATCCGTCGTTAATGAATTTCTTGGTAAAATGGCAGATGGTCAATTAAATTATTTATTTGAATTAATTAAATAAAATTAAAAAAACTAACTCGGAGTATACACAATAGTGTTTACATTCTTATAAACTTCCCCCAAAATGTTAAAATAGTTAAGAGTTTGCTTTTAAACAAAAATGGAATCCAAATTCATAAGCGCTCTTCACCAAAGCTTTTGACCGAAGTCAAATAAATAAAAAGCGGTAAACTTTTATTTAAAAGTCGGGGAAAGTTTGTTAATTCGCAAAGGTTCAATAAACAAAGTCTGATTGAAATCGAGGCTGGACTTGAGGCCGATTACTTGGCTGGCGGCGCGTGGGTGCTCCGCGAGATTAATAAATAATATGCGACCGAACTCGGCGAGAAATGTTTTTTGTGTTCAACTTTTTCAAACCTACGCTGGCGATTTTTTATCTTGTATATCATTTTTTTAAGTGCTGCCTACTCGTTGCAAAGGGAATTGACCACATTGTATGGGCTGTCCGGCTTTATGTGGCCATCAACTCATTTATTGACTAGTATTTAATACGTTTGAGATCTAAACAAAATTATTTATAATAAAAAAATAGCAGGAAAATGTAAAAATGTGTCGTGTTGAGCATGGTAAAAGTTGTAATCTTATCGCAGCAGAAGTGTGTTTCTTTATAATTCTCAACATGCTCAAAAACATATCCTTTTATTGTGATGTCAATTACTTACATATTGTATTATAATGTCTATATAGCAAGGTATGTGATAATGAAATTACTCACGAGATCTGAATACAAAATCGAAGGAATTATGTTTTTTTTTATATATTATAAGATAGCAAACAAGCAGACTATGTATCTTCGGCTAGTCATGGGTACATTATTTGTAACTCCGCCGACCTCTTCGTGAATACGGGCATAAATATACTTTTGGAAATCCACATATAAATACTCCAACATATTTAACACCAAAATCTAGAAATACAAACGTCCATGTTCATCATATAAATGCTTGTTCCTCTTGGAAATCGATCCCGAGCCCTATTGATTGCGCGGGCAGGGTAGCTAAACAATCAACAGGGCGGCCTACAGCTCTTTAACGATAATAATATAGAGACGCTAGTTTTCCAAATAAAAATATAAATTAAGAAATAATACGATAATTTTTAACTTAATTTTTAAATAATTACGTAGCATCATTTTTAAATAATAATGTTTGTAAACAAAACAATTGCATTCTGTTAACCAACAGTATATCAAGTTACCGCTACAAAAACACTTGATATTAAAGTATTCACCGCGCTCGTCTCTAAAGATTTGATTGTCTTCAAATTTAATAACGATTTGGATGATTCTTCCCCTGTTTCGGAATTTCACCATTTTCTGTCTCCGTCTCGGATTTGTATTGACATAACAGATATTAAGTTGCGTGTGTACTTGATATAAATTTTGCGGTATTGTGGAAAATAAGTTGTATCTTATATATACTAGCAAAAAGCAGAGCTTTGTAAGGACTCGCAAAATTATACTACTTAGTAATATTGTTAAGAAAGTATTTTTATGAGAATTATATCTTTAATTTATTTATTTTATTTTACAATTTATTTCAGGCAACATGACCCATATTTAAGTACCTTATAGACTAACATACTTTTAATGTATAGACTTTATTTATAATTATCTAACCTACAAAAAAATTACGTATTTTCACCCATACATTATATTCGCATCAAAGACGTCGTCAGGCTTTGGTCTAGGAAGGCACAGGAAAATAAAACCAAAATTTAAAAAAAAACATGTTTCTAAGACTAATTTTTTTTTAGTATTTACAAGAAAAATTCTTTAAAGTTTTCTTGATTTATTAAAAACACGATTTTTATTATTATCAATGTTATCTACACAGAACAAATATAAAGGTTATCGACATATTTTACACCATATATTTTCTGGTCTACCTGTAATATATAGCTGTAACTCAAGATACATCTCGCGCCACCACTTCGCTCTTAAAGCCTAATATTGATAGAAATAAATTTTTATTTATGGTAGCTTTCTTGTAAAAAAGTTTTCAAGGAAAAGTAGTATTAAAAATGAAAGTTGATATTATAAAGAAAAACACATTTTTAACATTTCGCTAAGATAAATAGTTTTTTTTTCTAAAATCGGTATGTTCCTGGTTTTACATTGATTTTCGAAATACAAAAATGTTTTATTTAACCTTCAAAATTTTTGGAATTAATATTGGAGTTACCGCAGGCACGAAGAATTAGCGGTAGAAACTCAGCGAATAAATTTTTCGAATTTTTCTTTCACAAAATAATAATAATAATAATAATAATAATAAATATTCACGGGACAAATAACACTTACTGACCCCAAAGTATATTGTTATATATATAAAGTATAGTGTTATATATATTGTATATATATATAAAGATTATTTGCTTGTGTTATGGGTGTTAGTCAACGATACTAATACATAGAAATACATATATAAATACTGGAATATATTTGATAAACACCCAAAACTGGAAATACAAACATTTATGCTCATCACACAAATGCTTGTCCCCGTCGGGATCAAATCCGAGCCCCGTCGATTACGGGAACGGGAACGGGGCGGTTAGCCCGCGGAGTTCGATTCCCGAGTCAGACAAATCAAAAATGTGTTTTTTTTCAACTTTGTGATAAAAACCACGTTGCCCGGGATTGGAAGTGCCCGGTTGGTGATAGGCTGGTCACCTGTCATGCTGTAGGACTAAGACCTATCTTCGGCTAATCGTGGATGCACCTCTGCCTACCTCTTCGGGGATAAGGGCATTATTATTATTATTATTATTTATTATTATATATCTATTTTTAAGCTTTTTGCCCTCGAGTTAAAATTGGAAATTGATCTCAATACAATATTAATTAATACACTTGTACTGTTTCATAATAATTATATTGTGAAAAATCTGTAAACGGATGACCTACCTTGCAGGCCATCCCTGAAACTTCCCGCTATTTCCCCGTGTTGGTTCCGGGCTCCTTTGAAGAACAGGCCCCCTGGCGTTCTGCCAGGCAGGTCTTAAAAGGCGACCGATTGGCTATACGAGTCACTATCATCGTGGCTACTAGGTGGTAGAGTTCTGCATTGTCCCTCGCGGGTCTGGTACCACCGCCTTATCTATTCCTGCCGCAATAGTGTCAGTGCTTGTCATTGTCGTGTTCCGTTTTGGAGGGTGAGGTAGCCGTTAATCTTATGCTTGTGGCATTAGACCTCGCCAAAAGATAGCAACGCACCATTAACACATTTGGTGTCTATAGGCGATGGTTGACTCTTTCCATCAAAAAGAGTAAAAACTATATAAACATAGATTTTTTTAGTTATGAGAACATGTATCTTTTATTTTTTTTAATGTTTATAAAATGGTTTTTTAATGGTAGATCACACCTTGACATGAATTTAAACCACCACGTCAAAGCTCAAATCTAAAAGTGCGATACTTTTTCAGTAAAAAGTACCACAAAAGTGCATAGAAAGTCGCCTAGTGTTAAGATTAATGGATAGGTAAATAAGGTTAATGGATAGACAGACAGTTTGAAAAATAGAATATCTGCTATTTTGCCAGTCACTTTGTAAAGGCAAACGACTGGCTATACGTGTCACTGCCATCGTGTTTATTAGGTGGTAAAGTTCTGCAACGTCTCGCCTGGGTATTTGGTACTATCACCTTATCAATTCCCGCCTCAATAGTTTTAATGCTAGTTATCTTATTCTAGTTCGAAAGGTGAGGTAGCCGTAAACGTATGTCGTTATCATTCCGCAACACGGATAGCAACATACCATTAACATCTTTGGTGTCTATAGGCAGATATAAAATACATACCAAGATATGAAAAATTATAAAAATCAACATGTATCCGCTAAATTAGAACACCCGATATCTTGTAAAATAAACATTTCTTTCTTTTATGATGATACTAGCTGTTGCCCGCGACTTCGCCTGCGCGGGCTTCGTTTACTCCGCACAACCCCCCCCCCCCCCCCCTCCAGTAGGTGATAGTGTGATAATATGTAGCCTATATGTTGACCCAACCTGTTAGTAATATTCATGCAAAATTTGAAGTAAATCCATGCAGTACTTTTTGAGTTTACCCTGGACATACATACAGACAAACAGACAAAAATTCTAAAAACTATATTTTTGGCTTCGATATCGATTGTCCATCACGCCCCAAGTATTATTTAAAAAAATATTCAATGTACAGATTTGACTTTTCTACGATTTTATTATATGTAATAATATAGATGCTTCGCGACTGAACTCCAAAACTTGTCTAAATTTACATCCCAGGAACGTTGACTTGATGTCCATCTCTTTGTTATAAAATACAGGCGATTGTAAAATAAATGTGAAAGCTGCTTTACAAACAATTTGTTCTTTATTATTCGACAATCATTTTTGGAGACTTAACGAGATATTCCGGGGACATTTGAGAGCAATCGCTTTGAGTGTTCATTAATTTGTCGTAAAACGATTTCAGTGTACATGTTTTATACATTCCACTCTTTTCACAGCTACTGTCTAAATCGTGAATTACATTCATTACTTTATATAGCTTCCATTTTTAACCCCCGACGAAAAACGAGGGGTGTTATAAGTTTCAGGTTTGTATCTGTGTATCTGTGTATCTTTGTATTTGTATATCTGTGTGTGTGTGTATCTGTGTGCCTGTCCGTGGCATTTTAGCGCTCTGGCGGATGGTAAGATTTGGTTGCGGTTTTTTTTTAAATTGAAAGCCCTGTTTCTGTTCTGTCGTCTGTCATTTGTTCAGCCGTTTCAAGATCACTAACTCTTTTCTAATTGATGAAAGGAATTAAACAACTTGTAATGGCTTTATTTATACTAAATTTTGTATTCTCTTACTTCATTGATATTACAATTACATGATAACCTTGACGTGATACTTTGAGATCCTCATTCGAAGATCATCAGCATCTATTTAACTGGCAATTTTCATATATAAATAACAGATTTTCTAAATATTGCAAGCAATTTTTTAACGACTTTCTGATATCGTTTGTACAAAAACTTGACAGACTTGTAAAAGCTCAGTGACAATGCAATACTGTGGTACCATCCAACAAAGCTCATTATGTAGGGACTGGAACTCTTTGATCCAGAGTTTTAACAGGATAATCTTGTTTGGACTCATAGGTTTTGTTGCTAAAAGTACAAAGTTTGATTAGTGCTCATGTTGACGAGGATCTGAAGATGGAGCTGAAAAAGTGGTACCGAAAACCACGCACAGAATGTAGAAAAAGATAACATGGTCAAGTTCTTACTCGATGGTTTTTTGATGACGCGTACTTTCCATTATATATAATGTCAAAGATCTGAAGATGGAGCCGTAAGTATGTCATTGTAACTCGTAGATAGAAATTCCTAATATAGTGGAGTTTGGAGTCATTTAATTTGTTATAGTAGGTTCTTTCTCATGATGATAAGGCTCTGACAATTGAGCCAAAAATTGACATTGGAACTCCAAGAATCCAGCTTCAAAATACAACTACAATGAACGCCTAAACTAAATGAGGTAGTATTTTTGAATTAGCACTTAATTTTCTTGTATTGGCAAACACAAGTGCTGGATGATTTTCAGGCTCTGATGGTGGAACTTGAAAGTAACCATTAGAACTCTTAAACAAGATAAGATAAACTAATCGAAATTGGACTCATTTGTTCTGTTTGGACAAGCACTCTAGTGCTAGACGATTTGCACAGTCTCATGATAGAGCTGGGAGTACGTTATGGGAACTTTGGATTAAACAGAGAAACACCATCTACTTTGGTGTCATTTGTTATTATAAGGACTTTGGAGCGGAATGGCTTCAGTGCCTGATGATAGAGCTGGTGTTGATTCTGGTTTACGGAAGTTACAGTGGTGGGAACGAGAGGTGGGCCCATTGATGGTAGAGCTGGAAGATGTGCCCGAGCACTGTTCAACTAAACCAGGTTAATCCATCAAGTGGGGGACTCATTCTGTTTGTTTTAGCAAACAATTTGGTGCTGGACGATTCTCAGTATTTGATAATAGAATCGGAAGGTAGTCATGGGAACTTCTAAAGTAAACAAGATAAACCTATCGAGTTTGGGGTCCTTTCTTCTGTTTTAACAAACATACTGGTGCTAGACTGATGATAGATCTGATGATGAAGCATGGGAACTTTGGAATAAAATGGAGTAAATTTATACCAATTAATAACTATTGGATCAATATGTTGTGGAGCAGGATATTTTCTTGTGTCTAATAATAAAACCGGAAGAAGCACATGAGAACGTCTGAGCTAATCTAGATAAACTCATCAAATGTGGGCTGTTTCGGTTTATCTTGGCAAACACTTAGATGCCGGATATTTTTTAAGATATAATAATGATGAAACTTGAAGGTGGTCATCAGAGATAAGGATGATATAGTTGGCCTTTATTGATAGGAGATTTGCAGGGTTTGATAATGAAACTAGAAAGTGGCCATGGAACTCCTGTACTAAACAAAATAAGCCCATTGAGTGTGGTTTCATTTATTATATTTTTACATATACTCTGAATCAAAATAACTTCCAGGGTTATATAGTAAAGCTGGAGGCCATGGGAGTTTTGCAATAATACAACTTAAATTCATCGAGTAAGGAACCGTGGTAACTTAACCTGATGCTACGAGGTCCTCTTTTCAAGATCATTAGGCCCTTTCACGTTTTGCTCTTAAAATGATGCATGTGCAGCAGAATGGCAGTCGAGGATGTGTCTGGGATTCTTGAAATTTTTAATTTTATCTTGTTTATGCAACACAAATGTTTTTGATCTTTTTATTGATTTCTCGGTTCTCGAATTGCTTTTCTGTTTTAAATAGACCTTTGTGTGACGCAAAACTAAATAAATACCATCACGACAATATTATGATTATTATCCTATCCTCCTATTCCTATTATCCTATCCTACTAATATTATAAATCCAAAAGTTTATAAGAATGGATGGATGCATAGATGAATGTTTGTTATTCTTTCACGTAAAAGCGATTAAACTGATTTGGATGAAATTTGGCATACTTATAGAATATGACCTGAAATCGTAGAAATGATAATTTTTATCCTGGAAAAATAACTTGTTTCCATTGGATCCACATTGGCTACAGGCGCAGCTAGTCCTACTGATAATCTATATTAATTAATATTATAAATGGAAAAGTTTGGATGTTTGGATGGATGTTTGGATAGATGTTTGGATGGATGTTTGTTACTCAATCACGCAAAAACAGCTAAACCGATTTAAATAAAATTTGGTACAGATATAGACGATGACCTGGAACAGCACATAGAGTACTTTTTATAAGTTGTTTTCGCGGGATTCACTAAAATCTTTTATGATGCAGCGGGCTGCAGGGTGCATAAATTATTATAAATGGGAAAGTTTGTATGTTTGGACGTTTGTTACCAATTTGGTTGAATTTTGACACACAGGTAAATGAACCTGGAAAAGCGTATAGGATACTTATTATCCCGTAAAGGTAATTAGTGAATGAATGAATCTAACAGCACTCGTAGTTAACCACAATTTACTGCTTTACAGGCAGGTAAAAAGAGTGAATGCTTTCTGCCACAACCACTAACGTTTGCGATTACCACATTTTATTTTGCGATGGCAAAATATCTTAAACTGCAACTGTAATAAGTCGCCGAGACTAATAACTGTATGTAATAAAACTGCAGAAATGCAATGCACAACTAATCTTGAGGATGCTCTTAAGATTTTTCAAGATAGAAAAACCTCGATTAAACCTTGCACGATCAAAGAATCTATCCCGGGATCTTATAATTGGACTCGGATAGGCTAACCGCTAGATTTTATTACTAAACTAGCTTTTGCCCGTGGCTTCGCTCGCGTTAAATTCATTTTACGGATGTAGGAGGTTAGAAAGAGACAAAAAGTATCCTATGTCACTTTCCATCCCTTCAACTATCTCCACTTAAAAATCACGTCAATATAATGTATGTATGTATGTATATATGTATATTAGTTTATATTATTTTTATTATTATTTTATTTATATTATTGATAGCAATCACTTTTCCACCAAAACATCAAACGTCATCGCGCATATAAAAGGCGTTGCACCTGTGTGTGGTGTGCCCGTTGTCAATTGTCAGGTAGTTGATAAGAAGCGAACAATTGGTTATATTGTGCGTCACTACCATCATGGTTACTAGGTGTTAGTGTTTTAAAAAGTTTTGCCCGAGTCTGGTTCCACCACTTTACTTATTTCTGCCGCAATAGCATCAATGTTTGTCACTGTCGTATTCCTGTTTGGAAGGACTTTTACTTTCCTACAAAAACAGTTCCCAGTCAAACATATAACGATTTTAAATCTGTTCTAAGGCGTAACAAAGCTAGCCACTTCAGATAGTATGTTAATAAAAATTGCAATCAAGATAAGTTTAACTATTCCAAAGATTATCTCAAATAAAGAGATGTGATCGACAGATAAATAAAAAAGGGGGATTTAGGTACTGGTAACTCATCCACTGTCCAACCGAATCATAGAAACCGAATTAACTTGACGTCGCGGGTAAAATTAAATTATAAAGTATACATGTATAAAGCTTAACTTATTGAAATATAATGTAGACTTGAATAAAACTGAAACATGATTAGTTTGTACAAATATTTTCATAATATAAAATCTATCACACTAGTACTGATCACATTCTGTCTGTATACGTCAAATTATACGAGCAGGTGTTAGGGTATACGAGTATCGGTGAAACAAAGCAAGGTACATTTCGTCCAATTGATCTTGTGTTAGGCTGTTTTGCCTTATCGTCAGTCTCGTTGAGTTTAGTTATTAAAAGCATCAACGTGCTACGATTAACGTCAGTTCATAAGCGCGTCAGCCAACGTGCTACGAACTACGCCAGCTCGTCAACGTGCTACGTTCTAGGTTAATTCTTGATCAGTTTGGTATAGCTGTTTCAGGCCTTAAAAGCTTAACGATTTAAGTTAAGCTTACGTTGAAAGTTACCTCTAATAAAAATGTGTAAAAAGCTTAAGCTATTTTGTACAATAAGCACCAAAGCTCACCTATATGGCATAAAAATTTTATTTACTCTACGACTAATTAAATTACTAGATATTTTCTGCATTTTTTTCTGATTAGCACATAGGCGCTACAGAACTTTTATATCAATGAGCTGTATGCTCAATAAACTGCCCTTCCCCTATTAAATCCAAACTTTGTATCTTTAGTAGAGGACACAAAATAAAACAAATTAAAATTAATATTAATGATTGTCATATACCTGTAGTTGACAATATTAAATATCTTGGGCTATGGTTGGATAATTCGTTGTGATGGAGTAAACATTTCAATGAAACTGCTGTTAAAACATCAAAATTTTTAAATATATTAAAATTTTTATCTGGACCTGGATGGGGTGTACATACAAAACACCTGCGCAATATCTATATTTCTGTGGTCAGAAGTAGATTTGATTTTGGGTGTTATTTGTATGGTAATATAAAAATATGGAGAGTGAGTTATGTATTCCACCTTGTTTTTAAGAAGATTATATTTAGCATATAAATTTAGTATTAAAAGTATGTCTTTGGCAGAAAATGAATCAACCAAATTGTTAAAGGAGTTAATCTCAACAAATATAAGATATTGGCAATCTAAATGCAAACCCTTACTTTTATCAGTATATGAAGAATGTAAACAATGTGGAATATATAATCTTTAGAAATGTTTAAGCTAGATGTATGGGTGACGTACATAGATGTAGACATAGTAATAAGGTACAATTTAGACTGTGTTAAGATAGCAAAACATTACTTAGAAATGAATGTACTAAAACACAATATCTTACAAGAACTATACCATAAATATCCAGGATGGGTACACATTCATACTGATGGGTCAAAAAGTAATAAAGGTCTAGGGGCTGCCTACTGTCAC
This sequence comes from Apodemia mormo, assembly GCA_036924255.1. Taxonomy (NCBI): domain Eukaryota; kingdom Metazoa; phylum Arthropoda; class Insecta; order Lepidoptera; family Riodinidae; genus Apodemia; species Apodemia mormo. The sequence goes on along the minus strand of JAUPFN010000017.1, from coordinate 1,535,285 downwards.
CTAAACAATGTATCAGCCACCTTTAAAACAATCACACAAACATCTATTATGACGATGGAGCTGATTGCAATCTCAAAAGCACTCGACTATATATTAAATAGTTTAAATGGTGAAAATTTTGTTGTCATCACTGACAGCAAAAGCGCCTTACAACACTTAGCTCGGTGTGCCTCTGGTCACAGCAGAGGTGCACCGATAGCTTACAAAATTTTAAGCCAAATTTATAAATTTCAGGTTTGGAACATAAATTTGAGATTGCAATGGGTTCCATCTCATATTGGATTGCATGGAAATGAAGATGCTGACAAATTAGCAAACATTGCAATTACCCATGGTGTAGAAATTTCAATATTGCCATTATATACTGAAATGTTAAATAAATTTGCAATTCAATGTTTCAAGAAATTCAAAGAATATTTTGATGAAAGAAGCAGAGAGAAAGGCATATGGTATAAAATAATTCAATCTTAACCACTTCGAACTTCGTGGTTCACAAATGTCAAAGTTAGTAGAAATTATATAACGTTAGTAAATAGATTACGTTCAGGACACTATCCCAACAAAAAATTTGCATTCCTGATGAAAAAAGTTGATTCTCCCAATTTTGACAACTGTAACACTATAGATGACATAGTACACATGCTCACGGAATGTCATAAATTTCATAAAGAAATGAACGAATTGATGCAGAAATATGAAATTAATAAATATGATCTAGGAGTTTATCTAAACATACTAGCGCAACCAACTTCCAAAATTGCAAAATCTTTAATGGACATATTTCTGCACCAATAACGCTTATGATTAAATTTATTAGTATAGGATACGATGGGACTGACATGTTCTTAGGGAATAAAAGTCCCTTAAAACAAAATAAATTAAAAAAAAAGCTGCCCTTCGTCGTCATTTTAATAGTCCGTCTAAATTGAACCTAAATGTCAAACAACTTAATCGATAAGTAGTCACCGGCGAGGGAAGCTTTTCCGAGTTCGTTGGTAGTCCCGCGTAAACCTAAAACTCAAATACAGCAAAAAGTACTTAATTAATTAGACTGCTTAAGCGTGGAGTATTTTGAAGACGGGATATTTTGCTTACCAGACATTTTTCTACTCTTTTAATTGTGCAAGTTTATTTACCATTGATTCGGTTAAGAAAATTTTTCATTCAGAATTATTAATCTCCAATTAATTAAAAAAAAAGCTACTGTAGGCAGATTGCTTTTTTTATGCGGCATGTTATTGACGCAATTTTTAAGCACAGTTTTGTAACAGCTTACATATAAATAAGAAAAAACTTAACTGCATTTTTTACCATTAAATATATCCGAACTCTATAATTTGATTTGTTTCCGAGTCGTATCTTTTCGGAAACACCCCCGCCGGTAATTTATTTCACAAAGGAGTAGTGCGAGGCAGAAAGTGCCGAGAAAAGCGCACGGTTGTGTATTTCCAGACATCGAGTTGGTGAGGATGGAATTTGATGGACGCGATGTCGATGATTTTTGGATGCAGGAATTAATCCAAACAATCCAAGAATGAAACAATAAAAAAGAACAATATCAATTTGCAACGTTTTGTTCAATGTGCAGTATTTTCAAAAATTAGTGAATTGCTTCATTTGCCAACTTTTAATGACTATCACTTCTTATAATCGATTACCGATTTACGTGAGTTCCCGAAATATGTGGGCACAGAATGCTAATACATCATTACTAGGCTCCGAGCTACTAATGAATTTTTCTCATGTTGGTGTGGGTCCTCTTTGAAGAATTGACTGATTCTGTCAGCTAGTTCATATAAGGCATGGATTCATGATCTGTGGTATAAGGTGAACGATTGACTATATATACACTGTCATTGCTATTACAAGAAGGTAGAGTTTCGGAATATCTCTCTCGAGTCTGGTATCACCACCTGTACCTATTCCTGCCGCAACAGCGTCGATGCTGGTCACTGTCGTGTTTCAGTTTAAAAGGTAAGTATATAATCCGATAAACTTGAAACTGGTAATACACTACTGCTAAATGAATAGCAAACAAAAACATCTTTGTCGTCTATAGGCGATGGTTGCATCTTGTCATATGCTTGTTTGCTATCTTATGATGTGATAAAAGTCTTTCTAGATTCACATCTTTACGCCCGAATCCCTGAAGAGGTAGGCAAAGGTACAACCAGTGCACCCACAAGTAGAGAAGGATACTCTGTCCCACAATGTGATAGTTGGCAAGCCTATCGCCAACTAGGCACTTGTCCAATCCCGGGTAAGGTTGTTTTTATAAGAAAACTGAAAAAAAAACACACCTAGACTACAGAGACAATAAGACTTTCCTAGATAAAAACCCAATAACGTTTTTCCCGTCTCCTGTTGACACAGGAATAGTACCTCTGACCGCATGGTCTGAACAGAACAGCTTAATTACTAGATCTACGAAACAGTTGGTACTAGTACTTTAAATATATATCTTCACGCCTGATCCCTTACGGGGTGAGCAAAGAGAACCGAGTGCCATACATCACGATTCTTGCAGGCTTGTCTCGCTTCCTCCGCATCCATCACTCTCTTCATACACACACGCTGGTTACGAAGACTATTGACACCACCTTCGGACAGTACTCGATCAATCTAATCATGGTTTGTCAGTCTTGGTCTTCCCTCGTACCTACATCCTTCCACATTCGCATTGTATATCTGTTTTGTTAACCTTTCATCTACCATTCTTTCCACATGTCCGAACCAACGGAGCATGCCCTTTTTTATATTTACACCGACACTTTCTTTTAAGCTTAACCTCTCTCTCACTTTCACATTACGAACCCGGTCTGCGAGTGTTACACCACATACTTTTCTTATCAACCTCATCTCGACCGCGTTGATTCTACTTTCATTTTTTTTAACAATTTAAGTAAGTAACTAGTCGTATTTTAGTTATTTAATATTCCAATACAGTTGTCAAATAATATTAATGTAACGAAACGTCACTTCAATTACAAGTTACCAATACAAAGCGAAGGTTTTAAAATAAATTATGTCCGCCCCACCTCCCCGCGAATCTCAAAGAGCTTTTGTTTAAGTTCTCTCAATCACATAATGAGTGAAAGGAAGCTGCCATCTTTGAAAGTATAAAGTACAATAAAGTAAGAATGTTGAGTAAAATTGGCTTTTCTTTTAAGTTAAAAACTAGATAGCCGTTGCCTATCCGCAGTCAATGAAACTCTTATTTAAATGTTTCATAAGTTTATTATATTCTTAAAAAAATATTATTTTTGCTGTATATTCAACACTCTTTATCGTCGGCACTTAGTGAAACTTCATATTCATACAATATTTTATATCGATGACACTTGTACTGTTTCACAATAAACTTTTATATATATTATCCGACCGGTTTCGCTTATATAAGCATCATCAGGGCAATTACAAGTTTAAACTAAAAACAAAACAACATCTAACCGTTCTGATTTAACATTTTATAGTATAGGATACTATACTAAAAACTAAAACTAAAAACAAAACAACATCTAACCGTTCTGATTTAACATTTTATAGTATAGGATACTATACTAAAAACTAAAACTAAAAACAAAACAACATCTAACGATGTTGTTTTGTTTTTATGTTTAAACTTGTAATTGCCCTGATGATGCTTATATAAGCGAAACCGGTTGGATAATATATATAAAAGTTTATTGTGAAACAGTACAAGTGTTATCGATATAAAATATTGTATGGATTTTTGCTGTAGTTTAGTAAGGTACTCTCACACCAAAGTTTCTGACAGTTTTATGTTTGGTGCAAGAATGTTACATTATTTTGGTTGATAAAAGTTAACAAATGTTTTGTAAAATTTTGTAACTGCTTAAATAGTTACAAATTATTTCTAACTGTTACTGTATATAAAAATTATATTGTCGGGGTTTCGGTAGGAAATATAGGTACTAGGATGTTGAAAGATGTTACATAACGCTAACACAGGCTGTAAACGTTCAAACATGTTTGTCAAACTTTACGTTTTGTTTGTTCGTTTTTATCAAACATTAGTGCACACGTACCAACAAGTTTGTCAAACAATTCTTCACTTTCAAAGCAGTTTTCGTCGTGGAGTGACGCTCAGATGAGTAAGAACTAACAACATGTCCCAGCGGATTCGCGCCAAAATGGCGAGTTTGTTTGACAAACATGACTACACCTTCAAACAAATATGACAAACACGCCGTCAATCAAATCTCTCAAACATACAGCCATTGAACCCATACATGACGACTTATACAAGGCGACATATTCAGATGGCGGGGGCTTATGGTCGGCCCCCCGCCACGACCGAAACATACAGCCAAATACGTAGTTTGTTTGACAAACACGTCAAACACGACCGTAGACTATCAAATAATTTGCCAAACATGTAAAACTTGACAAATTGTTTAAGCGTTTACGGCCTGCTTAAGAAACATTACATAACAAATGTTATCATAAGTACCTTGTTCTAAAATATTTTTTCTGCTCCAACACTAAATGTTACAGAATTTTTTATAACATTAAATAAATTCGGTGTGGAACACCTGTAATTATGTAGTTATTTTTTTGCCTTCTTCTGGTTCTGTTTGAATAATTTCAGTAGTAACTTTTATTTTAATTGTATATCCTGGTTTTAGAAATTTACTTGAATTGCAATAAAACACAAAATAAAATAGATTGGTTCGCCCTTACATTGGTACATCATATTAGGGTTTGTATTATGTTTATTGTATTATAAAATTAATATTTAAGACCTCTTTATGTTTATAATGACAATAAAATATTTAAATACATAAAAAAATTATGGATATGCGAAGCTTCTGCTGTGTCGTTACAATTGTAGTATTGGATGTGATAGGCGGAAACTGTATGTTATTGGCAATTTAAAAGAAGAAATTATCGCAATGTGTACGATCGCGCTGACGATTTGAATAAGACGGCTTTATAAGACAAACTGCTGCTGCTGATTCAATGAAACAACATTTTCAGTGTCTTCAATATTCTATGCAAACAATATTGTTAGCTCAGAAAAGTTCAAGAAAATAAACATGAGTCGATTGAAATTTCCAACACATTTTGAACGGGAAAATTAGTTTGTCAGAAAAACAATTACGCGGTGCTATCCGAGAATGAGGTGGCGAGAAACTTTTTGAAACAAAAACGAAACTAAATATGAGTTTTCTTTTGCAGCTGGAGAATTAATCGTCTTGTACCTCACGGACATAAATGAAAATTTCAAATAATTTCACGTTATAAAATGTTGAATTCTGTATGATTACTAGTTGCTCCCCGTAATGCACCGTGCGATTAATTTAGAATTTTGAAATGAAGCGACTTTTGAAGCGAAAATTCTTTAGAATACTCATAGTTGTGACTCAAAACTCGATGAAACGAAAATCTCTAAGGCCTTAAACTAGATGTCGGCGATCTGCGTGGCGGCGAGAGCGGCGCGATTTCCCATTGCCCGCGCCACCGTAGCGCCGCTGTCATCGAGTTCCTTCCATAAGAATCTATGTGTTAGATCGCTGCCACGCCGTAAATCTCCAAGATCCAGTTTGAGCCGTAACTGATTTTACCTCCGAGAAAATGAGATAAAATTGCGACGTTGCACCCGGGTTTTAGTATCACCGTCTTCCCACATATTCCTGGCGCAATAGCATCGCTGCTTGTCGCTTTTGTATTTGTGTCCGGTTCGGAGGGCAAGGTAACCGGTTAACTAATATATTTGGCATTCCATCTCTCCTACATAGATCGCAACGCATCAATTAGCTATCAGATTGTTTATCTCATGATATAATGTTTTTTATATTATAAGATAGCAAACAAGCAAATGGGTCTCCTGATGGAAAGAGTGAACCATCGCCTATAAACAACAAAGATGTTAATGGTGCGTTGCTATATAGTAGGCGTCTTTCTATCAGGAGTCTGCTTGTTTGCTGTTGTGACAGGAACAGGTAAGGCGTGGTACTAGACACGGGCGAGACAATGCAGAACTCTACCACAAATACATTAAAACAGTGTTTCGTAGTATACTTACGGACTTACGGACTCTGACTCTTCTTTGCCCGATTCCTTGTTGCAGTTTACACATATACATTGTCAAGTTGAACCGAGAGGAAAGACGTCGTATAATGAATAAGTATAGTATGCACTGTTGTAATGTAATACGTGCCCTACTTCGAGTATTTTACGTGTGTATATTTTTATAAATACGCACTCGTAATGTATATTGGTTATTCTTTTTTATTTTACCAGATAGCAAACAAGCAAATGGCTCTAATGATGGAAAGAGAAATCATCGTCTATAAACACAAAACCTGTTAATAAAACGTTGCTATCTGTGTCACGGGATGGCACTGGCATGCAGTCTACTAGCTACCTTACCCTCTAAAACGGAACATGATAATCAAAATCATTGACACTATTGCAGCAGGAATAGGTGATATATATCGGGGCGAAACGACCTAGTAGTCACGATGGCAGTGATCACGACGATTGGCTATACCGAGTTGTTAACCTTTTACGATTTGCCTGGCAGAATGGCAGAAGTTCTATTTTTTAAAGAATACCTGACCAATACATGTAGTATTCTGCATTCATATCTTCTTTGAAATATAACGTTTTTGTAGGTTTACTTCTACTGTCCATGAACTATACACGTAGGTACCTTTATTTAATCTCCTGGCATCAATTTGTTTTTCCAGTATTAGCCAAATTACTGTTACCCAAATATAACTGAAAACAGAATTATTGCCTTTAGTCTTTCAAATTAGCTGGTTTAACAGTCAACCTGTTCGACTCCGAGTATGAGGTACTGGGTTCATACTTACATAAATTGATGTCTTCATACCAAAACTGTAACGCGGTAGGCAGATAAAGTACAGCGGTACGGACTGACTTGCCTTGCTTCCTCCAAATACATACATGGGGCACATTAAAAGTTTTGCACTTCTAGCTAATCGGAACTATTTCAATTTCGAATGTTATATTTTTAAAACGTTGCAACCTTCTTAGTAATAAAAAAAACAATTGGCGGGAAATGATTTGTCAATTGTTTTTTATTACACATCAAAGTTCTACGTACGCAACGAAAATGGAATTACTTAATTCCACCACACACACAAACACACCTCACACACGACTATGGAATTAAGTCGAAAAGATTTTAGAGCGATGATTTTTTATGATTTTAAAAGTTCTCTTTCTCCGCAAGACTGTGCTGCTCGTCTTCAAAATGCTTTTGCAAAAAAAAAAGAGAAGCACCTTGTTTGAGCATCGTGAGGCGATGATGGTTTGTTAAATTTGAGAGAGGTCGAGTTTCTTTACATGACGAATTTCGTGAAGGGTGGCTTTCAACTGCCGTCAACGAAAATAATGTGGCTACTCTTAAGCGGTTAATTAAAGAAAACCCCCGAATTACCTATGAGACAATTCGGGGACTATTGGGGATTGGTATAAGCCAAATTCAGACAATTTTACACGAACAATAGAAAGTTCGGAACTTTGTTGTCGTTGGATCCCTCATGAACTGACAGCGGAGCAGAAGCGGGCTCGCGTGGAATGGTGCTCACAGATGCTACTGAAGTATGGCCACGGACACTCTAATGCTGTTTATGACATTGTCACAGGAGACGAAACGTGGATTTATTGTTTTGCACCCGAAAAAAACAGTAAACTTGTGAATGGGTGTTTGATAATGAGATAATGAGTGAGACAGGCGAGAAACTTTGTTAAAAAAATGATCAACAAAAGCCGCATTCTCCTACACCATGATAACGCTTCTTTACACACGGCTAACAAAACAAAGCCATTTTTAGCTTCAGTAAAAGTACATCTCGTCACTCATCCTGCGCATAGCCCCAACTTAGTACCCTGTGATTTCTGTATTTTCCCCAAAATCAAAGATTTGATGAGAGGTTTTACTTTTACCAACTCCGAACAGGCAGTAATAGTGTTCAATCAGCATGTAGAAAACATGCCTTCAGATCTGTGGTCTTCCTGTTTTAAAAAATAGTTAGATCGCATGAAAAAATGTTTAAATTGTAAAAGGAGATTATTTTGAAAAGCAATAAATATAATATTTCGGTTATAACATGTTGTTTTTTTAAATTACGCAAAACTTATAGTGTGACCTACGTAGTTCTCTTTGTACAAATATACGTATTATGGAGACTTTTTAGTTTAGTGACGTGTGACTTTTATTCAACAATCCAACAAACTATCTCTTTTCTATTATTATAATTTGAATAGATTTTCATGATTAAACCAGACACAGCACAGCTTTGTGTTTTTAGTATAACCAAAATGAATACGCCGCTAAAATCTATATTATTCAAATTTCCAATGCATGCATTACTTCTATTTTAATGTATTGCAGGCATATATGCAGGAAATTTGCGTGGCAAATCCGACGGAGCAAGAAGCCAGCAATAAATAAAGCTTTTTGAAACTCATTATTTAAATCCAGTGGCTGTTGTCACCGCAAACCAGACACGTCGAGTGCCTAATATTTCATAGTTTGTTTGGAACTCGGTGACATAATTCTATTAATTAAAACGCAATGATAATGGAACCGGAGTAAAACCCCGCGGTGGTATTGTGTTCCTGACGTTACACAATTTGTTACCAACTTTGAATAAATTATTTCCGGCCATATAATTGTTGGTATAACAAATAAAAAAATTAACGAGTGAGATATGGACCGTCAACAAATGGCATTCGCGTCTTGATTTTAACTTTTGTTTAATTAACTTTCCTAATAGTTTTGACAGGATAACGTTTTATGAATCAATAAGCTCCGATCGCATGCACGAAAAAGAAAGAAAGGAGTGTCATTCTCACGATCCGCCTGACCCGAGCGTGCAAGCGAAAGCGCGGAATAAGCGATAGAGAGGCACGATCTTGTTTTCTTATAATATTATGACGTAGAATTATCTTCCATAAACAGACTTTACAGACAATATTTTTTTTATGTTTTTCGCAAAAAGCAGGGAACGTAAGTTTTTAATGATATAATATGAAATATTAATTTTGGTTAAGTGTTAGGCTCTAGGCTCTATTATCTCTCCAAAATAAATCAGAAATCAGAAGCACTTTATTCAATAAAACTTTTTACAAGTTATGTTGACGCGTCAACATTGTTTTTTAAACTAATATCGGATCAGTAACGCGGCTACACAGTGAGAAGATCCAGCGGAAGAAAACAGCTTTTAGAAATAATATAATTACTTATTACTTCATTTAAATCTCACAAATACATGCGCACATGCACACATCGTTTTTCTACATACTCGACTACAAAAATTTCAATACAACAACGTGAGAATTCTTTCTTTCTTATGGTGTTACAAAGAAGAATAGAAAAAATATTAAAAAAATTCATAAGTCCTGTCGGCAATTAACTTTTATGATACTGATGACCATGACTGGTGAGTGCAGCTTTTCATAAGATGGCCTGATTGCTCGCACTTGTATAAAAATGTCGTAACTGGGAGATTTATGGATATGGCATTAAACACGTCCACAATATAGCAACTCACCATTTACATCTTTGGTGTCTATATACTTGGTTGTCTCTATCAGGAGAGTCATCTATTTGTTTGCTATCCCTTGATATAAAAACGGCCAAGTGAGAGTTGGACTCGCGCACTAGGGGTTCCGTACCATTATCTATAAAAACGGCAAAAAATCACGGTTTTTGTGAGGGAGCCCCGCTTAAATATTTTGTATCTTGTTTTGCGTATTTATAGCGGTGACATAAATACATCATCTGCGAACATTGCAATTGTCTAGCAGTCACGGTTTATGAGATACAGCTTGATGCCAGACAGACAGGCGGACAACAGAGTCTTAGTAATAAGCTTTGGGTACGGTACGCTAAATAGGTACCACTGAGTGCGAAGCGGTAAACACGCAAACATGTCTTTTTAGTGGTAAATTAAACTATATAAATAACCAAAAAATTAGACATCGTGAATCTTACTATCCTATGTTATTAATATTATAAATGTAAAAATAACTCTAATTTAACTCTAATCTAAATTACTAATATGTGGTGTTAATCAGTTACATTCCTGTAAACCACTTTTCAAGTCTCTTAAGGTACTTCCCTTACCTGCATGTTTGTATATTTTAGAGGTATGCGTATTTGTAAAAAAGCACCAAAAGTTATTTAAAACAAATGCTGAAGTCACTGGTAACTCATATTTTAGGAATAGTAAGAAATTATATGTGCCTAACCAAAAATTAAATATTTTTACAAAAAATGTGTATTGTATATCTATTATTATATACAATCATATTCCTGATAGTCTTAAATCATTGCCTATAAATAAATTTCGCAAAAAGTTGTTTGATTTGCTGTTAGATAAAACTTATTATGATATTAAAGAATTTTTAGCCGATAAAATTAAATGTTAATGGATAGAAATATAAGTTTGTTGAATTGTCCTTAAAAAAAATTTCAATGTAGTAAAAATTTTGTAAATGGTGAACATTATGTAAATTATAAAAAAAAAAAAAATACTCAAAATATGAAACTTGTAATTATAAAAATAACTTTGTAATATGGAATCATCCTTGTATATTTATAACAAGAACATAAATTAGAGAAAAAAAGACCAGCCCGCTAAGTTTCTTCCGCCGGATCTTCTCAGTGTGTGGCCGCGTTCCGATCCGGTAGTAATTCTAAAAAATCGATTCAATTTATAGTTTTAAATTTAATATTATATAATGATATTTTTTTTAAATATTTGCACACCATATATTGGCAGAATATGTCGGTAACTTAATTTATTTTTAACAACTTGTAACACCCATATTCTTGCAAATAAATATGTTCTTTCTTTCTTTCTTTCTTTCTTTCAATATTATAATAATAAAAAATAAAAAGTAAAAATATAATAATAAAAAGTGTTATAACAACATAAGTTACGCTGATGATATGGTGCTGCTGTGCCCATCAATGAGGCTTATGCTGAGACTCATGGTCTTAGGTATAATGCTGAAAAAAGTGTTATCCTTACATTAAAGGCCATTAGGAAGACTTACACTGAGACACCTGTAGTAACTCTAGGAGGGGTGGAGTTGACAAGGGTGACTTAGTTTAAGTTTCTAGGGCATTGGATCTGTGAGGATATCTGCAAACACTGGAATTCGTTACATACGGGTTCAAGGCCTGCTGTGTATTTAAAATGAATACATATTTTACAACTACCATTACAATTTAAAAAAAAATTAGGCTTAAATTAAAATTAAACATAGTTCATAAGTTTGTTTCTTTTTAGATATGTTGTAAAAATTTCTCTGGATGTTATATCTGTTAAATAAATTATTATTATAAATGTACGAATAAATGAATAAATGAAATAAATATACTTCTATGTTTCATACTTAATTACGTAATTTTATATTCAGATTTTCTTTGTCCAGATTTTATACACATGTATTTTAGATCAAAGAACGGACTGCGAAGTGGATATGTTTTTAAAAACAACAACAAAAACCTGAAAAGTTCACCAAGAAATCTTAAAGATACTTTACTTTCCTGAATATAATAACAAACGAAGGAGTTACTGTAAATTTAGATGATACTCGGGTCACTTTTATTCGAATAATTTTTCCGAGATGAATTGGCATGTTGAGAAAGTTTCCTGAAGTTTTAATCCGTAAAAGGGTTTGTGGCCCTATTCATCAAATATTAAAGGTACACCGAAACGCTTTTTGTGAAGCACAGCGGTCACTATTCATAATAAATTGGTAAGAAATAAGCTGAAAGGTAGAAGTTACTCTTGTTCCTTATTATTATTTCATTTGCTTTTAGTGATAGGTCGAGTATTAAAATCCAGATTTTACGTTTCATTGCATTTTTACCCGCCCGAATAAAGAAATTGCGTTTTTGAATGGATAATAAGAGTTTTGTACCTGGAAAGGAATAAATTGTCATAGTGCGTATGGGCCCACGCGCAATGTAATGTTCCGAAGTTGTCCATCACAATAATGTGGATTAAGAAGAGGGCTTTTACTTTTTCATACTATTAACACTTAACCTATTTAACATCAATGGCGGATATATCCGCACTACAGGTTCATCGCCTACAAAAACTTCAAATATATTTTATAAGGTGGTCGAGTTTTACACAAAAACTTGTAAATCCTACTTAGCTGTAATAGATTTCCTTTTAAATTCATTATATTTAAGTTTAACGTAAGTTTTTTCACACTCTTTTAACCAATCGTTTAATTGGCAGAGTTTAACACTTGACTAACAAAAATTAGCACTCTAAAGCTTAGTATTTCACAAACGAGTCCTTTAACCGAAAAATTGTTTTCAAAAATGTACAATATTGTTAAAAACATGTCCAATGGTTCCCCATACTATGGGGATATGAGAAAAAAATCAACATCCGCTTAAAAAATAATTAACATTCTATATTTCCCATCGACAGTACTTGGTGAAATTACATTATTGTTACGCAAATGATTAAACACTTGTACTTAAATATCACTTTACAACATTTTTAATATATCACTCAACCACTTTCACTTTTTACATATAGTATATGAAGTGATGGTAAAATTATTTTCGAAGACAACTAAATCGAATAATCTTAAATATATGAATTAAGTGTAACGTGGTTTGTCCGCTATGGATTTCTAAACTACCGAACCGATTTCAATGAAATTTTGTAGATATTTACTGTTAGATTAAACGCAAAAGATACGATAGGTAGTTGTTGCGTACGTGTGAAGTAGAGGAGCAGGTGTATATTATAGCGTGTTGTCAAAAGGAGAACATTGATTTAACACCAAAGAATTACTATATAATTTCTGCGTGTTACATAGACGAATACATTATTCCGACTGATTGTTCTAAACATTATTATAATACAGCTCTTTCGTCATCTATCCAAATATAGACATCTACCTGTAAGGGTTAATGTGCTGACGGCACATAGTTTTTATCTCAATTAACCCCTTTTCTCAAGTGCCCCACCAAAATATTCAATACAAGTAATTTGTCCGGCGAAACAACGTTTGCCGGGTTAACTAGTGTTTTAATATAACATTGTAGATACAATTTTTGGTATCTAGTCTATTCGCGTAATGCTAACCTTTTTAAAAAGAAAGAATTCTCCAGAGCACTTGGGAAAGTTCAATTATACAAGAAAATGTTTTCTAAACTAAAAGTTGAACAATATCCAGTCCCTAAGGCTCCCTAGGACTTAATTAAATGTAGCATTCGTTTTAATTTACGGTTATTTAGTTTAAATAGATATTTTGTTTGGATTTCATGTTTTTTGTAACACAAAATGCATATAAACTTGCTATTTTCATTCATTCATATTAGACAGTTGGTTACAAAAATTCTATCCGATGCGAAAAAGGCATGTAGGTAAGTCAATAACATTACTGAAAAAAAAAATGTAAACTGTTTGTTTGCTGGCCATTTCTGAAACTTCCAGGTAAGATGAGGTGTTTTAAAATTGAAGGAGCAAAAACTATACTAAGCATGGATTTTTTTTAAATTCTAAAGTTTGTTAAAAATGACTAGGTATTATATATTTTGAAACCCTTAATCAATTTTAGTCTTTTGAATGGCATTTAACGCAACTTTTGAGTTCTAAAACGGTATCTTAAAAATAAATTTGTAAAATGTGGCAAAGAAATATCTAAAAGAACGTTTTACAAACATTTGCGTCATTGATAAATCTCAAATAAATTAACCGATTTTGGTTCAACTTACGGTATTTGGCGTAGTTTTTAAGTAGATGAGCGGATTACATTTTTTTAATCAGTTGTGTATTAGTTGTAATAGAATAACGGAGTAAGTTTGTTGTGAACAACATAATTTTAATAGGTATGAAAAGTTTTAACATTTCAAAATTTGATTCGATTTTTTTAAAACGCCAATTGACGTAAATTTTTTAATACTAAAATATTATAGAAAGTAAAAAATTGGATGGTTTAAAAATTTCGAAGATATGTCAAAAAACAATGTCTTCAAAATATTTTGGCCATGATAACTTTCGAACGGATAAACTGGTTTTGATGCAATTTGAAGCACTGTACGCAGTTTTTAAGGATAAGTGCTGATTCAATTTTGTAATCAATTAATAAATGAATGTGGACGTTATTTTTATAAAACAAAGTTTTGTCGATTTCTTTTAAGGTTTTTCAATAATAATTTTTAAAGTCTCTTAGGCTGATTTGGTTTAGATTTTAAGTAAGTCTAAATTTGGCTGTCAAACAATTCAAAAGTTATGAGACGTTTACTTACACACATACATACATACATACAAATATACTGAAGTGATGGTGAAAATAGTCGGAAGAAAGTTCATAGGATCTTAAACATGGAGATCTTGTGAAAACTCGATTTTCGAAAATCGGGCAAAATCAGTAACTTCCTTATACTAGAATTTAGTAATTCTGTTAAAATAAATTAAAATATTATCGTATTTCAAAATGCTCTAGTTTAGTTCTAAAATTAAGTAATTTCCCTTAAATTAGGCAAATAATTCCAAAAAATATCTACAAAATAACTATCACTACATATTATAAAACAAAGTCGCATTCTTTGTCTGTCCCTATATCCCTATGTCCCTATGTATGCTTAAATCTTTAAAACCACGCAACAGATTATGATGCGCTTTTTTTTGATAGATAGAGTGGTTAAAGAGGAAGGTTTATATGTATAACAACATTCAATATAGAGTCGATAAATACTGCAATTTTTGAGTTTTCTGATGTCATGTCGTAAATAATTATATTTTTTTCCGCTTACATTGCAAACGCTGGCTAAACCCTACGAGATTTATCAAAATAATGTACTAAGTATTTGTACACCTTGAAAAGGTCTACAGAAAACTCCGCGATGGTATATGTCTATCTCTTATGGATAACCCACAATAGCATTTTTTTGTCATTTACTTTTTAAGAGAAATAATGGCTTTTTTTTTCGAAGCAATTTTAAGCAATACAGCACTAATCCTTATCCAATTAAATACCTTAAATATATTGCGTATTTAATATAGAGTAATATGGCCGTTTACAGCATGTAATTTAAATGAATATTTTCGAAGATATTACAGATTTAATTTAAAATGCAGGGGCATAGCGATTGCGGGGTTACCGGCCGGTCGGGCGGCGCGCGCGCGGCGTGTTCTGAAACCGCTGGGAAACGTGTTAATTTTCGGATAAATAAATCGACGGGCCCCAAGAACAAAATCGTATCTACAAAATTACCAAATTACAATATGTTTGTTTGTGGGAATACATTGTAGATGATGTTCACTTGAGTATTTCCACAAAAAAGACCAATAAATATAAAAAGTATATTTTTAGCTTTATGCGTGTTTAATACGAATTTTATTAAAAAACCAATTTAGTCTGATCTCTCCATAAGATTTTATTCTTGGGACCCGTCGTTAATATAGGACTTCAGCTGAAAATCAAAATTTAGTACATTCTTTTTTTTTAACTAAATATCACCATATAAAAATCATGTGGATGATTAGAAATAGTATTAACAAATTATTTGTAAAAAAAAAGTATCTTCACGCCCATATTCCCCAAAGGGGTAGGTAGAGGTACAACAAGTGCACCCACGATTAGCCGAAGATACTTGGTCCCATAAATGTGATAGGTGGCAAGCCTATCGTCAACCGGGCACTTTCCAATCCCGGGCAACTTTGTGTTTCTCAGAAAACTGAAAAAACACTTTTTTTTAAAGTGCCCGACCCGGGAATCGAACCCGGGACCTCATGTGGTCAACGCCAACGCTGGACCACTAGACCACACAGGCGATTATTTGTTTTAGAGATTTTTAGCCTGTTTTCGGAATTTTATATGATCAAGTAAAGTACATTCTATCTATATCTATATACATATAATAAAACTGTAAGAGGTCGATTTCTGTACATTGAAGATATTTTAAAAATTTTTTTTGGAAGATACTCTTTAATCGACACTGAAGCGAAAAATGTAATTTTTTTAATTTTTGTCTGTCTGTCTGTCTGTCTGTCTGTCTGTATCAAGGCCGCGCATCACGCCGAATCTACTGAACGGATTCAAATGAAATTTAGCATGGTTAAAATTCATACTCCGAAGAAGGTCATAGGATACTTTTTATCCCAAAATTCAATACGGTTCCCGTGGAATAGGGGATGAAAATAAAAACGTATATTTAGCTTTAATTCATTAACCTGCAGTCCGAAATCCTTTATTATTTTTTTGTTCAAAAGTAACTACTATAAAGATTATCCCTTAAAAATTTCAAAGTCATCAGTTTTATAATTTAGAAGTTACAGACATCACAAGTTTCAACGGTTTCCGGGTGGTAAGTCCAGTTGAACGTGACACCCGGATTGTATACAAAACCTTTGAACGCATGGCTCATTATAAGTTAGCGTTATCATTTCATAGTGTTTGTATAATGGAAATAACCCGAGAGATCAGTTTAGAATATATACTGTTTTATTAAAATGTTATAAATGCAATTTTACTAGCCTAAAAATGAGTAAAATATGTGTAAAATGTAAACCTAAACATTTTATTTATTTATATAAGAATTATAATATATTTGAAAATAAACCAGGTCATTTTTCAGTTTTTTGCCAATATCTCAGAAAATATGCATCTAATCGACATTAAGTATACTAATAGAATTTGTTCTTTATAAAATGTTACGTAAGGATAGGCTATTGGGAAAATTCACTATTTTGTTTTTTCATTGCACAACGTAAAAAAGGGTAAAAAAAGTATCTAACCACCCATACCCAGAGCCAGAGAATACGTAGGCAGAGGTACAAGAAGTGTACCCATGATTAGCCGTATATACCATCTCACACAATGTGATAGGTGGCAAACCTATTGCCAACCGGGCCCTTTCCAATCCCGGGCAACGTTGTTTTATCAGAAAAGTTAAAAACATGTTTTGTTTTGCCCGACCCGGGAATCGAACCTGGGACCTCATATGGTCAACGATGACATCGGACCACTGAACAACACGGTGAATATTTCAAAATTCTTTGAAAATGAATGAAACTTCTGCGAAGTGTAGATGTTGGAGTGCCTAAACTACTTAGTGTACTCATTAAAGTCAGACTCCAAAATACTTTTTAAAAAAATGTTAAGTAAAAAATACGAACATGTACTTATAACTTCAGTCCTGGATAAGATCAACATCTTACAGAAAAAACTTTAGGCAAAGATAACTTCATCAAAACAAATTCAATAAAAAGTAACTTCACTTTCCTTTATTTGTGAGAACCGAAAATCAAAAATGTGAGAAAAAATACGTGGCTTTGTTGTTTTTTATTGAAGTATCATCACTCCCGGTTCCCTTGCGGGGTAGGCAGAGTAAACCGAACGTCTATAGACTTTCCGGTTCACCGCGTTTCACCGGTTTATCGGTTGGTGATATAAATGGTAATCATCATCGCCGCATATACCGACACGTTAACGATTATCGATTATTATTAGCGATAACTGGGACCGAAAGTTTTACGTGCTCATCCGAGGCACGGGAGTGGTAATACACCACTCCGCCAGTCTCCGAGTTGCTACTGAGATTTTAGATTTTCGAGAAAATCCTCGAAAATATTTCAATAACACGTTTGCCCGATCCGGGGATCGAACCCGGGACCACATGATCTGAGCCGAATAGACTATCCCAAGACCACGAGGCAGAGTAGTTTATTATTAATAAAAAAACCCTTGAACGCTTATCTTGCTTATTGAAAATGTTACTTTACATTAAAACATCTTTTAGAGATTTAAAAAAATAATAAATTTAAGAAAAATGCAACAAGATTTTTTTACTGCAAATCGTTTTCAATCTGTTTTCAATGAACAAAGATAAGCTTCTTAGTCAAACGCTATTTTGTTTTTTATTAATAACAAACCACAAAGCCATGTGTTAATTAATTTATTTTTATACTTCCCGCTGTAGCGCCTTTGTAAAAAGTGCCTTAAATAAAAATGATTAAAAAAAATAAACCTGAATAAATAACTTTTCATCTTTCTAACTAGGTATATATTTTTAACTTCCCGCTACGTGTCTAGATAAGGAAGTTATTGATTTTACCCCGATTTACGAAAATCGAATGTTCACCAGATCTCCGCGTTTTGGGATCCTAGGAACCTTTTTCGACTATTTTCATGATGACGTGTGTGTGTGTGCGTATTTGTGTGTATGAGTGTGTGTGTGTGCGTATTTGTGTGTATGAGTGTGTGTGTAAGTGTATGTGTGTATGTAAACATCTCATAACTTTGAACGGCTTGACCGATTGAAACGCGGTTAATAGGATTCGATTGGATTCCACTCAACTTAGACTTCCTAAAAAACTTTAACCAATTCAGTCAAGATTTTGAAAAATGTTGAAAAAAACCTCACATAAGTTTTTGGCGAAACAGTATTTTTTTAACACAATTTCCAGATTAATGTACCGATAGAGTACAAAATTTAATCAGCTTTACATCTCAAAAAACTGCGACCAATGTATGAATTGCATCAAAATTTATTTATCCGTTCGGGAGTTTATAGTTGACGAAAAATTTTGCAAAAGTATTTTTTCGACATAATTTCGAAATTTTTTAACTAATCATTTTTAATCTTCTGCAATATTTTAGTATTAAAAACTACATTGAATGCCGTTTCAAAAATCAAAGTCGAATCAAATTTTCAAAAGTTACAGTTTTCAAACAATAAAATAACGTTGTTTACAGTAAACTTACTACATATTGTTTAAATGACTTTCAGGTTTATATACCGATTGATATAAAAATCGAATTAGAGTTTCCCTCTAAAAAACTGCGCCAAATACTGGAAATTGGATCAAAATCGTTTGATTTATTTGGGATTTGTCAATGACGAAAATTAAAAAAAAAGTTTTTTATTACATTTCTTTGAGATTTTTTTAACCTATCGATTTTTTAGCTATTAAAACAATTTTGAGATAAAAAATTGCGTTGAATGCCATTCAAAGATCACAATCGATCATCAATTTAAAAAAAAAATGATGTATATTTTTCAACCATTAATTTCCTAAATAATTTTTACAAACTAGATTTTTTAAACTCTTCGAACTCAACAATCAATCTATACTTAGGTATAGTTTTTGCTTCTTTTAGCTTAAAATACTTTAATGAAACGGGAAGTTACAGGGATGGCCGGCAGGGACAACCGTATTACAGATTTTTATATTCACTACATAAAATTATTATAAATACCTTTTGATTACTTTTTCTCTCATGTCGATATCTTATTAGGATGTTTGATAATTTTAGGATTTATATAATTTTGAAAAGTTTACCTTTTTATGTTAAATGCTAATTTTGCGACATAAAAACAAATATTGCAAATTTTCACAATAGCCTACCATTAAGTGAAATTTTATAGACCAAATACATTAATATACATGCTATAGATCGTCGAGGCGCATAGATTCTAGGCATCGCCATATGGTGGATATTCCACATGTCCGCACAAAGCGGTTAGCCTTAACATCTTCATTCGAACCGCAAAGGACTGGAACATGCTTCCTAAATTTGTGTTCCCCGTCGAGTACAATCTGAGGATCTTCAAGAAAAGAGTGAACAGGTACCTTCTAGGGAAGCGCGTTCTATCTTAGGCCGCATCTTATCAGGCCGAGATCGTGGTCAAGCGCTTCCCTATAGACAATTAAAAAAACATGTCGATAACACGAATATTTTATGAAATATTGGCAAAAAATTGCAAAAAGCCGTTTTTTAATTGTTTTAAACAAGATGTTCCTAACCTACACGGTCAAGATATTATGCTTAATAATAATCACATTGCAATTATAACCTTTACTGAAAGCAAATACTATTTATTTCTCCCTGACTAATAGGTCTGTCGTCAAATTTAGACTACTGGAAAGGAGTCAGATTTTGTTATTTATCAGACATACACCACAGATTTCAAACTAGCATGAATAATCATCGTTGCCCATTAAGAACCTAGGTACAAGCCGATAATTTCACCTTCAATCTTTTTTATCCGGTGGAAGGATAGCCCCAGCCATGTTTAAAAATGACAATACAGTTAAAGACTTTTGCTTTACGGTGTGTGATCTTTCTCCCAATAAAAAATAGGTTTTGCAAAAATGATCTTTAGTCAAATTTAGTCATATGGAATGAGTATATAATGTCAGGCAAATAAAACTGCAAGCATAAATGTAGAAAATAAAAGGCGAGGTGACTTCAGTTAAACACTGCTTAAAGCCCTATAAGGCACAAGGGTCGTTATCAAAGTCAACGTGTTTTCAAATCCACACTAAAAAAATCCTTTCTTAATATTTCTCCTTTGATAAAAGTGCTTTGCCGTCCAAAGTATTGCTGAATACGAGAAATACTGTGGTCAATTACTAATAATTACTCTGCAAGGATGGCCAAACGCGAACGAAGTCGCGGGTACAGCTAGTCATGTAATAAGTTAGCACATTCCTTAGATAATATCTTCAGGTATAATTTTTATAAAATTGTTATTTATAACCAATGTAAAAAAACGTGATTTAGCAAACCAGTTTTTAATTTCCCATTACGTATGTAGATAAGGAAGATACTGATTTTACCTCGATTTTCGAAAATCGAGTTTTCACCAGATGTCAACGTTTTGAGGTCCCAGGAATCTTTTCCGACTATTTTCACGCTGACGTTAGTATGTCTGTATGTACGTATGTGTGTGTGTATGTGTGTATGTAAACATGTCATAACTTTTGAACGGCTAGTCTGATCGAAACGCGGTTGATGGCATTCGATTGGATTCCGCTTAACTTAGATTTCCTGAAAATTTGAACCGATTCGGTCTAGAAAATTTAGAGAAATTTTGAAAAAACTCCAAAAGAAACAGTATTTTTTAATATAACTACCAGATTTACGTAACGAGTACAAAAAATAATCAGCTCTATTCCTCAAAAAACTACGTCTAATACATAAATTGCATCAAAATCGGTTTATCCGTTTGGGAGTAATCGTTTATGAAAAATTTTGAAAAAAGTG
This sequence comes from Apodemia mormo, assembly GCA_036924255.1. NCBI lineage: Eukaryota > Metazoa > Arthropoda > Insecta > Lepidoptera > Riodinidae > Apodemia > Apodemia mormo. Next base: position 1,514,249 of record JAUPFN010000017.1, on the reverse strand, counting down.
TTTTTTCGACATAGCTTCAAACTTTTTCAACCAAAAATTTTTTGGTGTTCTACGATATTTTAGTACTAAAAAAACTACGTCAAATGCCGTTTCAAAAATCAAAATCGAATCTAATTCTCAAAACTTATAGCTTTTCAAAAATAAAATTACGTTGTTCTTAGCAAACTTACTTAATTTTTTTTAAATAACTTTCAACTTTCAAGTTAATTTACCGATTAACTTAAAAATATTATCAGCTTTTGTTCTTTAAAAACTGCGTCAAATACCGTTAATTTAATCAAAATCGGTCAATTTGTTTGGGATTTATCAATGAAGAAATTTAAAAATAAAATTTTTTTAGACATAACACCGAAATGTTTCAACCTATCGGTTATTTAGCTAAAACAATATTTTAGATCTCAAAAATTGAGTTGAATATCATCATCGTTTTCAAATATACAGCTTGTCAAAAATTAATAATACTGCCATTTTTAACAAAATAGATGATTGAACTGAAAAATCTATGCTTATAGTTTTTACTCTTTTGAGCTTAAAATACGTTTATTTAGTGAAAAGTTTTAGGGATGGCCCGCAGGGTCAACCATTTACACATTTCTTCGCCTTAATAAATCGCAGGGTCAAACCTTCAACGTTGCAGGCTTAGATTTGAGCGTTGACTGTTTTTCACATGGTCAACTTATATGTTGCTCTTTTAAGAGTAACCTCTAAAGAAAACATGTTTATATTGTCTAATGACCAGAAAGCTGTGAACGTTGTATATAAAGACATTTTGTAATATATTAATGGAAAAAGTAAAAGAAATAGGTAAAAATGTAAAAACTAAAAATGTAGTACCTATATGAATTTAGATGTTCCAAAAATAGCAGGAAATTTAGATGTTCCAAAGATAGCAGGAAATCTTCATGGTATAGGGAAAGGGGAATTGTTTGCTGGCCACGGGCAGTAATGAATAAATCAAAACTACTGCATCGATTTTAATATTTTTTTTTACTGAGTGACATAGGCTGTATATTTTATACCCGTGCGAAGCCGGGGCGGGCCGCTAGTATATAATAAAAGCATATGTGTACCATGCTTTTAAGATCATATTATTAAATGATTTTAATATTAGGCTTAAGATAATCATCTTTTCGATCGCACGGGGTTATTCTTGCTAACTGTATTTCAATTGATTATTATCTTTCAAAACGACCAAACATCTTTTTTAATTTGACCCTTTCTTATTTTGACATGGATACTTTTTTATATCATAGAATAACAAAGATGTAGATGATTATCCTAAAGGAAAGGGAAACCATCACATACCAAAGATAATAAAATAGTGTTGCTATTCATGTGGCGGGATAGTAATGCCATATGCATAAATTTACCAGATTAACTTTCAATCCTAAATTCATTCTCTCTTCTTAATACAAAAGCCATTTCGCCAAGCAAAGCTGCAAATATAAATCTGCGTATTTACCTGCGAGCTAAATTTTTAATCTATGTACCTTGTGTATTATAATTTTTTTTTTATAACAAGATGTCAAAAGACGTGTGGCACTCGGAGACTGTTAATGCAACAGTCATACATAGCATTTTTTATCAACTTATGCAATTACAATTATGTATTTATTTTATTTATGCAGTATTTTTTTCTTTGTTTATTCATATTTAAAACACTTTGTACACAAATTATACGAGTACAGATATTCACCGTTGTACGTAGATGATAAATACCTATACACCTATATACTTTCTCACAAACAGCTGATTACGGTAGTTTTCCAATACAACCAACGCCACCTAAATGCGAGTTGCTGAACTAAAGAGACAAGAGTGATATTTCAAAAAGTCATTAAAAGTTCTGGTATTTATCGATAGATGGAAAAACTAAAAAGTATCACCGCTGTGCCGGTCGGAGTGGAGGGTGTTAGGTTTTTTCGTTACGGAATTTCTGGATTCGGTCTCCACGCTCAAGGCCTGCGATAGAAGCTATGCAATAGCTTAATAAAAGTAATAATGATATAATAGTTAAATTTTAGTTAAGTTTTATTACAGCAAAAAAGTTTACACTGTATACAATAAAATAAACCGTAATATAAAATCAATCTTTAACACATTTGCAATAAAGGTGAAACTGGGTTAAAGCAATTATGTTCCGATAATTCAATGTGCAGTGTCGATACCACAATTCCGCTTAATAAAATATTTACGTATCAATCCGATAAAATCGTTATACGTTTTAATTTTTAAAGGACTTCACTTTTATTTAAGCGGGAAATAAAATAGTGAAATAATCCATTGCTTTAGTAATTGAAAAATGTATTTCGTAATTTAACTACAGAGGGCCTGCAAGTAATTATTTTGTAAGGTCCATGAGAATGAAAACAGATATATATATTTTGGACTAATGAAAAAATCGACAATAATAATAATAAAATAATAATGTGGTTTAAATAAATGATGCTGGAAAAACCTTAAAAACAGCAAAGAAAAATATCGACACGCAGGATTTGAACCTGCGACCATTTCCCTAAAGCCGGGACGCTCTTCCACTGAGCTAGTGTCGACAGGTCGCAGGTTCAAATCCCGCGTGTCGATATTTTTCTTTGCTGTTTTTAAGGTTTTTCCAGATTCCCAAGCACGGGGTGAGTGCTATAATACAAAAATAAATGATGCTGGTTTTTAAAGTCCTGGTAATTTTAGGGGATCAACACACTAACCATTGCCGAATCGGAAACATGGCCAATTTCAGTATTGATGAGAGTACATTCTGCATTTAAACTTTAATGTGTTGTTTTCTTTAAGACTGATTAAGCCCGATGCAAAAAGGGTGTAATTTTTTTTTTTTCAAAAATATATTGATATGGTTATTTTAATCTGCGGCTATAGAATCCTATTCGAAGATCATGAGGTCCTTTCGTATTTTGCTGTGCAAATATTGCACATGAGGAAAGTGCTGATCAAAATTATAAATGTGAATTTCATCTGTAACGATGAACTGATTTAACTAGCTATACGTATGTATACCTAGCGATCAGAACAATCGACGTAATCGATCATATAGCAAAGAAGAATTTCGCCACCTCGAGCCTGTCGACACTAGCTCAGAGGAAGAGCGTCCCGACTTTAGGGTGGTGGTCGCAGGTTCAAATCCCGCGTGTCGATATTATGCTCTAATGATTAAAAAAAGTAAGATTTTCTTAAATATATAATTAAAAGTGATTACAACAAATGTCACATCAAAATAAGATAGAGTCTAATACTGACGTTAGGGCAGGCAAGTGAAGATGAGATTGAAAACAATGGCTGATGGTAAACAGTCCATATGAAATCTTCTGCATCTTTATAATACATTTTGTAATTACGTTATTATGATTATATGATTTCAAAGATAGATGGACGAGCAGCTACCTTTTGTATGCAGGAACACCAGTAGCATCGCATTACATCACATACAAGTTTCATATATTATAGTTATATCGTCTCTCATCCATCAGTTAATCATAAAACAATCAAGCTTGTATCGGAACAAAAATAATTGGCACTAGGACCCGAATAAAACGAGAGCAAGCTAATGACACAACAATCTGTATGGAACTAGTAAAATATTCAAACTAAAAAATAAAAAATAAAATAATAGTTTAAAAAAACTAAAGAAACACGCTTTTATAAAACTAAAGTAAGAATAGAAAGAAAAAAAGCATGGGGTGCTTTATATATATATATATATATATATATATATATATATATATATATATATATATATATATATATATATATATATATATATATATATATATATATATATATATATATATATATATGTGAGTGGTTACGCAAAAAGGGACCTCAAGGGAAAATAATTGATTTCGAGCAAATCACGTTTAAAATGTTGAGTCGAAATGAGTTTCGCCACGAGTACGAGTGCGGGAGAGAGGCGCGGGGTGTTTTATGTTAGTGTCGTTAGAAATAGCACGTGTTTGCGATAGCTGTATTATTGGTGACTTATTTATTCGTCTTTTACTTGTCTTTATGTGCGCGCTAGAAAAAGAAACTACTGTGCGCTGTGTATAAGGTGTAATATTTTCAAAACTGCCTCGGCTTACATAAAAAATCATTTAAAAAAAACTACGGCACCTAAAATTATTTTGATTAGAACAAAACAAAGATGAAGGACCATAGAATCAGAATTTATAAAAAAAAAAACCGTTTCCAATCCCTTCAGGTCCCTTTTTGCGTAACCACTCACATATATATATATATATATATATATATATATATATATATATATATATATATATATATATATATATATATATATATATATATATATATATATTATTTACACTATTCTTAATTAAAATTTATTTTTAATTTTTAAATTTAGATTTTACAAAAGGTGTTTTTTAAAACTATTAATTATTTTTATTATTTTTTGTTCGCTTTTTATAAGAGCGTATTTTTTAAATTTTTTAACTGTTATTTATATTACCCGCGTAATAAATAATTCGGGTTACTGCTGACTTCCTCGGTTAAGTTACCGACATCAGGTATAACGAAATTTTCGGAGAGGAACCCTGAAAACCAGCTATTTCATCCGAAGAGGGCAGCAGGAAGCTACTAAAAGCGTGCTAAAAACTAACTCAAGAAAGAGCCAAAAACCTTACTTAACTAATGATAAAACATTTTGCATTCTACTTCTGCAGGGTTGCTTTACTATCTTTAGTGTACATTATATTATGTTGCAACACGTACTAATGCTAATACACGAGAAGTAAAAATATCATAACATTTTGTCTTTGTTTCAGGTATGTTCCCGTTCAATTGCAAGTGCCTGCATTAGGTTGGCTCTACAGATAATTATAACATTATTATTTCACATTGTTATTTGTTGTTATAACAAGTCTAAATTAACAGGGAACTCTTGTTCAATAGAGTTATTATTTTTTACTTAATTTTTTAATTTGGAAAGTATTCTCAATAAAACGTCTACTGCATTTCAGTGACAGATATTGTTTATAGTTACGAAAGATGATTATAAGGATATTTAAGCACATCACGTTCTTAATACCAAAGTGAGAAAAAGATTGAACTTTAAAGAAATTATCGGTGTTAAATGAGGACATGCTCTGTTGGTTTGGATGTTTGAGAAGAATGCCAAATATGCGTGTATGTATGTATCATCAGAAAAAAAAACTGTCGTGCTCTGATCGTGTTTTCGTATGATTAACACGACAGTCTCAGTCTGCAAACATTTCACAGTTTTAATAATTTCATCTCCGCCAGTAGAGATAAGCTCACCTTTTGTGCAAGTTTGTTATCCTTTTACGTGTGTATTCTTCAATAAGTATTCAATAAAGTATTAAATAAATAAATAAATAAATAAATATATTTGAAAGCTATAGGCGATTTATTGATATAATAAAGTACAATGAAAAAAATAATCCAATTGCCAACAATGATTGACACAGCTTGTTTGAAGCCGCAAAGTTTTTCGTTACCAAAATCAATTTGAACTCGTAAAACAATATGACAAACACGTAATTGTAAAGTCATGGCGGTCGCGGTTGCCCTGAAATATGGCGGGGGAGCGAAAAAACTAATTACAAACATACCTACCGCCGCCCGCGGCGATGCTTGCGGTCTGCGATGATTTACTGCGTGAATTTATCTGCCAATGGTTTTTGGATCACTATTTTATTGCACTGATAAAATATGTGTTTTTGGCATTGCATTTTACTGTCGCTATAGTCGGTTAAAATTGTTATATTAAAACTGACCGCGCTTCACAGTTCAACAGTGCCATAGCTGCTGCAAAGTTTTTTAAAACTTTTTAAATGAGTTCTGTAATGTCTCACTCAGGTAACGGCTCCACCATTTTACTTTTTCTGTCATAATAATGTTAGTAGGTACTTGTCACCATTATGCTCTGGTTTGAAGGGTAAGGTTGCTGGTAGACGTAAGGATGTGGCATCACCATCCCGTCACTCATCATTAACATCTTTGGTGTTTATAGGCGATGGTTGTCTTATTAGGAAAACCATCTGTCTATTCCCTAACTGATGCTGTAAAAGAGGGCACACTGATGCAGAGGATAGTCACCTCCAATACACATCTAAAATGTTAAAGCAAGGTTGCCATTCGTGGGGTCGTAATGTTACACTCATAAGTTTAGCGGCCGTCTTACCGTAAAACGAAAATACGACAGTGATAAGCACTTACACTAGTTGCTCTACTACAGGTAAGTACCCAACCAACAGTAGTGTATTCAGTTGAAAATTACACAAATAAAACCAGCCAAGTACGAATCGGACTCGCGCACGAAGGGTTCCGTACCATCTATAAAAAGCGGCATAAAATCGTATCGTAAATATTTATTTTAATTATTTATTTTTAAAGCGAACATTCCACTAAATACTCTTTGAATATTTCAAACGTCTACCAGTTGTAGTTATTAATATCGAGAAAAAATTGCGTTTGAAAAGTAGAAACGTTTGCCGTATGGGAGCTCTCTTAAATATTTATTTTATTCTGTTCTTAATATTTGTTGTTATAGCGGCAACAGAAATACATCAGCTGCAAAAATTTAAATTGTCTATTCATGATATAGAGCCTAGTGACAAACAGACAGATAGACAGACAGACAGACAGACGGAAGACAGTGGATTCTTAGTAATAGGGTACCGTTTTGCTCTTTGGGTACGGAACCCTAAAAACAGTTCGACACAAGTATTACTACATGTAAGTGTATGTACTATATATTAACTTGCTTCTTTTGCTCTCAATATGTAAGTAAGATTTATGTAGATCAATAGAAATAGTTCCTAAACAGTAATATATCAAGTGAAGTGCAACCGACAGCGGCGCTCGGTCTGCCGCAGCACATAATGGGTTTAAGAGTACACGCTGATTCAAGAGTAACACAAGAAATAAAGTACTTCGAGTTGAGAGCACGAGTGTGAAGATACATTTAATTTTTTTATTTTTTCCAGTATCAAGTCTTGGGATGATTTAAAAAAGTTAAATTTGTAGTCTTTCATAATTTGATTAGCAATAGCGTTTGAAACTCTCTTAAGTTTAACATATGACTTAAGCCGTAAAGAAAATAGTATACATCCATACTAGTCCATACTAATATTATAAATGCGAAAGTAACTTTGTCTGTCTGTCTGTCTGTCTGTCTGTCTGTCTGTCTGTCTGTTACGCTTTCACGCTTAAACCACTGGACCGATTTTGATGAAATTTGGCATAAACATAGATAAGACGTCGAGAACGGACATAGGCTACTTTTTATCGCGGGAAAATATTTCGTTCCCACAGAAAATGAAATTAACCGAAAGAAAGCGGAGCATAAAGCGTAACGTAGAGCACATTAACTAGATGTCGCTGCACGAAAATACATCGCGTTAACGTATTGAAACACATATACATGTAATTAAATCGTTGAGTTTAGAATCATCTTTATTATGATACTAGCTGTGCCCGCGACTTCGTTCGCGTGGAAATAATTCTAAAATAAAAACCCGCATAGATCCCGTTCCCGTGGGATTTCCGGGATAAGAACTATCCTATGTCCTTTCTTGGGTTTCAAACTATATTTGTACCAAATTTTATCCAAATCGGTTCAGTGGTTTGGCCGTGAAAGCGTAACAGACAGAGTTACTTTCGCATTTATAATATTAGTATGGATGATATGATATGATACGAGTATTTTAACGTTTGTTTGTTCATTGAATGCGCTAAATGCTAATTCCTGGAACTACAAGTCGGATTGAAAAAAAATTTATGTGTATGTTTAATGATAGCTACATTCATGAGGATTACGTTACAATTATTCTTAGCGTAGTTAAAATATCGATATTTGTAAAATAAGTCGGAAGAAAAAGCGGTATCGAACGGCTGTATCCGCGTGCGCTTGCTGGCGTAATGCTTAAGTACACGTAAGTACAATGTACTACAAATATATTGGTTTTTAGTAGATGCACAAAAAAGTCTACGACACTATTTATATATCTCTTATAACAACAACACAATAAGGAATTTTGAATCGAAAAATTATAGAAAATTATAGAAAATAGGTGAATTTTAATCCTTATCATATTAATCCTTACTAACGAAAAGTACTTCATCAACACGAAGATCTTAGGAAGACAAACTTTGGCTCTTATACCACGTTATTTAGATGCATAGTTTAAAAAAAATGTAAAACGAAAATAACTCAACATACCTAGGTACTATCTAGGTATTAACCGAAAGGCTGTGTGCAGTGTGCACGATGTGGCGCACTACTCTGACCACCGAACGAGAACCGAACATTGCCGAGAAGAGCCGAACTGTGAGAGCGTTGGCTTTACTATACTTTTTAAGGTTCCATACCCAAAGTTTAAAACGGGACTCCATTACTAAGACACCACTGTCCGTCCGTGCGTTTGTACGTCTATCTATCTGTCCGTCACCAGGCTGTATCTCATGAACCATGATAGTTGAAATTTTCACAGATGATGTAGGTATTTATGTTGCCGCTATAATAACTAAAACTAAAAAAAAGAATAAAATAAATATTTAAGGGTGGCCACCATACAACAAACGTGTTTTTTTGCATAAACTCCCTTTTGCATTTGCATAAAATCACTTTAAAAATAAATAATTAAAGTAAATATTAAGAAGGCTCCCATTCAACAAACGTGATTGTTTGCCGTTTTTTTATAGATTATGGTACGGAACCCTTAATGCGCGAGTTCGACTCGCAATTAGCCGGTTTTTTTAAGGTACATGAGTGGAATCATGTACCTTTAACCTCTGCGGCCCGCGCGGAGTAGACATGTGACCGGCTCCTTTGGCAATAGACTTCTTTGATACGGAACGTTGGATTTTCCTTCTTTGAAAAAAATCACTTTACTTTGTAGTAGTTGAATATTCGATCTATTTTGTGTATTTTACGGTGTTGTTGAGGGATACATGATCGTTCGCTTTGGCCTGATATGTGTCTAATTCGTTAGAAAGTAGGTGTAAGTACTGTATTTGTATAGCTACTTAATAAGGATTTGTAGTTATGATATTATTAAATCTTGCTTTAAATCCTCCCCATTGTGGAAAACTGTTTAATTTTTGAAGCTGTAGGTATACCAACATGAGCAATCATTTAGGTAGAAGAAGCACAAATTTTCCAAACAAGATCATATTGATTGGTTAGTGGTTACTTAGGGGAAAGTTCCTGAATCAGGCTACAAAAAAATTTTACATAGGTAAAGACCTTCGTGAAATCGTAATCAACATTAAAGACTTGATATTTAGAGTGTACCCGGAATTCGGATATGATAGATTTACCAAAAAAAAAAATCAATTGATGTGTGTAAGGGCAAGAAATGCAAGCGTTGACGCCATCTATACAAATAAATAAAATTGGGGTGTCTGTTTGTAATATTAAAATAACCGTTTTTACTAAATGCATATGGATGTATACACGGTACGTTTTAGAATTTTTGTCTGTCTGTCTGTTTGTTCCGGCTAATCTCTGGAACGACTGGACCGATTTTGACGGGACTTTCACTGAAAGATAGCTGATATGATAGCGAGTACCTTAGGCTATTTTTTTTTAAATTTTTCCACGCGGACGAAGTCGCGGGCTCAGCTAGTGTATGTATATTTTTATGTATTTCACATGATTTTATATTTTTATGTATTTCACATGATTTTATATTTTTATGTATTTCATATTGGAACGAAGTTCCTTACGGCAGGCTTGGAGGGGATAGGGATTTTGCTGCGCGACCGAACTGAAAAAAATGTGATAGTTAAACCGTAAGAAAAATGCGTGGAATAAAAGCGTTAAATGAGACGTGCGCAGGCGCGACAGTCGCGTACACAAGCGACTAGTGCCGTTTAGCCGAAGGAAGTTCGTTCCTACCTGGTGTCCCGCGACACCACATCATTTTTATTTTGATCCCATTGCCCCATCATATCTTAAAGAAAAATTTACCTTTTTAAATAGTCAAGACATCCCTGAACGATCATCTAAAACACTTTTATTGAAATTCACTTCATACCATTCTACATTTTATAAATTTTCTTTCACCGTCCAGGCTATCAAACTTTGGAACTCGTTGCAAGCAGCAAACCCATTTTCAAAAAAATGGTCCACGAATTTTATTTAAAATTATGTAGTTCATAAGAAATTGTATATTCACTGTAATAATTTTAAGTAATTTTAACTTTGTGTTTTGTTTAAATTAAGTATTTTTTATAGTTGTACCATATCCTTGTTGCATTTTATTGTTTGTGTTTAATTTGGTTGTTTGGAAGAGATCGCCTGTTAGCGATAAGATCGCCCGTTGTATTGGCGACTGAATTGGTATACTATGTCATGTAATGTTTCTTTATGTGGTACAATAAAGAGTATTATTATTATTTTTCGCCGTGTTGGTCCCGGCCTCCTTTGAAGAATAGGCCAACTGCCGTTCTACCAGGCAGGTCGTAAAAGGCGACCGATTGGCTATCGAGTCACTAACATCGTGGCTACTAGGTGGTAGAGTTCTGCATTGTCTCGCCCGGGTCTGGTACCACCGCCTTACCTATTCCTGCCGCAATAACGTCAATGCATGTCGCTGTCGTGTTCCGGTTTGGAGGGTAAGGTAGCCGGTAAACTTATGCATGTGACATTAGACCTCGCCACAAGATAGCAACGCACCATTAACATCTTTGGTGTCTATAGGCGATGGTTGACTCTTTCCATCAGGAGACCCATCTGCTTGTTTGCTATCTTATAATATATAAAAAAAAAAAAAAAAAAATATTATTATTTTAGTGTTTGTAAAGTTTATTTTTATTAATTTAATGTATTTTATTTAAGAATATAATTTTTCTGCAGTCCTCCGCAATGTAAATTTTAACTGTGCCAAATTTTACACGATTAGCCGAAGACAGTACCACAATGTGGTTTCTCGAAAATTTCGACGAGTGAAAAGCGCAAAAAGGTAATATTTTTATATACTATGCTTTAGAAATAATTGTAACGAATAAGGAAAAATCCAAATTTCAACGAATAGGTAATAGTTCCATGGGGAAAATATACACACTAGCAAATTGTTGACAATGCGTTTAACAAATATAGTCTGCGCGATAAGTTGAAAAGTGTTTAAACTTTAACAACATTACGTGAATTTTTCAGTTTTTGTTAAAGTACAGTAATTATTATTCCAAGCAAAGTATGAATATTTTTTTAACTTGTATGGTGTGATATTGTTAAGTATGTATGTAAGAAAGACTCCACGAAGAGAAAAATTTTTATGATAATTATTTAAACATATTTTTTTCATTTACAATTAAGACGAAAGTACGAGAAAATTTTGTTAGTTAACAATCGTTTTACTTGTTGAAAAATTAATTTTAAGTAAAATTTCCAACGGAAATAAATTATTTATAGCGTTCAGAATATATCATATTTTTTTCAAATTTAAAAAAGAATATTCAATACCTTAAATAAATTAATTTATGTGTCGTACTCGATTTTGAGGCCGTGCGAGAAACCAAAAAATGTCGTGCGGAGACCCATTTTCAGCGTTAATTTACAATTATAAATAATGGAGATAGAGTTTCAAAATCTCAGAATTTTTTCTTGGATATTTCCACTTCTTTCCGAATCTTTTTTTTGAAATTTCTTAGATATTAGGTAATAGTTTATGAAATATTGGCACGAAACGAAATGCAATTTTTTTCTTATCCTTAATTGTTTATAACTTTTGCAATTTTTTATGTGCTAATACACGCTTTAAGCACATTCCGGATCCAATGAGCTAATGCACATAATTTTAAGAGCAGTACCTCTATTTTAGATTAGACACTTTTCAACTTATCGCGCAGACTAACACACGTATGGTATTTTCTTTGATGTTTCTTATGCAAATTCAGAAGAAATCCATACTAATATTACAAATGGGAAAGTGTGTGTGTGTGTGTGTGTTTTTTTTATATCATAAGATAGCAAACAAGCAGATGGGTCTCCTGATGGAAAGAGTCAACCATCGCCTATAGACACCAAAGATGTTAATGGTGCGTTGCTATCTTGTGGCGAGGTCTAATTCCACATGCATAAGTTTATCGACTACCTCACCCTCCAAACCGGAACACGACAGTGACCAGTACTGACGCTATTGCGACAGGAATAGGTAAGGCGGTGGTACCAGATCCGGCCGAGCCAATGCAGAACTTTACCACCTAGTAGTCACGATGGTAGTGACGCACATATACATTCGGTCGCCTTTTACGACCTGCCTGGCAGAACCTCAGTTGGCCTATTCTTCAAAGGAGTCCAGGACTAACACGGGGTGTTTATCCGTCTTTCACGGCAAAACGGAGCGACGAATTGACGTGATTTTTTAAGAGGAGATAGTTGAAGGGATAGAGAGCGACCAAGGCTACTTTTTGTCTCTTTCCAACCCCCACTTCCCTAAAATAAATTAAACGTGAGTGAAGCCGCAGGAAAAAGCTAGTATTAATATAGTCTGATCAAATTGAGACCTAGTTTTTTTATATCATAAGACAGTAAACAAATAGACGGGTTTTCTCATGGATAGAGGCAATCATCACCCGTAGGCACCAAAAATGTTAATGGTGCGTTGCTGTCCCTATGGTGGATTTAGAACTTCGCTACATGCATAAGTATCACTAACACCATTGCGACAGGAATAGGTAAACGGTGGTACCAGACCTGGGCGAGACAATGCAGAACTCTGCCACCTAGTAGCCACGATGATAATGACAGCCAATCCTTCGCCTCTTACAACCTGCCTGGCAGAATGGCATATGGTCTATTCTCCAAAGAAAGCCCGGATCAACGGCAACCGGCTTATCTTATAATTTTTATTATCACATATTTTGTCTTCACCATGAATAGTCTGGTTAATAAGACGTGCTTTTTAAGTCAAAACTTTTTCTAATTTTCCAAAAATTATGATATAGGTGTCAATCGATTCGGAATGGCACGTAGAATCTTTTTGAGAAAACTGAAAGGCCGCTCGCAAAAATTGCAAAAGTTATAAACAATTATGTGAAAAAAACGGGGGGTTTGGTTTTTCGCAAATATCTCAAAAACTATTTGAGATTTTCTGATTGAGCATCAGTTTTTTTACTTCTTAATTTTCATATTTAATAAGTTAAAATAATATTTATTCATTAAAAGTCCAAAGTGGACGTGACTTGCGCAAGCCGGAGTATCCGTTTCGGGCGTATTTTCAACCCTTTAGGAAAATTATAAATATTTATCCTAAAGTTCCGGGAGCAGGGACTTTGTTTTGGGGAATTTCCTTCTCTCTTATAATCTCTTTTAAATTTAAAAAACCAAACCCCCCTTTTTCACTTAATTGTTTATAACTTTTGCAATTTTTGCGAGCGGCCCTTCAATTTTCTCAAAAAGTTCCTACGTGCCATTGCGAATTGAATGACACCTAAATCATAGTTTTTGGAAAATTAGAAAAAGTTTGGACCTAAAAAGCACTTGTTAGACCAGACTAGAAAGAATTACGGCCGATATTATTTATCAGCGGGCATTCACTTGTTTTCTCGCGGCTACACAATGAGAAGATCTAGCAAAAGAAACACAGCGGTATTTTTTATCTATATCTAATGTTTGTAAAACTTACGTTTACAGTACATAATTAATTCCCGCTAAAACGAAAGATGCAAAATCTAGTAAAATTAGCCTTCATGAGTGTTACGCGGTGCCGTGTTTCTGTTCTCCTGATAACAAGAACTTAATGAAAATATTTGCACTGTAACAACTCCGTCCTTATTAAAAACTGAGTCAAAATCTTATTCATTTTTAATTTAAAAATACCTTTACTCGTTTCACAAAAGGAAACGTCTACAGAATGCCTTTTACTAGACTAAAAGAGCGTTGTTATTTGGTTCTATTTTTCCATCGAAGTTTTCACGGTCTTTGAGCATTTGAGCTCTAGTGGATTAAGCGCTGGTTTGGGTGAGCGAAGATTATGATAGCAATAATTAATAGGAATAAACGTACGATACCAATAATTGCAAGTGATATAGACCCTCTAAATATATTAGTGATGTAAACAAATCACTTGCTCAATATATTGTGTAGTTTCGTCTTCGGTACTTGGTGAACTTTATCTATTATTATATTACAATAGATTTGTACTGTTAGTTATACACCCATACACACCCACACACACACACACACATACGCACACATACACACAAACACACACACACACACACACACAAAATCTTACAGTTAAAGTTGTAAAAAAAATTATGTTATATTAATTATATTAGAGCTTTGAAGATATTCTAAGTAAGTGAAAATACTTGTTTGCAAGAATGTTACAAGTTTTTAAAGACAATCAAAAATACCAGCTTATTTTACCAAGATATGGAGTGCAAATATTTAAAAATTGTCACATATTCTATGTGGTTTGAATATGTATATACTATTTGTTTATATTTATTGTATATATTTGTTACACATTTTAAAACATTATTAACATTAATTATGTCAAATTGAAATTGTTTTAAAATAATTTTGCTTTCCAACAATTCAAATATAATAAGATACATTTTTTTTTATTATCGATAGGTAAGCGCTTGACCTCGATCGCGCCTGATGGTAAGCTAAGATAAGGCCTGAGATGGAACGCCCTTCCCTAGAAGGTACCTGTTCACTCTTCTCTTGAAGATCCCCAGATTGTACTCGTCGAGAAACACAGACTCAGGAAGCATGTTCCAGTCCTTTGCGGTTCGAATGAAGAATGTTGAGTCGAACCACTTTGTCCGGGTACGTGGATCGTCCACCATATAACGATGCCTAGAATATTTCTTAATCAAATAAATAAAAGAACATATTATTTATTTAGGCGTTCCAATGCAGAAATCCATGATTAAAAGGTGATTTAATTAATTTCACCTTTTAAAAAATATTTTATCCCTTAAGTGTTGTTTTAACGAGTCGATTTCTTTACAATTAATTACGCATCGAAACGCGTCTACACATTGAGAAGATGCAGCTTTTTTTAGGAAAAGGCTTGTATCTTTTTTATTTAATGTACTACTTTACAATAATTATTTTATATTACAAAATTTATAAGAGATTTGTATGAGGAGTGATTAATTACCACCAGTATTAAGTATGCATACTTCCATAGTAATATTATAAATGCCAAAGTCTGTCTATCTGTCTGCTTGTTTGTCTGTCTGTTACGCTTACTCGGTTAAATCGCTGGGCTGATTTTTATGAAATTTGGCATAGAAATAGTGAAAGATCCGGTGTCAGTCATAGCCAATTTTTTTTAAATCAGTCTCCGAAGGACTGAAATAGGGGATGAAATTTGTATTAAAAACTATTTCGATGACTTGATAATATACTCGAAGCGAAGCTGCGCGTGTCAGCTAGTACTTTATTTTTAGTATAAAGGTTCCCTCAAATATTTTGTTTTCAAAAAATCTGTATAGAAAACGACCATGACAATAATTAAAACTATAGTTACGACAGTAGGTATAGTTAAGGTGATGAAACAGTGTCCAGGTGAGCTGCCGCAGAACTCTGCTGCGTAAAGAACTTTGCGGCGGCTCACGTGTGTGACGATGTCATCATCATATTTTCTTGACACCATTTGAAAGTAAGCAAGTAAATAGTTTTCATGAGAAAAAGAGCTAATCATTTCGTACAGGGTACTAAGGAATCCCGTGTAAATTTGTTAGTAAAGCTTAATAACTAAGTAGTAAACTTAACGTTACTTCTAATACTAACTAAACTGAAACCATGCAATCCACAGCACCAAAATATGTACGGAGTACGAACAGTCTAGTCTACCGGCTATCATTTCCAGAATGCTTTTATCACTATACTCCTCTTACAAGTGACAGTTCGTATCCGCATTGTGGCCCAGAAGCAAGGTGCGCGTGTCACTGCGAATATGTCAGATACACTACAAAAGTGCATAAGTTTTGTAGATACCTTAACCTTCACATCTGAACACGGCTTGTGACAAGAAATGGTAGTGAAATGTAGGGCGGTGGAACCAAACTGGTACGAGAAGACGCAGAATGTTGTCACATAGTGGACGTAGCAATACTAATACCTTTAATTTCCGTTGAACTTTAACAACTGCCTTGAAAAAGACAGAACCATTCTTTGCAACGTCGGGCAAACATTATGGCAATTTCCCCACAAAGTTATGGTTAATTTAAAAGACTTATACAAAATGTGTAAAACCATTTTCACACTTCATTAAAAAACTTCTCACACTCCCCGATCTTACGAGTTTTATGGGAAAAGTTCTCCCTTAAAATAAAGGTTTGTTTTATGAACTTGTAAACTTAAGACAATATATTTTACTAGTATGAAAGTTTGTTATCTTATGATACTTCGAAACGCAAGCACACTTATGTATGTATTGTAAAATATTTTACTTAGAACTTAATATAGCAAGACTTTAGTTTGTTGAACGGTGAACTTACATTGAATGTTGATAATTTGTAATTGTAAAAATTGATAAGTTGTAAAATTAATTAACACTAGGTAAAACTAAATATTATGTCAACCGACGACAAAACTCACTAAGTTCTTAATTCGACGCGTATATATATTTTTTATGTTATACTACGCCTAACTTTATACAGAGTCAAATTTTGATCTTTTTTTATTGGAATAAGTTTACTCATTTAATTTACAAGGGACGATTGATAGTGTGCTCGCTGATTTTAATGTATAACTACGCATAACTATTTGTAGAAAGATCTCATTTTGATCATTCTTCTTTTTTCTCCTATCGCCTATAGACACCAAAGATGTTAATGGCGCGTTGCTATGTTGTGACAAAGTTTAATGCCACATACATAAGTTTATCGGCTACTTTACCTTCCAAACTAGAACACAATAGTGACAAGCACTGATGCTATTTCTGCAGAAAAAGATAAGGCGATGGTATCAGACCCGGACAAGACAATGCAGAACTCTACCACTTAGTAGGCACGATTGTAGTGACTCGCATGGCGACCTGCCTGGCGGAACGGCACCTGGCTTATTCTTCAGGACGCGGAACCAATAGAATAATAATTAATGGTAATATTTGAATGAATAAAATTACTCTTCCCCTAGAGAACAAAAATGTAGCATATTCACATCAAAGGGTTAAGGCACTATTCCCTACGCCACTGTAATTTAATTGAACAAGCCGACATTGTTTAAATCAAACGCTAATACACTACTATGTGACGTCAAAGGACGTAATTGAATCACTCTCATTGAATTATTTTTGTGTTCGCGGTTGGATTATCATGCGCTTTGTTTGAGGGTTGCTCACTTTATTACTCATCGTTGGAAAATGACCTTTCGTTAAATATACCTCTTTATTTTCATACACGTTAAAAAGTAGAGAGCTTTATAATAGATTATCTTGTGTTCGTTCAGTCCTTTTTTAAACAATAAACCAACTGTCGTTCTATTGGGCAGGTCGTAAAAGGCGACCGATTGCCTATACATGTTACTAATATTGTGCCTACTAGATGGTAGGGATCTGCAACGTCTCGTGCGGGTATATGGTACCACCGCCTTACTTATTGCTGCCACAATAGCTTTAATACTTATCAGTGTCATTTTCCGATTTGGAGGGTTAAATAGCCAGTAGACTTACGCATGTGGTATTTCTATCCCGCAACACGAATAGCAACAATTTCATTTAAATTTAGTGAAGGTTTGATGCAAGGTTCTAGATATAAAGAGAATCGGATGTCAATTGTTGTAGTTTTACTACGTTTAAATTATTGTTAACCTTAGCTATCTGCCACACTGTAGCGACGCAATTACAGTTTTTTTTGTAATTAATATAATTATATTAAATTACTATTAATAATAAGCCTATGTGTTAAGCCTTGACATATTTATTCTAACTTTACATCGAACTTCATCTAAATCCATCTAGCCGTGCGTAAGGAAGTAACAATCTACACTAATACAAATGCATACTTAAAATATAGTAAAATAGTATCTTCACGCTCGGGGATACCCGAAGAGGTAGGCAGAGATACAATCAGCGCACCCACGATTAGCCGAAAATAGTTTAGTCCCGCATTTTGATAGGTGGTAAGCCTATCGCCCCACCGCGCACTTATCCTATCCAGGGCAACGTTGTTTTTATCAGAAAACTGGAAAAATATAAATTTTCCGACAAAATACAAAAAAAATACGTTTGACCCAGGCCCTCATATGTCCACGTCAAAGCTGGATACCGATAGACTACAGCGTCGACAATCGACATACATATCAGAAATCAGAAATCAGAAGAACTTTATTCAATAAAACTTTTTACAAGTTATTTTGACACTTCAACATTCTTCAAAACTACCACCGGATCGGAACGCGGCCACACACTGAGAAGATCCGGCGGAAGAAACTCAGCGGGCTTGTCTTTTTTTCATATAATTTTTTATACATATACAATAATACAATATTACATAATTATAAAACATATATAATTATATATGATATGAGGAGCAATTAATCCCATGCTTGTTTGTCTTGCAAATAATCTGAGATTTTATAATACCCTTTTTTACACAGTTTTGTTTTAACACATTTTTTAAATTTATTGACTGGTAGATCTCTTATAGTTTCGGGAAGTTTATTGTAAAAGTGTATACATTGCCCCATAAAAGTGTTACTTGTTCTGTGGAGACGACATGCATGCACAACAAGATTGTTTTTGTTCCTTGTGTTTAGTGAGTGTACGTCACAATTTTTTTTAAACAAGCAAATATTTTTACAAACGTACATGAAGTTCTCAAATATATATTGGGATATAACAGTTAGGATATTAATTTCTTTGAATTTTTCACTCAGGGAAACCCTCGTGCTAAGATTGTAAATTGCCCTAATAGCTCTTTTCTGCAATACAAATATAGTATTTATTTCAGCAGAATTTCACCATAGTATTACAAGTGGGATACCGTGACTACACGGCTCTTATATAAATTGAGTAGGTACATAATGTCTCTATGCGTGCTGATTTTGTCTTATTAACGAATAGTCTGATATCGAGAAACTACACATTTTAGCTTAAATTAATTGCTCTTAAATTCT
Organism: Apodemia mormo; assembly: GCA_036924255.1. Taxonomy (NCBI): domain Eukaryota; kingdom Metazoa; phylum Arthropoda; class Insecta; order Lepidoptera; family Riodinidae; genus Apodemia; species Apodemia mormo. The sequence goes on along the minus strand of JAUPFN010000017.1, from coordinate 1,495,171 downwards.
CGATTATACTATACAATTATGAACTAAAACTATATGACAAGATTATTTTTATTAACAAAATAAAAGGGTGACATATTGCTTCGATCTTATAAACTAACTGTGAACTTTACGATAATATCTGTGTGGTCGTACCTTACCAATGGAATACGACAGAGATAGACAGCGCTTTTACGTTATACCTTTTACGTGGTACCAAACCCGGTCAAGGCGTCACAAAACTACTGTTTTACTGATAACCGTGATATTACCCTTCGCTTTGCTTTTTAAGAAATACCCATCAGTAAAAAAGTTGATCTATTTCTTAAAAAAAGGCAAAATGCAAGTCGGACTTATGCACGAAGGTTTCGTACACACGGCACGGCAAAACATCACATTTGTCGTATGTGAGCCTCCTTAAATATTTATTTTATTTTAATTATTCATTTTTAAAGTGAATATATAACTAAATATTCTGTAAATATTTCAAGCGTCTAGTAGTTGTCGTTGTTAAGATAGAGAAAAAAAAAAAAACAAAAAAAAACACGTTTGTTGTGTGGGAGCCCCCCATTAATATTTACTTTAATCTAGTTTTTGTAGTTATAGTGGCAACAGAAATACATCGTCTTTGAAAATTTCCACCTTTTGTCTATCACGGTTCATTAGATATAGCCTGGTGAGAGACTGACAGACAGACAGACAGACAGACGAACGGAGATCGGAGTCTTAGTAATAGTAGTACCAAACCCTAAAAAGGGAACTATATGGGGACGACATTGACTTATAATATGTTAATGGGGGACGATAACCGCGGTTAAAGGGCAATGAGTCCACCTCTCGTTTACACCACTGTAAGTTCTTATAATATAATATAATAATACTAAATCAGAATCAACAGCGGCAACCTTCCTGATAACTGCAACTAAACTGAACTGAACCCTGAGTCCGCAACTGAGTTGCGGATTCAGAGTGCCATGGGGAAAAGCCTAACCTATCTTGGGATAGGGATAACCAACCTATCTTGGGACCCGCAATGAAATTAGTCAGGAGCATATAGGAGTAGTAGGAAAGAACATCCAGTTTCCTTCACAGTTCAGCAGGAGACAGCGTAAAGGTAAAAGCAAAAAATTGCTAAGAAATGAGAAGTTCACAATCAGGTTAAGCCTAATTGCTATTGCACTACGGTAGTTTAGGTATTTGAGGACCTACCAAAATGGTCTATTTAATTCTGCTTCCATTAGTACCTATTACAAAATAGCGCGATGGCTCGGAAATCCCCGTTAAATTAAAATTTAAAATGAATTATAATTTTAGCAAACCTTATTTTCAACCTTTTTCTACATCTTCGAAGAAATGGGTTTTTAATAATAATAAATAATAAATATTCACGGGACTAATTACACTTATTGATCTAACCCCAAAGTAAGCAAATTATTTGCTTGTGTTATGGGTGTTAGTCAACGATACTAATACAAAGAAATATGTATATAAATACTTTTACATACGTAATAAACACCCAAACCCGGAAACACAAACATTTATGCTCATCACACAAATGCTTGTCCCCGTCGGGGATCGAACCCGAGCCCCGTTGATTGCGTAGTCAGGGTCGCTAACCACTCGACCAACGGGGCGGTGTGGCGGGGTGGGCGGTTTATTTTATCTTTCCCGATATCTCTAAAAATCCTTTTATTACACAGCGAGCTACACCGCGCGGCGCAGCTAGTTAAAAAATAAATTTGTGTTCACATTCAAAATGTTATAGATGCAAGGATTGGTTTAGATGTTCAAATAAACAACGTATGTAATGCCCCGGAACCGTGTAATCCAATCACCGGCCGCAGGAGCCAATTTACGGCATAAGCTGATGCCGTGGCATTGTCCTGGGCCGTTAGCTATCTGTGACTAGCACTCGAGATTAATGGCGCAATCCACCGGCACCACTATTGTCCTTTCAAATTAGTTGCCTTTTCGAGTGCAAATGTTCTTCGCACTGATTTGTTTTGAACTGAATTCGAATAGAAGGCCATTGATTATTCCATGAATGTTAAGGCTATGCAAGCAAGATTTTTTTTTGTCAGCCTGTAAACTACATTTCTTAACCAGTTTTAGTCAGTGAGGTGTATTTAGATTTGTACATACCACAGGCTATTTTTATAATTAATTTTTTCAAACTTGAAATGCCTAAGAAAATATAATCTTGTCGAATAAAGACTGTATTGTTCGTAGATTCAATATTATTCAACTTGTTCTAAGTATCTATTTCTATAAGATTACTAGCTGACCCGACAAACGTGTTTTGCCTTACATATTAGGAATCCATAGCGGACAAACAACGTGACAATTTATATAAGTCTACGGGATTAAACTTTATATGGTGGTTAAGTATTCTTAAATTTTCTAATTTTCCGCGCAATTCTCTTAATATTTTCTTTTATAAGAACCTTCTCCTTACAATTACAAACACAACAAAAAAAAATACCGAAATTGGTCCAGCCATTCAGGCGTGATGTCGTGACCAAGGAAAATAGGGATTGATTTTTATATATATAATATTGGACATATTATATATATATATATATATATATATATATATATATATATATATATATAATATATATATAATATATATATATATATATATATATATATATATATATATATATATATATATATATATATATGAACTTACTTGTACTTCCAAATCACTTGTATTTCAAATCTTTTTATACACCCAGTTATTCAGAGTAAAAAGAGTGAGTATATTTGTAATATCTATTTCAAAATGTAGTTTTTCCAAGTGCCGACGATGGAAAGTATCCATATATAGATTGCTGTATATTTTGAAAAATCTAAGATTTTAATCCAAAAATACATTGGTTTGTACTGTCATCAATACGCTACATTAATGCAACGACATCTGTAGGTGAGTTATTTAAACACTACTTAAATTCGATACATTTTCTATTGTACACTTTACTAATGAGAATTGTTAAAACTACACTAGTTTACATTGCACAATATAGTTTGTTAAAAAAATCTATAGCATTACTTACTCAATAACAAAAAAATTTTTATTTATTTCATTTATTTCATTATATGTAAACTTTTAAAGATATAGAAATTGTATTTTCGAATTTTAATACGGAGAAAACATACAGAATATAAAAAATGTAACACAGAAATATATTAAACAGGAATTAGATGGTTGAGTTATTTTAACTGAAATAGGCAGTATATTTAATATGTAATGCACCAAGAATAACCTTTTCCAAACTCAATCTTTAAAAAAAATGTGTTAAAATATAAATAAGAAAATACTACATTCCATACAAATACAGTATCATGTTCTGACTGTCTGAACAGCCAAATGTCCCCTTCTAAATAAGAATAAAACATAATAATGGAGATGCACTCTAAAACCCATCAAGATGAATAGTTGCATATTTTCGTGAATACCTAAACCCATGCATACAAATGCATACCTACTGATTAATTCTCTGTCGCACTGGCACAGAGTTCTGTGAATTTTTAACCTCTGAATAGTATTCCCATCGGTTTTCGGTATATCGCTAACCAAATTAGATCGAGCACTTTTAAGCTCCCACGGTTTTCTGCATAAAAACCCATCAGTTTTAAATTTTCTGTAGTTGTTATAAATGACTGAAAAAGTATGCAGTGTATGTAGTGTATGTATGTATAGGCCTTCTACATAACTCACATTGATAAAGTCGCATATACGCCCGTTCTCAGCTTTTGTTCAGCTCTACAACAAGACAAACACTTCAATATGTGAAAAAACGATTTCAATATATCATGTTTTTTTCTATTTTCTTATATTTATTAATAACCGTTTCCCGTAGTTCACCGCGCAGGTCATAATCACACAAGAAAATTGGAATAAAACGTAAACTTACTTAGAATTAATGTAGCTTTCTCTTTTTGTTCTATCTCGTGGAATAATTTTAACAATCCTTTTAGTAGTTTCAGAGATTAGTTCGTACAAACAAACAATTTTAGAAACTTATGATTTTCACATTATTTATTATATAAACTCATCCATTTGCTCCAACACTGCACCATCGAATACAACTTCCATATCTTTTAGGGTTTATCAAAAAGCTAGATAAACGCAGTCGAACAAAGAGTAATATGAAAAAACTTTGATGTATCATTCACAGATCGTTTGAATGACTGAAATAAAAAAAATTGGATTTGGAAGAAATTATCGATATAGAAATAAGAAAGAGCATGCTCAAATAGTTCAGCCATATAAAAAGATTAACAGATGAAAAATTTACAAAAAATTGTAATATAATGTGAATTAAGATGGGATATAAGACTACCTACTACATATTAGTCTTAACAAATTACTTTTCCATTGGGTCAATAAAAGAAGTGTTATGAAGATAAAGAAGAAGAAATAAAAGTATCCACCTTAGATAAGAAGCAAGGCCTGAAGATATTCTAATAAAGTGAAATCGCTTGAATAATGTGTGTTCAGTATTGGAACATAAAATGAAAGATTTTGGATAACTTGCTATTTAATTATAATTATAAAACATTTAGATTTGTGGGAGCATAATTTTTGTGTCGTCTTTAAACTTGTAACGAGCGTTGCATGACGTGTAGGCTGTGAGTGAATGGTTCGCCCGTACGCACGCCGCTCCTCGTTCTTCAGTCTTCTTATATATGAATTATTGGCGCGAACAATGTGCTAAAATAAAAATATGTGGATTGAAATAAACGTACAACTGCATTTTAACTTATATATCTAAGAGTTATGGAATTTCACTAAGTAACAACTACGAAAAGTATAAATATAGTTAGAAAAGAATTATATCAAGTCAATATTCTACATGTTCGGTAATTAATACATGGTCATATAAGCGGTAGAATAAGCTAGTGTTGTTATTACCCTTTGATCATAACAAGCCGATATGCTAACAAGATAAGTGATGCATGGTCATAGAAACGGTAGAGTCAGTGGAATGATATCATTTCAGTGAGGTGCTCCAGCCTCGCACGCCTGCTAAAAGCAGTCGTTATTGGATTACCGAGCTGGTGTGTGGTCCCCGCCCACCTTCCCAAACCTGATTTGATAAAGGTCGAGAAACCGACTATCTGTGGTTGGTTAAATTTATGATTTAATATTCTTATATGAATTGGTGCTGCGTACATAAGAAGCGTATTTATATATATAAGGTTTGTGTCATTTTACTTCGATTTTAGGGTTTCGTAACTAAAAGGTAAAAAGGAACCCTATTAATAAGCCTCCGTTGTCAGTCTATCTGTCTGTCTGTCACCAGGTTGTATCACCTAAACCGTAATAATTAAAAAGCTGAAATTTTCACAAATTATGTATTTCCGTTGCCGCTGTAACAACAAATACTAAAAATATAAAAAATGAAAATATTAATGACGTCCCCATACAATAGTTTTAGTGTCGTATTTTTTTGCTATGATGGTACAAAACCCTTCGTTCGCGAGTCCGACTTTAGAAAGAAAGAAAGAAAGAAAGAAAGAAAGAAAGAAAGAAAGAAAGAAAATATTTGTTTGCAAGAATATGGGTGTTACAAGTTGTTAAAAATAAATTAAGTTACCAACATATTCTACCATTATATGGTGTGCAAATATTTAAAAAAATTATCATTATAAAATATTACATTTAAAAGATTCTATCGAATATTTAGAATTACTACCGGATCGGAACGCGGCCACACACTGAGAAGATCCGGCGGAAGAAACTCAGCGGGCTGGTCTTTTTTCTCTATTTTATGTACTTGTTATAAATGTACAATTTCATATTACAAAAGATTTTTTTATAATTACAAGTTTCATATTTTGTGCAATTAAATTTTTTATAATTTACAAAATGTTCACTATTTACAAAATTTTACTAGGTACATTGAAATTTTTTAAGGACAATTCAACAAACTTATATTTCTATCCATTAATATTTAATTTTATCGGCTAAAAATTCTTTAATATCATAATAAGTTTTATCTAACAGCAAATCAAACAACTTTTTGCGAAATTTATTTATAGGTAATGATTTAAGACTATCAGGAATATGATTGTATATAATAATAGACATACAATACACATTTTTTGTAAAAATATTTAAATTTTGATTAGGCACATATAATTTTTTACTATTCCTAAAATATGAGTTACCAGTGACTTCAGCATTTGTTTTAAATAACTTTTGGTGCTTTTTTACAAATACGCATACCTCTAAAATATACAAACATGGTAAGGGAAGTACCTTAAGAGACTTGAAAAGTGGTTTACAGGAATGTAACTGATTAACACCACATATTGCTCGAATACATTTCTTTTGGACTCCAAAAATTCGTATCAATTCAACAGAATTTCCCCAAATAGGAATTCCATATTGTAAATTAGAAGAGACATATCCATGATATGCTAATAGGGAGGCTTTTACGTTTCCTACTTCTCTTAGTCTTCTTAAGACATAGACAAATCTATCAATCTTATTACATAGGTATTCAATGTGTGCTTTCCAATTACAATATTTGTCAATAATTATTCATAAAAAGTTTGTATAATCTACATCATCTATATTTACTTTATTTAAAAATACATTTGTGTTTTTAGTAATATTACTGTGGTATTTCTGAAATTCAACTAATTTTGTTTTAGTTACATTAACTTTTAAATTATTATTAATTAACCAGTCTGAAACTTGAAGTAAGGTTTCAGTTGTTTCGTTTACCAAGTCTTTTTTATTTTTACATTTAATAAGTAGGGTAGTGTCATCAGCAAATAAAAAGCAATCATGATGTAAACTATCAGGAAGATCATTGATATAAATTAAAAATAGCAAGGGTCCTAAAACACTGCCCTGTGGTACACCACAGTTGTTAACACGGTAGTTTGAAGTAAATATTTTTTTACGGTTTCCGTATATTTTAGATATTTCAACGCATTGTTTCCTATTTTCTAAGTAACTCTTTATCCAATCTAAAACCTTCCCTTTAATACCATATTTTTCAAGTTTTGATAGTAAAATATCGTGTGAAACAAAATCAAATGCCTTACTCATATCCAAAAATACACAAAGTGGATACATTTTCTTATTGAGACATTCAGTTATGCTCTTCACTAAATCAAAACATGCTAATGTAGTAGACCTACCTTTCCTAAATCCAAATTGATTATTTTTAGTAGGCCAAAATCAAGTAAATAATTATAGAGCTTTTCATACATAATTTTTTCGAAGATTTTTGAAATAACTGGAATTAAAGTAATAGGTCTATAATTGTTCAGATCGCACATATCTCCTTTTTTAAATAATGGTTTGACAATACACTTTTTTAATCGTTCTGGAAATTTACCTTCCAAAAATGACAAATTAATTATATGGCTAAGAGGTCTTGATATTACACTAGCAACATTTTTCAATAATTCTGTGCTAATATTATCATAGCCAGTAGCATAAGTATTTTTCAATGAATGTATAACTTTTTTCACATCATGCTCATCTACTGGTGTCAAAAACATGGTTTTACTACAATTTGGTAAAAAATATGATTTTGAAGTATTTGTAGATTTGACTTTTACACTACTTGATTTTGTCTGGTTTATAAAGAAATTATTAAATAGATTACAGATTGTTTGAGTATTTGTGTACTTTAAATTGTTTATTTTGATTTTTTCTATTTCTCTACTATTTATTTTGTTCTGAAATGTACTTTTAATCAGATTCCACGAAGCTTTACATTTATTAGAGGAATTTTCAATGTATTTCAAAGAAGACTGTTTTTGTGATTCTAATATACATTTAGACAAAATTTTCCAATAATGTAGATATTTACATTTATTTTCTTTCCTATTAGATTGAGCATGACGATAGTTAAGGTACAACTGGCGTTTTAATTTGCAACATTTTAGAAGACCTTTAGTTAACCATTTATTTTTTATAGGTTTATTTAAAACTTTTACACGGACCTTAGGAAAACATAACTCAAAAAATAACAGTAAAATATCATGAAATTCATTAAATGCTTCTTCACAATTTGACTTTGTAAAAACTTCATTAAAACTTAAACTTGATAAACATTCATGAAACTTTTTAATATTGTCCTGCCCATATATCCGTTTTGTTTCAAACCAAAAAGCTCTTTTTTGTTTAAATTCTAAGACTGACTCTATATTGGCTTGTATACTCTGAGCAGTTTCATGGTCAGACAAATTTATTATTATTTAATAACACCAACCGGTTTCACAATTTAAAGCATAATTAGGGCAATACATCAATACCAAAAAGAGCATATACTATAATTTGTAGTCATTGTTGTAATGTTGTAATTAATTATAAAAAAAATAGAAACAAAAAAGACAGCTTCTGAGTTTCTTACACCAGATTTTTCAGTTCGTGGCTGCATTTAGATCCGGTAGTAAGCCGGTTTATTTAAATAAAACATTTTTTAAGTTTGAGTTTTTTGAGCACGCTGCTCGCAAAAGAGCCCGATTTCAGAGTAACGGTCATACAGATAAACTACCTAAGTCATTTGAATCGTATTAAATAAAAGTATAATCACGCCCGGTTCCCTTGCGAGGTAGACAAGGTAAAGCAAACGTCTTTCGACTTTCCAGTTTACCGCGATTCACCAGTTTGTCAGTTGGCGAGATGAGTAGTGATCCCCATCACCACAGAAATAAATAAAATAGAGACATTTTTACTTCAGAAAGATTAAGCGACAGAACTTAAACGCTTCATGCGCGCAATATTATCTTTTTAAAGTTTTCAAATTATCTGATTGTCTATTGAGTATAAATGTATATAGGTGTAGGTGGTCAGACAAAGACGGTAAGTGACGCGGCGCGTTTATACGAGATAAATGGCGGTAGGAACGCTAGGGTGGCTGTGTGTACACTGAACCGATTGTGCGCTAACGAAGCGAACACCGTACGCTGGCGCTCTAAAGACGTGCTGTAAAATACTACGAGTATCCCCCATTGGATTAAATCAGACGCACGGAACAATGATTTGTTTTTCTTTCTCTTTTAACATTTGATTTGTACGTGAGTCAAGAAAAAAGGGAAATGAACAAAGGCTTCAAAGAAAGTGAATGGTTCAGTAATTATTTAAGTATGAGAAACGCGTCTGATTAATTTCTGAATTATAAATATAACGTTTATAATTTCCATCATTGCAGTAAAATGACAGTGCATCATATTAGGTACTTAAACTTCTATGCTCTTTCACGATTATATGAAAGTTTGTGACAAGCGGTTTTTTGCAATCAAGTTAGACAGTGCTCACTCCCGCTTTTACGACATCAAGAAAATTTTTGAAAATGACTCTAATTTCTTTTATTTGCACTTTTGGAATAATATGAATATAAATATGTCAAAACAGTCGTTTTAAGATATTTGTTACTTAAGACATTTATTGTATTAAGGGCAAAACTGTTTGAAAAAAAAAACATCCGAGCCGGTGCGGTGTCACGATTACGGCCGCAAAATTTTTACATATCGAGATATATTTTTGTTACCTTTAACATATCGAGATTATTTTTTTATTTCCTTCAGAATTACAAGGCGCATAGCTGTTTATAAATAGCTGTTTATTTCGGTGCGCAGTTTCCTATTCCAAATAGCTCTTTATTTAATTGTAACTGTTGTTGATATTTGACCAAAGAATAAAATCCCTTTTAAGTTTGACAAATTATAATGTACATTGCATTGTCACATATGTAAATATAGTGTATGCAATAAATAAATATCGATGGACAAATTACACGAATTGATATAACCCCAAAGTAAGCAAAATATTTTGCTATATATATATATATATATATATATATATATATATATATATATATATATATATATATATATATATTTACATATACATACTAATGTATATTCTTTTGTTTTTGTTGCTCCGCTAATATATCCATCAGTGCTTGTTCTTTATTGTTTTGGTAAAATTTAAGCTTTACAAGCAGTTCTTGGATTGATTACTCTCACGTTAGTTTTCCTTAAATATAATTCAAAATGTAATTACAATAATAACTGAATTCACTATGGTAAATTTTATGCCAGTAATTTTGTTTAGTGTTTGTTTGTAACTTAGTATTTTAATAAAATCGACTCGATTGTTTAACATGTAGCAAGCTACGAGTGGGGTCGTTTAATGATTGCAATAACGCACACAATCGGGAATGAATAAAAGGTGTAATTTATGTATTCTGGCCCCCGAAATGTGGCCGAGCAATTACAGGCTATATGGGATAAAAGTAGTGATGGGCATTTAAATGTCGATGGCATTTTATCAAAAAAAAAAAATTTTAAAACTATTTTAAGTTTTGCAACTCTCTTGTAAAAATTAACGTGATTTTGAAACAACTTTCAATTTTGACACTTATCAATTGACAAGAAAACGGAGGAGTTTCACAATTCAACTGGTGTATTTTTTTATGTCAGACCACTCATAACTTTTTACAGAGTAGTTCGATTTTAATAATTAATTTTGTTAGATACGATATATCTAATAAAGTCGCGGTTTTTTTTAAAAAAAATCCCACCATAAAAGTACTAAAACAGGGTATGATTGATTATTATTCATTCACTAATTTTAATGTATGACCACGCATAATTTTTTACAGAGTAGTCCGATTATTATAATTTTTTTAAATTAAATAGGATATATTCTAAAGGTAGTTTTGATTTCTGAAATAAATCTGACCATATGGGTACGAAAACGGGGGTTGATAAATTTTTCACTTACGGAATTTAATGTACAACCACCACACCTTTTAACATTGGATATATATCTTGAAAGTGATACCATATAATTTAAAAAAAAGTCTTATTACAAAGGTACAAAAATAGAGGGTAAGTACTCGTAAACGCTCAACTGAGTTCGGCTCTCAATCTCTCCCATTAAAATTTAAAAAAACACCTTTAAGGGTACGAAAATAGGGGATGATTAAGTTAAGTTGAATAAATAAATAATCTTCGTTTATTGATTGTTTGGCGTAAACCCAAAATTAGGTATACCTTATATTACTTTAAACACTTAGTTATTAAGGTTAATAAAAATGTTTATGAAGAATGTAGTATTTAGTATATTATATCTACAAAATAATAAAAAATAATATTTTTTTAACCAAAAAAATTAAACCGCAAAAAAACTAAAAACTGAATAAAGCAAAAAAATAGTGAATATTTTTATTAACATTAATAAATTAAGCTATCAAATTAATGTCATATATACCTAATTAATTTTGAGTCGACGCGGCGCTCATCATTGAATGAATGAAGATCTTTAAATTACCATAAATTAAAAAAAAAATCCAAATTAAATTATAAATTCAACATAAAATTTTCTACGATAGAAATCAACATTGCACTAATAACGTCTTAACAAAAAATTGAATTAGCGCAAAATTGTTTGGACAAAAATTACTCATACATTCATCTTTTTTTTTTATAGTAGAGGGGGCAAACTAGCAGATGGTGCACCTGATGGTAAGCGATCACCGCCGCCCATGGACATCCGCAATACCGGGGGTATTGCAGCTGCGTTGCCGGCCTTTTAAGAATGAATAAGCTCGTTTCTTGAAGGTCCCTAAGTCGTATCCATTCGGAAACACTCCCGAGGGTAATAGATTCCACAAAGGAGTAATGCGAGGCAAAAAGTGTCGACAAAAGCGCACGGTTGTGGATTTCCAGACATCGAGGTGGTGAGGATGGAACTTTAAATTTTGACGCGATGTCTGATGGTGGAATTTAGGAATGTTGTTGTTGTTGTTGAGGTGGTGAGGATGGAACTTTAAATTTTGACGCGATGTCTGATGGTGGAATTTAGCGGCAGGCATTAGCCCGAACAACTCGTCGGAACACTCCCCATGATAAATACGGTAAAAGATGCAGAGCGAGCCTACATCTCTGCGTAACGCCAAAGAGTCAAGCCGATTAGAAATAGCCTGGTCGTCGACGATTCGAACCGCTCTACGTTGAATGCGATCAAGAGGAAGAAGCTGGTACTGAGGAGCTCCGGCCCAGAGGTGAGAACAGTACTCCATGTGAGGTCGAATTTGGGCCTTGTAAAGTTGGAGGCGATGGGCTGGCATGAAGTACTGCTTTGTTCTACTGAGTACACCAAGCTTTTTGGAGGCTAGTTTAGCCTTCCCTTCTAAATGACCGCGGAACTGAACGTTGTTCGATATGTCGACTCATATCGAATCACTCTCACTCATCATCAAGTCATACGTTCCAGTAACTAAAAAAACGTTGATCCATGAAAAAGCGTTGTTATTTTTTGCTTCATAGTTTTTTAGTCGGTCAAATTTTTTGTTAAAATGTTATTATATAATATATTGTTCTTATAAAGTTAACATTTGATAACGTAAGATCACAATTTGGAGTATCTCAAGTATGAGATTTATAAAAGTCATTTCATTAGCTTAAATTTTAAAGATTTATATACAGCTTTATATATAAAAGGAAAAGGTGAGTGTTTCTTTTGAATTCCTTCTTGACTGTAAGATCATTAATGAACATCAATTGTATTGTAAAATGATCAAGTTTTCGGTTGAAATTGTATACATACTAATATTACACTAAACTATGCTCGTACTTGCGTTTGTGTTATATTTCGCTACCTAATATATCTTCGAAAATCTGTTCATAAATGAATGAGTTCTGAAGCAATAAACAAAAAATATAGGCGTATTGATAACCTCCTCCTTTCGGGAAGTCGGTTGAGAAAAATTAAGATAATTTATTATTCTATAAGATTACTAAAAGAATATATAAGAAGACTGAAGATTACCAAAACTAATCAATGTTATATAAAAAAAATTACAAACGACGACATATATTCAATATCGATATTGTAATTTAACGGCATTAGAAACCATCCCATTGTAGAAAATGCTAATGACTTCCTTTTCGACTGCACCACAATTTTAAAGGTCGAGTCGTGAAATAAATGGCTAGTCTGGTTTGGGCGTTATAATTTATATAGATTAGAACTACTAGGATTAGATAACTACTATGTGTATCTTCAAACTAAATTATGTTAGGCATAATTTTAAACTATAATAAACTTTGTAATAGACTAGGATATAGTTAGACGATATTATAAGTTATTGATTCACTTACAAAATGAAATGAAATTATTTATCTGCAAGAATATGCGAGTTAAAAGTTATTAAAAATTAAGTTACTTGGTGGATATGTTACCTATATATAATGCTGGTGCATATTCTATCTATAAAATAGTGCTGTGCCGTAAAATGGTGTGCAGTATTTACCCATCTGCTTGTTTGCTATCTTATGATATAAAAAATAAAAAAATGATGTGGTGTCGCGGGACACCAGGTAGGAACGAACTTCCTTCGGCTAAACGGCACTACTCGCTTGTGTACGCGACTGTCGCGCCTGCGCACGTCTCATTTAACGCTTTTATTCCACGCATTTTTCTTACGGTTTTACTACCACATTTTTTTAGTTCGGTCGCGCAGCAAAATCCCTATCCTCTCCAAGCCTGCCGTAAGGAACTTCGTTCCAAAACTTCGTTCCAATAAAAAAGCTTCCTTGCCCTCAAAACTGAAACATTACAATGACTATCAACGACGCTTTAGCGGTAAGAATAGACAAAGCGATGGTACCAAACACGAACTATACGTTACGGAATCTTACAAGTAAATGAATTGTTACTGAAAAGTTTTTAATAAACGTAATTTTAGCTTAAAAGCTAATATTAGTATAAGTAAGAAGCTTCATCTAGATTCATTAACAGTCGATTTTGTTTGCAAATAGTTCTTAAAAGACGAACAATTGATCAAACGTATTTTAGGATGAGGTATGAGTATGAGGTAGTCATACTTGTGATATTAAATTCGTAAAGTATCTGCACGCTCATATCCCTGAAGGTGTAGACAGAGGTACAACAAGTGCACCCACAAATAGCCGAAGATAGTCCCACAAATGTGATAGGTGGCAAGCCTATCGCTACGGGTTTTTTTATAGCTCGACCCGGGAGTCGAAGCCGGGATCTCATGTGTTCAACACTAGCGCCGGACCATTAGACCACAGAGACGTAAAATTCGTACCACATGAATTATATTAAATTCCTCGGCGTCTATTGTTGATGGATTTATCTTTCTTTACACTTTGTCCCGTCTTCATATTCTATCGCCGACAAAATAAAAAATATTTATTTTATTTATTTATACTTTATTGCATACTAAATATAAAAATAACGCGGACTTAATGCTGAATACATTATCTACCAATCAAACTTCGGGGTAACAGAAAAGGTAAAGCGTATGTGTGATACAAATATGAAAATAATAATAACGTACACAACTTTAGTCACAATGAATCAAAATTAAACTAATGTGAGTATGCTGTGCTAGGTATTCATTGTAATACAAAGTTAGATATAAATTAGAACATATTAATTAAATACACATAAATCTAAAGAAATTGACAGTGACTTACAGAAAAAACAAGTCTAAAATTAATAGCTTTAGTTAGGGTTTACTTCAAACACACATATCGGCTACAAGTAAATAATTTTGATGTGTCAGATTTCGGTAGTGATTATTGCTTGTTTCTTCTGATAACCAGAACCGACAGCTTTATATGCTCATCCAAAGCTGAGAATTCTGAGCTGGTTCTAAAATTTCAATTTCTGAAGATAAATTTGAAAGAATACGTTTTTCGACGTAAGATCATGATCTGAGATGAACAAGTTAATCACTAGAATACAAGAAAGTCAGAATGATAAAATCGAAATGTTATTATATACTAACAAATTATTACACTTAGGAACTCATATATTTATAAATAATTAAATACTTATCACTAGAACACTAGTCATATATGAAAATCCGTGACAAGTGGCAAATTAAATAATAAAATAATATCGATGAACAAAATTACACGAATTGATCTAACTCCAAAGTAAACAAATTATTTGTTTGAGATAAGGATGTTTGTCAATGATACTAATACATATAAATATATTATAAACACCAAAACCAAAAATGCAATTAATATCTATGCTCGTCACAACTCAAATGCCTGTCACTGTCAACAATCGAACCCGAGCCCCATTGATTTCGTAGTCAGGTTTGCTAATCAATCGACCAACATTTATTTCTCCTTAAAGTTATGTGACTTTATTGGTAAGACAAACAGCAGGTTGCATTCTGCAGGTGATCCCCACACGCAACTATTAATCACCAGTCCCACTGTAAATATGTTACACCAAGTCACATGTGCTCAAGTTTGCCGCAAGTGCATTTAATCAAACGCGACACGTTTAAGGACGTCCCCGTACACATTAGTCAGCCTACGGAGCACGGATCACGACGTATATCTTGTTATACGGAATCTGTCACAGTCAGCATTCTAAATGTGAGCAAGCAATCTAGTTCAGTGTCACTGTATCTATATATACACGACCTTCTTACTCGATACAAAAGCTGAAACACTGCAAGCGTATTCTTACATATGAGCTTTTAATAAAACGCAAAATAAAACAGAAATAACGAATACTCTGAGTTATCGGTAGACATTTGTATCAATAACTTTGCGCAAGTATTATCACCCTATGCTTTAAATAACACAATTTTAAAAAAACGACTGAGGTAAGAGATCTAGGGGTACTTCTATGAGCTTTCTTTTACATCTCACGTTAAAAAAAATTACTGATAAAGCGCACAAAATGTTAGGATTTATTTTTCGACAGTCTAAAGAATTTAAGAATAATAAAAAAATATATTTTATATAATTTATTTTATATTATCAAATACAAGCGATTCAAAATAGGGGAAGACCGGGTAATGGGAATCAGCGGGCAATGGTAGTCACCAACATATCTCCAAAACTACAACTGCTAGAAATACGTTTACTGCCGTCCCCGCCCCGCTTTGTCCCCCCGCTAGCGGTGCAAGAGCGCCGCGCTAGTATTGTGGCGGTCTCGGGAATGAGAAGTGTATTTTGTTTTTGCGGCTCGCCGATGTAAATTTTTAAGGACGCAAAATAAGCTGTAGGTATTCTAATTATTGATCTACTAGTATGTGTATTTTTTACGCCATTACTCGTATATTCAGTATAACAATTTTATACTCAAATGCCATATATTGCTTAAATATATTTTTTGTTTCTTTTTTTTTCTTCATAAAATGCTTGTGGGTAATGAGGATTGGGTGACCCCCATTTCCCGCTAGTGATCACGATATAATTTTAGTATTCTTATTTTAGATGTAGACGTATTTTGTGATGAAGATTTTCTACCAACCGAATTGGTCAGATTAGATGGAAATTAATAGCCCAGCGTCAGACCAAGAAAGCTTGTCAGTACCTGGCACATCAATGCAAGTTGCTCCAGCAGCCTCTAGTCTTGATATTGTGTCGAAATTAATTAATTTGCCAGAGAAAACTAATACCCACAATGCTAAACAAAGTCGCCAGAAGCAGCATGCCAAAATTTTAACATCCACGCCAACAAAAGAAAACTTGTTAGAAAAAGAAAATAAGAAAAGTAAAGCGTTCTGCCAAGCCAAGGATAAAAGTAAGGGACAAAATATAACTAAGGGAAAGGGTCAAGGAAAGAAGACTAAAGTGTTGAAGAAGGAAACCGAAAGAGTAAAGAGGAAGGTTCTCCAGGAATCAAATTATACTTCTGTTTCAGACGTGGCTACTGATGGTTTATGCCAAGACGATGAGCTAGATGATGCTGTCGATGCAGGGAATACGTGCTAAATCTGTAACAAATTCGGCCGAAATAATGAGGTTTGATACAGGTGTACTTCATGTGGTTTATGAGCTCACGCAGATTGTACGAGTTGGGAGTCGCCCAAGGGTTATATTTGCGATTTGTGTCAGATTTTTGTATGATCCTTATTGCCCACAAGGTGACCACAATTACCCTCACCTCAGTGCAATGGGAGTCAAAATAGATATTTTTTTTTGCTGTTATATTTCCTAAAGATGATTATTAAAGTGATAATTACTGATTCCAAATGATAGTCAATTAAGTATATTTTATTATGAGGCAGTTGTAATAGAGATTTAGTTTAATTTTATTTTTTTATTACAATTATTGCTTAAGCGATCCCCATTACCCCTTCCTACCCTAAATTTACCGGGTAACCGAGTCACATTACATCTTGTTTCGTCAGAGTTGCGCCGTGAACACGAAGACCAAATTTTTTTATTTATAGTAAATAATTATATCGACTCCTTTTCTCCTCGCACGAATTCTGTTTGATTGTTCTCGTCTGAGTGTTCGCCCCAAAATAGTGTTTTATGTCCCTATTTGTCGAACTAAGTATGCCTCTAATCGGTTCTTGATAGGAGCTTGTACTGCATATAACAATGTGATAATTATCATATATATATATATATATATATATATATATATATATATATATATATATATATATATATATATATGTTTCTTTTGTTAAAAACGTAGTACATGATTAATAATTTTGTTCAATATACCTTTCAAAGTAATAACAGTACCGATAGGATCAATCTATCTAGATATCTGGTATCTATCCATAACATGTTGCTTTGGTTCTCTAACGTTTTAAGATTCTTAGCAGTTATAATGGTAATTATTGTGTCTTTACGATTTAAGATCTTCTATCTTATTTTATTTCTACAGCACACACGTTGTAATAACTAAAAGTGCAAACTGTTTTAGTTTGTGAGTTAGCTAGCTGTGTGTTTTCCTGAATAAATAAATAAATATACGCCTACAAACATATGATGACTATATATCCCATCACATAAGCTTTGGACTGTCAGAATGGTAAGTGGTAAGAATTTTGGTGATTCAAGCGAAGAATGAATAAGTAAATATACAACATTTTAAAAACGAACTAGCGTGTCAACATAAAAAAATATAAATTTTTGAGCTGAAATATAACATGCTTAAAAAAATTAAATTGCGTCTTCTTTTCAACGTATACATAGTATATAATGACATCACGGTTTCGAATGTCTGGATCTGTTAACATTGTAATATTTAGGAGAACTCAAAAATCTATCCAATTATATTTTTCAAAGGCCTTATTTGAACATAATATAAGAAAATGCACATACATTTTACTACATTAATTTTTTGATGTTTTAATATTGTTTTAAATTAAAGATGGTGTTTTTAGATATCAAATAAAATTTCACAATTGTACTTTACCTACACCTGCAAGTCAAGGACGGATTTTATATTTTATGTACTATTATTATTACATCTTTATATATTAATACGTGAAGCGAAAACTTTGCACCCTTTTTTACTGACGAGTATGAAATTAGGTACACTTAAAAATATGAAAAATGAAAGATGAAAGCTAATAATTTTTGTGGTTAACGGTTAAGTTTCGACCAGAGGGCGATAGCTAGTCTATAACGGGCGTAATACGAGCCACCATCTATCCATTTCAACAAATAGTTACTTTATAAGAAACATTTACTAATTCCCATGGACAACAACAATATAAGGAATTATTTGTCACTAATATGGTGCAGACAGATATTATTCTAAATTTTTTGTAGTTCGGACACATAATGTCTTTGAAAAAGTAGTAGTAGTGTGCCATTCAGTTTGAATGCACATGCCACATAGTCTAGATATAATACTTCAGTGCTGCTTGTATTAAGTTAAAATTTAATGCTGACATTGACATTATTGAGTATAAATTGGAAAAATCATGTATCTAAATTAAAAACCAAACTATTAAACTTTACATGTGCACTAAGGGAACTTCGAAAAGCGACCGACCAACATACAGCCTTATCTGCTTACTACGCCTATGCTTATTCGTTGTTAACATACGGCATTATACTATGGGGCAATAGTGTAAACGCAATGGATCTTTTAATATCCCAAAAGAAATGCATCCGCATTCTTGTTAACATTAAAGAACCAGAAAGTTGTAAACCGTATTTCAAAAAACTAAAAATATTAACGTTTTCTTCAATTTATATATTCGAAATACTAAAATTTGTTAAAAAATATCCCCAGTTCTTTAAAAAACAAACTGAATACCCACGAAAATTTACAACAAGATTCAAACACAACCTAGAATTACCAATCTCAAACCTTAAAATGCACAGCTCGGGGCCAAACGTTATGGCTGTAAAAATATTTAATAAGTTACCCGAAAAACTTAAATCGGAAGAAAATTGTAAAATATTTCTACGCGATGTTAAGAACCTACTGATAAATAAATGTTACTACAACTTAAGCAAATTTTTGAATGATAAATTTTAATAAGAAACAAATTTTAATCAGAAAAGTGAATCAGTTCGCCTCTGCATTGCTACACCCTATCAGGGTACATATGTTGTTCCTAGAATGTATACTTAACACCTATAAATGTATAACATATGACGCAATAAAGTATTGAGTATTGAGTATTGAGTATTGACATTTAGGCAAAAAGTTTCCCCCGTGTTGGTTCGATACTACTAGGTGGTAGACTTTGCATTGTCCGTTCCAGATCTGGTACCACCTCCGTATCTATTCTTGCCGCAATACCGTTAGTTCTTGCCACTGTCGTTTTCCAGTTTAGAGGGTAAGGTAGCTATTACGTCGACTGAATGACAGTCACGCATCGGTTGGTAAATGTGTTTATTGAACTGTCATTTAACTAGGTTTTACATTAATCTTATATAGTAGAGATTCACGTGTATGCTGCGTGATAAAATCTGATAACGATGTTGTAATAAGATACTGATGGTATCTGTGCGCGATAAGCGTGAGCGTGTTCTATCGCGCCCTCGTTATAGTAGCCTAAGCTGGTAAGCTTATACAAGCGATTTTAACACTTCGCCACACGGATAGCATTAACACCTTTGGTGTCTATACACAAAGGTTATCTTTTTATCAGGAGAGCAATACGTTTGTTTTCTGTATTATGATATATAAAAAAAATCCAAAAAAAAATTGAGCCTTTTTCAAAATTTCTCATTATATCCTAAGTCGAATTGGTTAAAATTTTCAGAAAGTCCAAGTTTGACGAAACCCAATCGAATGACCGCAATTTCAAATATCAAAGTCGAATCAAATTTCCAAAAGTTATAGCTTTACAAATCTCAAAAATATGTTGTTTACAACAAAATAAATTCATATTTTAAAGTAACTTTTAGGCTAATATACAGATTGATTTAAAAATCTTCTTCCTCCTTTTATCTTTTTCCTCCATAAAAACTGTGTCATACACTCAAATTGAATCAAAATCGTTCATTTTTTAAAATTATCAATGACAACAATTTTGAAAAAAAAATTGTTTTTTTGACATTACTTCGACATTTTTAATAATATGACTAAAACAACACTTTATATCTCAAAAATTACGTTGAATGTCATTTAGAACATCAAATTCAATCATCGTTTTCAATTATCAAATTCAATCAGCTTTTCCAAAATCAAAATTCAGTCATTTTTAACAAACTAGATGTTTGTACCGAAAAAAAATTATAGTTTTTACTCGTTTGAACCTGAAATTATTACCGGGAAGTTTCAGAGATGGCCTGCAGAGTCATCCGGATTATAGATTTTTAATGTTTATTACTTCAGAACTCGGTCATTTGAGAACCGATTTTGAATTTTTATTTTGTTTCAAAGGGTTATACTCCCCGTGTGATCCCGTTTTAATTTGGTAAAGATTTGACGCAGGGTTATGGAGATACAGGGAATGGGAAGTTGGAAATGGGAAACTGTAGCCAGTTTTACTCTAAAATTGTTTGTGTAAACTAACTTTTCATAACAGAGTATAAATTATCACTACGTTTTGAGTACTAAATAATTTTTCCCTTAAAATACAAGTTTTGCTCTACATATTACATCATGATTTAAATACCAGTCAGAGACGAGTTAGAAATACACATTTCTAAAACTTAAAATATGTATTCAGATTCAGATTTCTCGTGGTATTTGTAAAATTTAAGATTCCAAATAGACCCTTGAGAAAAGGAATGGCCATTCGGAGATATCTCGGAGACACTGAAGCGGACGTTACGCTAAATCTCGGTCTACAGATATATTATGATACAATATTCAGAAACCGCATGTAAAGTACCTATGAATTTCAATGTTTCTTCCAAAATCTTATTGTCTACTTTATTTTATCTTTATTCATTAATAGAAACAATCATATTGTTGTCAGTCTTGCCATAAATAAATTTATCTAACATTAATAGTCTATACTAGCTGCAACCTGCATCCCGCTGCAGTCTCCTAAAAGATTTTCGTGAATCCCGTGGGAACAAGTTATTTTTTTCGGATAAAAACTATTCTGTATGCTATTTCAGGTCTTCATCTGTAGCCAAATTTCATTCAAATCTATTCAGTAATTTTTACGAGATTGAGTAACAAACATTCAACCAAACATCCAAACTTTCGCATTTATAATGTTGATATACATATTATAGATTACATCGATATTCAAGTACATGTCATAACTTTTGAGAAAAATTCTTACTTATTAAAAATCTATTAAACTTATAGATTATAGAATAAATAGAAATATTTATGGCTGAGAGATAATAAACGATAAGCGAAATTATATGAAGCCCTTGTCAAAAATAAATTAATTTTTGGTTAAAGCTCGAAGTTTTGAAACTGATTACTTTATATCTGTCTAGCGACCAACGGATATTTTGTCTCCCAGTATTGGAGCGGGCTTCTATGAAGACAAGTCTATTTGAATATAAAATTTATCAGTTAATATACTAGTAATATGTCACAATAATTGTGAATTTAATACACTTATTTAGATACAATACAAGCGTGTATTCATTCGGGGCAAAAGTGTTTCCATATTGTTCATACAAAGGAAAATATTTTTTGAGGTATAATTTTTTATTTATTTACAATATGTATGTGCGGTTTTGATCAATAACTTGTTGCCATCTTATGGGTAGTGCCGTGATCCCATTCCTGTAGAAATTTTGAGACTTTTGATTAAAAAAATCTGACAGGTAGTGTTCACAGTGTTCTTTCAGCTAGCTTTATGCTTCGTAAAGAGTTCTGCAATGACCGAAACAGGTAGAAATCTGACATAACAAGGTCAGGGCTATACGGAGGATGCATCAACACATCCCAGCCGAGCTCTCTCAATTTTTTACTGCGTGACTATAAATGAGTGCGGTCTGGCGTTGTTCTGGTGGAACACCATGCCCTTCCTATTTACCAGCTCCAGCCGGTTTTTCTCAATAACTTTTTTAACCTCATCAGTTGTTGACAATAGAAGTAAGAATTGATAGTTTTACGTCCATAGTGGACGATTCCTTTCCAATCCCACCATACACTTAGCATCACTTTGTTCCGAGTCAGACCGGGCTTTGCCACGGACTATGAGGATTGTCCATATTTGAACCATGATGTTTTTCGCACATTCTTATCGTAAGTCACCCATTTTTCATCACCCGTAATCAACTGTTTAGGAAATGATTCGGAATTGTTACGTTTCAACAAGAATCGCAACTGGAAACACGTTGCATTAGGTTTCTCTCAGTGAGATCATGTAGTACTCAAATGGCAAGTTTTGTCTTGACTTTCGTAAATGACGTAAAACTGTTTTATGATCAACATCCACTTCTACAGCAATGTCGTAGCTACTAATATGCCGGTCTTGCTCCACTTTCTCAAAGATGGCACTGATTTTATCTGTGTGAGGTCGTCAAGAGCGATCCTAATCTTTTACACTACAATTTCGAGACTTGAAACGCTTGAACCACATTTGTGCTACTCTTATTGATACCGCATTAGGTCCGTAAACCGCACAAATTTTATTCGCGGCGTTCGTCGCATTTTTACCTTTTTTGTAATAAAACTTTAAAATGTACCGAATTTGTTCGTCACATACGGTCATTTTGCTTGCTTGAAAAATAAATGAAAAATGGCGGGAACTAGTTTTTTTTTTTTTTTAAATTTATTGTATCTTCAGAATATCACAATTTAATAGTATTAAAACCAGCCAGTTACATTTAGTACAGCCAAAGAGGTTAGATTACTAATAATACATTCAAAATACGAAAATACTTTTGACTCGACCTATTATAATATTAAGAAAGAGTGTAAACAAGTTCCAACTATGAAAAGCATAGTTAATTTGCCTTACATACTAAGTAAAAGTACGTGGGTAACTTAGCTTTTCTAGATATTTTTTCATCACATACTGACTAAATATGATTAAGTTATAATTATAGCGCTATATCACGTACGTTTAAGATAAGAGTAGATTATCGTCCATTGGTTTTATATTACAAGTACCAAAAAAAAAATTACGAAATAGCGGTATCACTACATAGTATAAAACAAAGTCGCTTTCGCTGTCTTGTCCCTATGTCCCTATGTATGCTTAAATCTTTAAAACTACGCAACGGATTCTGATGCGGTTTTTTTAATAGATAGATTGATTCTTAGGGAAGGTTTTAGTATATAATCCTTTCCGATATTCCCACTGGAACAAAAGCTACGCGGGTGAAACCGCGGGCAGGTCGCTAGTTATATAATATATTGTCTGCATAAGTGTGGAGTGTTATAAAAACTTTTTTTGTTAAATTGCATTAATTGTATTAAAATGATATTTTCAATGCCTTTAAAGCCATAAACTTATGTAAATATAAAATTCCATCCCAATTAGTGACGTTTACAAAATACGCAAAATTCAGTTATCTATATATGTCAATGTAAAATTGTAAAAACCGTTAGTTTATAATATACCTAGGTAGTTTTTAAATTGGTTAGACAAGGTTAGCAGTTTGTTTATAATATTGCTACGGAAATTTATAAACTTGCGGATCTTATTATCTTCCGACAACATATACAAGAGTTCTTTCTTTAAAACGCAGTAAAACTTACA
Source organism: Apodemia mormo (assembly GCA_036924255.1). Classification (NCBI taxonomy): domain Eukaryota; kingdom Metazoa; phylum Arthropoda; class Insecta; order Lepidoptera; family Riodinidae; genus Apodemia; species Apodemia mormo. The sequence continues at coordinate 1,471,319 of JAUPFN010000017.1, read as the reverse complement.
ACTACTTTATTGTGAGACAACTGTGCTTAACTAAAGATATTATGAAGTGCAGTCAGATTAATGAATGAAAAGAAAAAAAGATATACATATATTACAGAAAGCAACTTTATCCTGATCAGACCTATTAAAAAGGGCAAAAAATATTTATTTATTTACAGAAAAATTGATACTTATATTATAAATGCGAAAGTAACTCTGTCTGTCTCATCTTCACGACTAAGCCACTATACCGATTTGTATGAAATTTGGTACAAAGATAGTTTGAGACCCGGGAAAGGATAGTTTTTATCCCGGAAATCCTACTAAACCGATTTATATGAAATTTGGTACAAAGATAGTTTGAGACCCGGGAAAGGATAGTTTTTATCCCGGAAGTCCTACGGAAACGGGAACTATGTTCGTAAAACCCTGAGACTTTTAGAAATTTAGCTACGGGGATAAAAACGCGGGTACAGCTAGTATTTAATAAACCAAAAAAGTCGAATAAAAATAATGATTAAAGACAATATATATTATTCTGATGTATTTGTCTGTTTAGATTTGATTTGAAATAAAGATATACAATTACTTATTTGGGTAAAACAAATGTTTTAAAAGCAAGCTTTCGCAATATAAAGTAGGCAAATGAAAGCCTCTCTCTCTCAGCGTATTAGTCTATTTCTAAATAATGATTTAGAACTGGTGCCGTGTTGTAGGAAAAGAGTTTTTGGATTTTATCGCAGAAGCCTTTTTTATACGCACTGAATCCGTTTGAAATTAAATTGCCGCCACGTTTAAGGATTACGAAATAAAATCATTTAATTCACAGATATACTTACTAGGTTACTAGACGTAAATGTTTACCAGGTGGTAGAGTTCCGCAGCGTTCCACCTGGGTTTGGTACCACCGCCTATCATGCCACCATCTATTGTGATTCGTGCCACAACAGCGTCAGCGCTTCTTATCGTTGTGATCTAGTTTGGTGGGTAAAATGCAAGTGGAATTACATACACCATAAAAATAGCAACGCTCAATTAACATCTTTGGTGTTTATAGGCTATGATCGTCTTTTTCCGATAGTAGAATCGTCTGTTTGTATGCTATCTTATGATATATAAAATAAGTATTCGTATATAAATTTTGTATCTCAAACAGGCCCAGAGATAATCAAAAAATGAATCATTGCATTCATTTTTTGATTATCTCTGGGTTTATCGTCATTACAGCGTTCAGTTTGATTGGGGCGCGATAACTCTAGAACCGCTTTATTCCATTGAATATTATTTTTATTATTTACATATCGACCACAGACATCTAATTCCCGATTGAAGTGGGAACAGCTGCGTATATCTTATTATTTTTACGAGAGCATCGGCGTCCAATTTCCTGCCCACTTGTAACGTCAAAACCAAGACATTTCTTTATTCCTTATGGAGATAATGTCGTATACATTCATATTTAGGTATTTCTATTCCTTGTTGCGTTCAGTAGTAAAAAACTAAATATCGAATTTGAATCTCATTTTAAATTCCAAATATTTATTTTTAAAAGCTTGTAAGTAAAGTAAACGTATAGGGCCGATCTAGCCCGCTAAGACAAGCGCTCAGGCCATACCGGCCCTATTTGTCGCAGTGTCATATGCCTGATTACTGAATTGCGTGTAATTGTCCTGCGTATATTGAGGTCTTAAAATCGCGTAATTATGGATGAAGAACGATTAGTAATTTTAGTTTAAGGCTGCTGATAGATACGATGACTTACTCGTCAGTCGGTTAGTTAGATCACAAGATCAAAGTTGTTTGTTATAAGAACGTTAGAGTTACCTCTGCTTTTCTACTGCAGTCATGGACTTATCAATTAGTGGCCGCAGGTCGTTTTTCAAAGCTATTATAAATTAATTTGTAAATCTTAATTTTGTTTTTACAATTTATAGCATATTTTCACGCTTACGTCGAATACACTTGTAGCTTCTAACAAGTAGAAGTATATATCTCCAAATGAACTTGCACCTATAGGTTTTCAGTTTATCAATTGTTTCACATTCTATAAAAAATCGATATAAGCTTATTCATTCTATTTAAAAAAAAAAAAGATTATATGAACGTTTTCACCATTTAGACCGCCTCTTATCTAAACTTCCAAAAATGTCGTAAAACACGATAATCCTTACATTTATTTACGTTCGATATGCTTTTTTACAGAGTTTAAATATAAAGAGAATCAAACTCCGTCAAACTGGCCGTCCCGTTGGTCCAGAGATCAGTGACTCTGACTACGCAATCGACGGGGCTCGGGTTCGATTCCTCACAGGGACAAATATTTGTGTGATGAGCATAGATTTGTATTTTTGGGATTGGGTGTTTATTATATATATATTTCGGTATCTATATATGTATTTCTATGTATTTATATCATTGAATAACACCTATATCAGAAGCAAATAATTTTCTTTCTTTAGGGTTGGATCAATGTGTGTTTAAAAAAGATTGTTTCAAATAAAATAGATAAGTAGTAGTTTTTTAAATAATTTATTATTTTATTCCATTATCATCTCCATTTCTAATAATTTTGTATAAAATGGTAGGAAAATCAAAATTGAAATTGGAGGCAGTCATAAGGACGGCCGAAAGAAATATACGACTTTTGTTTTCTTTATGAAAATGACACCATTTTTATAAAAAATATCTATATTTTAATAACACAAAGAATAAAAATGAAACTATTAGAAGTTGAATTTATTTAATAGAAATTTCATTTTTATTCTTTAGGTTCTTAAAATATGTATAAAAATTGAGTCATTTTCATAAACAAAACAAAAATCGCATTTTTAAGACAACTTACGACAACTTAGTAGGACCCGTTGATTTACAAACAAATATTTATTACAGTGACATCTACTGAGTTCAAATTGTTATTCAGCACGCACGGTTAGGGTTTATACCTTAAAAATTGCATGTTGATGGCGCTAACGCGAACCTATACAGTTTTCTCCTACCAAAAACTGTCTTATGTCTTCTTTAGTCGAAGTTTCAAAACTTTCAAAAATTATAAATAAGTGCAGAATTATAGAAAAATGTGTTTTTTTTTTATTATTTATCAAAAATTTTACGAGCTTCGACACTTTCCTATATCATCAGTCCACCTTCTTGCCTCAAGTGCAACATTTTCAGAGCAAAATATGAACAAAGCTGATGATCTTCGAATGAACAGCTTCTTCTTTTGTTTTTGCAGCTTTTTCCAATTTAATTGTAAATATAATTTTGTTCGTTAATGCGTAAATTAACTTTAACTAAATTTTCCCCGTGTTGGTTTCGGGCTCTTTTGAAGAATAGATCCGTTGCAGTTCTGCCAGGCAGGTCGTAAAAGGCGACCGATTGGCTATGCGAGTCATTGTCATAGTGGCTACTAGATGGTAGAGTTTTACATTGTCTCACCCGGGCCTGGTGCCACCGCCTTACATATTCCTGCCGCAATAGCGTCAGTGCTTGTCGCTGTCGTGTTCCGGTTTGGAGGGTAAGGTAGCCGGTAAACTTATGCACGTGGCATTAGACTTCGCCACAAGATTGCAACGCACCATTAACACCTTTGGTGTCTATAGGCGATGGTTGACTCTTTCCATTAGGAGACCCATCTGCTTGTTTGCTATCTTATGATATAAAAAATATATATATATAAAAAAAAACTAATATATATGAACGGCAGGCACCACTCGGCTATCAATCGATAGCAGTAAACAAAGCGAATACAAACGTGGGGTAGCCACATGCGGGCCCAATCCGTCTGAACTGTGCTGATAACGTTTTTATTTGCCCGTTAAATGCCAGGGTGTGGGGATCAAACAAATCCTTTAAGATCCTGCTACATCAATTCTTTTTATAGCTGTATAATGAGTAAATTGTAACACAACAGTTACAAACATTGACGCTATTGTGGTAGAAATAGATCAATATGAAACAACGCAGAACTTTACCACCTACTAGCCATGTTAGTAGTGACTCGCATATTCAATTGTTTGCCTCTTACGACCTGCCTAATAGAACGGCAGTTGGTCTAGGTAAGACAGTGACAAATATTGACGCTCTTGTGAGAGGAAAAGTTAAGGCGATGGTACTAGACCCGGGCAAGACAAGACTTATCTAGTAGCCACGATGGTAGTTACTCGCACAGCCAAGCGTTCGCGTCTTATGAACTGGTATTTTATACATTCATGTTGAGTGAAGCAGTGTTCGTTTCACCTGAAGATACTTCGGTTTTGAACTGAAACGTGCGTTGAGTGTGTAAATTGTGTGCTTTGTGCATGCTGTCGACGTGGTGAAAGTATGGTGGATGTGGTGGATAAATATGTCGTTTGGTTTTTTTTTGTGATGTTATGAACTGCCTAGATAGATCGGCAGATCGTCTATTTTTCAAAGGAGCCCTAACCAACACGGGGAAAAATATATTATCTGATGTTACTAAATTGAAGTTCTGAAACAATCAATTAGAATATTTTTTGTTATATTGTACCCATTTCTGTATATCTAGATTCTAGGTCATGGTCCGATTATGTATTAAAATCTGAAAAGCATCAGATTGGCACCCCAAAAAAACTGTTTTTTTTTTTTTAATATTAAATATTAACTTTTTTGAAATAATAATGAACTGGTGAATTTTCATTTTCATCATCTACATTTTCAACATTAATACAAGAAGATAGTTAATTATTTTAATTATTAACTTAACAGCTATAATGTGATTATTATCAAAAGCCACAGAAAGGTGGTCTTAAAATTATATGTTTATCATAAGAAACTGTTGTTTGTATGGAGAAGATATGCAAAAACCTAATACTTTTTATAATATATATTACAAATAAATTTGATTAATAAAAAACATTACACAAACTACAGTGCGATTGACGTACACACATTCGCATATTGTACTTATTTCTTCATGGTTGACTGTTATAGATTTAAAAGAGATTTCAATATAGTCTATAATGAAACAAAATAAGTTATTTAAACGTATTGACTTATTTCTAATTTTGTATAAACAGAATGAAAAAAGAGTGTAATACATAATATTACATAATAGAGAATATTGATATAATATCCTCATAGAATCCTATTTCCTTATAGAATGTCTATTTACAAAAACTTATCAGTATTTTTTTTCTGGTTTTAGCTTAAATACAATATTTAAAGTCTGTGAAAATATTTGCAATGCATTTAAAGAAGACGCAAACTTGTCGCAATTGATCTCAAAAGTTACTTTACGGATGAGACTTAAAGATGCACCACTCTCTGATAGTCTAAGTTCTTTAATTGGTGTTTCTTAAGTAGCGCTTTGAGTCAAATTCATGGTTAATCCGCAGAGTTGCAAGTTGCACTGACATTGGATGGTACTTTTTATACGGAATCAATTACGGCAATTAGTCAATAGTTAATATTAAGCCCCTCACTATTAATACTACTCGAATATTGCTCTGGGTATTTTTTGATATAACATAGCAAACAAAGAGATGCCTATTCTGATGTACAGATATAACCGTCACCTATAGACATCAAATATGTTAATGGTTCATTGCTGTCATTTTGGAGGGATGTTAATCTATCAGTTCGAGATTCCCATACCAGACATGGACATTGGACATGTACTTAATAAAGAATGAAGCGGCATTCATCTATATTAAAATTATAAATGCGAAAGTTTGGATGTTTGGATCGAGGGACGTTTGTTACTGAATCACGCAAAAACTACTGAACGGATTTGAATGAAAGAACACGAGCAAGACTTCATACATCGTTTTTTAGTTATTACTTTAAAGTTTGATATTTCCTTAAGATGCCATATCAACCCCGTAACTTATCCGCATTTAATAAATATTTTTTTAACTTGGGGAACAGTAGCTAAATAAAGTTGGAATTTAGGTAAGATTAACGTAAACAATCAGTTCTCTCCTTAGTAGTCTGTGGTGAGGTATTTATTTTGTCATTGGGTGTCTTCAGTACAACTGCTAATCTCAGAAATCTAAGTTAGATTGACAGAATTCTGAGCTAAGATTTTGCAAAAACACTTTATAGGTACTTAAAAGAACAAAAAAAATTAGCATTAACTATTCTTTAAAACAAAAACAGGGAGAAATTTTATTTGATGCTTATAATAAAAATTATGATATATAAACCTATTACTTACTGTTTTAATGAAAATGTAATTAAAGTTTTATAAAATGGTAACACTTAAATATGATGATAGAATTCAATCAAATTGTAGTTTCAATAATTATTTTTAAATGATTGTTCTTAGCGATATATTTTATTTAATTGATTTAAAAATCGTAGAAAATTATTTTAGTTTATCTAATGCTCGTCACTCCAAAAGACACGCAAGGGTTGTACAAAATTAAAATGGCCTATAGTTTTTAGCACACAGATAGATGATGACTTGTAATAGCACATAGGTTACGTTTTATCTCGAAAAAAAATAGTTGATGCCACAGGATTCGCAATTTTTTTTTATATATCGTAAGATAGCAAACAAGCAGATGGGTCTCCTGATGGAAAAAGTCAACCATCGCCTATAGACACCAAAGGTGTTAATGGTGCGTTGCTATCTTGTGGCGAGGTCTAATGCCACGTGCATAAGTTTACCGGCTACGTTACCTACAAACCTGAACACGACAGTGACAAGCACTGACGCTATTGCGGCAGAAAAATACTTTATAATGCAGCGGGCTGCACGCTGCAGCTAGTAAAATTATAAATTTTATATTTTTTCTACTACTATGCTGTGTATTTCGTCGTTGTCTTATCGTAAGCAAATGAGAGGCGCTAGACAATTGGTATTAACGCTACTAGAACAGAAATGTAAATATACGGATTTAGCATAAGCGTTTAATCAAGAGAAATGAATACGCAATGTGTAGCAAAGTGTTGTTTTAACTTTTCGAGAAAAATGAAATTTGGCATAAATATAGGCATTTAATATATGACTTAAATATGAGAAAATAATAATGTATTTGTTAATCGTGTTATTCGAGAGTTAGGGACAATATTTAATTAGTTGGTATTTCGTGTGCATCGCGAGGGCGTCATCAATCTTCCTCCGGCTAATGGAAGAAGTGGTGTAAAAACTACATTATCGTTACTGTGACGGCCTGAATGTGTACAGTCATACTTATTGTTTTGTTTCTATAATATTGTTATTATTTTACTTCCAAATATTATTTTTTCCATTATTTTGATCATAAAAATTATATAATGTGTTTGATGTATACCTATTCCTGCCACAATAGCGTCAGTGATTGTCACTGTCGTGTTTTAGTTTGGAGGGTAAGGTAAATGGTAAATTTATGCATGTGGCATTAGACCTCGCACCATTAACACTTTTGGTATCTATAGACGATGGTTGACTCTTTCCATCAGGAACCCCATCTGCTTGTTTGCTATCGTATGATATAAAAAAAACTCTTACGAAATAAAAAAATACTATCTCAATAGTAAGGTCCTCGGTTGAAATCTATTAATTAACCAACTACTAGCGAATTTAAAATGAAGGTTACAAATTAGCTAGAGAATTTTAACTACGTTGAGTTGATGAATTCATGAAATTTTTTCTCCATGCATAGATTATGAATTATTTATTAATATTTTGTTTTACATTTTATTATTCTTATATTCTTACTAGCTGCAGCCTCTAGCCATAAAAGTCCATTTTGGTGAAATCCGCGGGATAAGAATTTTTTTTCAGGATAAAAAGCCTATGTGCATTTATTCCAGATCATTATCTACCGGTATGCCAAATTTCATTCAAATCCGTTTTGTTGTTTTTGCGTGATTGATTAAAAACATCCATCCATCCAAACATCCAAACACTTGCATTTATAAGATTAACAACAAAATGTTGAGAGGTACGAGTGTCTTTTGGATACTCGGTTAGAACGGAGTTTCTTCAGATATACCTTTCTTGTGTTTGAATTAATTATGAAATTAAAAAAATTACATAATATTGTCAAAATTAACGGCAGGCTTAATCAATTTTTGCTGGCGATTGCATAAGTGCCCGGTTGGCGATAGACTTGCCACCTATCACATTGTGGGACTATCTTCGGCTAATCGTGGGTGCACTTTTTATACCTCTGCCTACTCCTTCGGGGATACGGCCGAGAAGACACTTTTTCAAAAATATCAGGATTAATTTCCTTGAAATTATTTATAAAGTGTTAGATAAATTAAGTATATTCTGTGTTTTAACAAGAGTATTACAATAAAAATACTTGTAAAAAGAAAGCGTATAATTTTTCGATCGTAGATCATTACGAGTCGTACAATTGAAATTGAAAGTTTTTTGTGTAACTAAAAATAGTTATCGAAATAATTATCGAAAACTTTAATTCTGTCCTTCACTGTTAGATACACTTGAAAAAATATTTTATAGGCAAACAAGGCGTGTTTAGTCCACCTTAGACGTGACTAATGGCTCTCAGGCCTGCCCTCAACTTGTCCCCAAGATTATGTCCCGTTACCGTAAATTCCCGATCAAGGGATTTTTTACTGCTACGCGGTAAAACATAATGGACCCTAAATGTATTTGGGAGAATAAAAGGAGGCTATTTGTAAAAGAGATGGGGTTTGATGTAAAAACTTTTATGGAAATAAATGAAGGTATAAAATAACGTAATGTAACTGTTTACATTAGTACACATTTTAGTTCTAATAAAGTTTCTAATGTTCATGCATTCAGAAGTTTAGATTACACCGCTTCGTTGGCCGAGTGGTTAATGCAATCGATTAATGACGTCGAAGACAATGCTTCGATTCCTGACAGAGAAAGGCATTTAAGTGATGATCATATATGTTTGTATTTCTGAGTCTAGGTATTTTCATTCATAATAAAATAATACGCTTATCTTGGGATCAGATTGATTTGTGTAAATAGCCCGGTAATACAAAAGTCTTGACGGATCATTGAAAAATGAAAAATATATATTATTTCCACCACTACAATTTGAATACATCAATAACAAAATATGGTTTACAATTTGATTTCATTAGTACAGAGTGGACTGGAGCCTAAACTAGGAAAACCTGTATTTCAGGACTCCAGGTCTCTCGCCTTCGGCACTGTGATCATTTTGTGTCATATCTAAGAGCTTACTCATTCTAAAAAGGCCGGCAACGCAACTGCAAGACCTTTGGTATTGTGGATGTCCATGGGCGGCGGTGATCACTTACCATCAGGTGCACCTCCTGCTCGTTTGCCCCCTCTTCTATAAAAAAATATATCTCTCAAACATTACCTCCAAACATTGGGAATTTTCACATAAAGGATATATATGTAGAGTGATAAACAAAACAAATTCACTTTTGGAGATCTACGCAAATCATCATAACTGGAAATAAATATTGTCGATGCGTATAAAATGTTTAGCGAATCAAGTATTACTTTGCATAAATCCATAATTTAGGCGACGCCGGACGCAGTATACGTTCAACGAAGTGTGTTAATAAAATAAACAATGCAGACGAAGTCGCAACTTTCAATTTGTTAATACACTGTAAGGTATATTTATTAGTAATATAAATAAAATTGTAATTAATGCTTGAATGTAATATTAATATTACAATAAATTATTATAATAAATTATATATTATAATAAATAATAATAATTATAATAATAATATTATAATAAATTCTAATATCTATTAATTCGCATAATAGATATTAGAATTTGTTGTTATCAAAATGCTGCACTACAGTGGCGCCACTTTCGCAACATCGTGGAATCGTTTATATCAAACTAGCGACCTGCCCGCGGTTTCACCCGCGCAGCTTTTGTTCCCGTGGGAATATCGGAAAGGTGTATACACTTAAACCTTCCTCAAGAATCAATCTATCTATTAAAAAAAACGCATCAAATTCCGTTGCGTAGTTTTAAAGATTTAAGCATACATAGGGACATAAGGACATAGGGACAGACAGAGAAAGCGACTTTGTTTTATACTATGTAATGATTATAAACTTGGAAGTGGTGCCATCTGAACTGATCGTTTGAAGTTGACATTTTTCAATCTACCCTACTTTTAATTATTGTAAAACTATGATACTATAAAATACCTTGTACTGGCCTAATCGGGACATTCTGCTGTAAATCTTGAAAGAATAAACATCTTTGTACCTCAAACTGCCTATTATTAAAAACGAACCTAACAACACATAATACCGAACTGGTGTTTTCTATCAATAAAACTCTTAATAGGAGGTTATTCGCGATAATGGCAGTGGATGCATTATTGCAACATGACATAATATAAAGCTTTGTTTTCATTTTTCATCATTTCATTTGCAATAATTTTCTAAATAAAAGAAAGTATTGCTTGTTCAGTGAGTTATTGTCAGAAGTTGTCTACAATTCTTTTGTGATTTTGCCGATAACAGCTACAAACGCACTAAAGTTAGGATAAGTGAGAGATGGAGGATGCAGTGTTATTCTGGCTACAATTTTATGGCAGATACCTCAAGGATTCTTTGCAAAGGAATTGTCTAGAGCTGTATAAAATGAATTTAAGGTTTATAAAAAATGTTTTTATCAAATATACTCGTAAGTGTAAAAACAAAATTTCATTAAATAAGTATTTACGTGCTTATTATTAAAAAAAATCTTCATGTTCTTTCTGATCACCTATTACAACAGGGAATTTAGTGGCATTTATATCTAATTGTGAGAATTACTTATCTAAAGATACTTTTTTTTAGTTACCTAGAGCATGAATGGGCGTAAAATTCTTTTATTTGCGTTTACACACAGGCTCGGGAAATATTTTTCTGCTGCTGGGGCCGCACCTGCGTTTATCGTCCCTAAGCTATATGCGCGCTAAGGTACTCACAGTCCTAGTGTATGTGAAAACAGCCGGTATAATAGCCGGTCACATCTGCGTTTAACATGTCATTGCTCGAAGCATTATAACGATAGCCGCAAGTGCGGCTGAGGCATGAGAAAAACTAATACTTTTTCAGGAATAATCGGAACCCAGAATCTTGTGCGTTTACACTAAAGCTGATATTGCTAAGCAATGAAGTTGATCTATATTTCGTTTTTTCTTTCACACAAGAAAAATTGTACTTTAGAAAGATTATATTTGTGATAGTACTCTACTAAAAATTACCATATTTATATAAAAACTTGAACAAACAATATCTAGCGTAGGGGTACTTAAAACAGAAAACATTTTGCTTATCTGTCACTCTTTTACTAGGTGGTAAAATTTCTGCAGCTGCTCTTCCGGGTGTGGTACCACCACCTTACATATTCTTGTCAAAATAACGTTAGTGCTTGTCACTGTCGTGTTCCGATTTGGAGGGTAAGGTAGCTGGTAAACTTACACATGTAGCATTACAAAGCATCTTTGGTGTTATAGATACCAAGCAATGGTTTCTCTTTTCACCAGGAGAGCCATCTGTTTGTTTGTTATCCTATAATGTAAAAAAATCATTTAATTAATAGTAGGTTCCGATTTATTGCCAATTAAAGAACATTTTATAGTTAAAAAAATGCAAACATCATATTAAAATTACGCATTTTATTTACACAACTCTATACAATTCTTCAAGTAAGCGAACTGTCGGTGAGATCTGTAAGATTCTTAAGACCCTTTTTTTGGGGAAGACGGACGAGTTCAATAAATTGGAGGGAGACGCTGCTGGGGTCGCCATGTAGCGCTAAATTGCTCTATACGCGAGTAATATACTGGATAAGTGTGTTCTGCGATGGTACTTATGTATCTAATCACGTTTGGAATGCGAGGCTTTTGGTGAAAGAATGGTTCAACATTGATTCCGAGATCAAAAGAGGTTTTGGGTGGATTTATTTGCCTGGAAGTGGTTTCATTGATAGAAGAATCTTGTTATATTAATAAGGTAATACATGGCTTTGAAGTCCATTACATAATAGTATATTTTGGAGATTATTGTAATAATTTTACGTACAAACAGTGGTACCAAAAAAGTGATCTCTTTCAGGGTACCATCGGCTAAAGAAAATAGTTGAAATAGATGTGGGCATTGATGTTGCTTGTACGAAACAAAGAGACTATAAAAATAAAAATGTAGTGTATTTACTAATAAAAAGCCTAAAACAAATACCGTACGCACACTAAATACATATATAATATTAAAATATACATTTAATGCTTGGTTATATATAAGTAATAAACATACATATTTAAAAACATATTATACACATATTACTAGATGGTAGATTTCTGCATTGCCTCGCCCGGGTCTGGTACCACCGCCTTACCTATTTCTGCCGCAATAGCGTCAGTGCTGGTCACTGTCGTGTTCCAGTTTGGAGGGTAAGGTAGCCGGTAAACTTATGCATGTGGCATTAGCCCTCGCCACAAGATAGCAACGCAACATTAACATCTTTGGTGTCTATTGGCGATGGTTTGCTCTTTTCATCAGGAGACCCAACTGCTTGTTTGCTATATATATATATATATATATATATATATATATATATATATATATATATATATATATATAACGGCGCGAGAAGCCCTGAAGGGTTTTTAAAAATGTTGACGTCGGTATCACCGACGTCATCCACACTTTTATCACTCATTTTTAATTACTACTACGAAATTAGGAATTAAAATTAATGAATTTAGATCTATTTATATTTGTAATAACTCTTCATAAAATTAAAACTGTTAAACTAAAAGATTATTTATTAACTTTATTATTGAGAAGTAGATAATTAATTTGTAATTTGTTACCGACGTTGTCCAAACTCTTTTCACTTAAAACTAATTAGTGCTATGAAATTTGGAATAAAAACCATTTAAATTTAATCAATGTATAATGATAATGTTTTAACAATCTCTAAATAATTAAAACCAAATACTAAATGATTAATTTTCTTAATTTAATTATTATCCGAAACTAAAGTTGGTTACAAAAGTTAATTTCAATAGACGAACTAGAAGATCGTTAAAGTTATTTAAATTGCGTTCAAACCGAAACTAGATAAATATTTAAATTAAAAACAAAATAAACTCACTCTTTTCATCCACAGTTAATGTTTTATTCTAAGAATAAACATTTCACTTTCCAATTTGAATTATTATAATAAACGCTTTACTCGCAGCCAGTCCACGCCGGTATAGAAGACACTTGTTTTCATGTTGAAGGCTTAAAACGAACTGAACTCGTCAAGTCGTGAAATGAAGCAAGATGGCTACCGGCGGGGACTGTTTGGCGCGCAAAACTAGCGCCAATTCTTATTTTACATAGAAATTGATGTAATTTAAATATTTGTAACAAATTATGTTGATTAAACAATAAATAATAATAGTTAAAGTTTAATATTAATATTTATAAATTGTTTTAATTATATTCGTTTGTTTTGAGAGTTACCAACCTAACGCCATCTAGTTTTATATTTGGAATTACTGAGCCATGTAGTTGTCTCGTATGTGTATCGATGCAGTTGGCAACTCTCAAACCATTCGATAGCTAATTATTTTAAATCAATGAAAACGTTTTCAAAATCTAACAGATTAAAAACTAACAATTTAATCTGTATTAAATTATGGATATTCTAAGTTTTCAATGTAACTTCGTGTTTGCGCCGATACGGCCATTCTGATGAATAGTGCGCGCTCAGCACTTTTTCACATCTGTAACAAATATAGTAATACTTTGAGGTGCGTATCTGTGATACGTCATTTATTAGCTGAGTTTGAGTTTAATTTATTTATTTATTTTACTATGAATATTATTTTTATATTTTACTAGTATTATTATTATTATTTTTATTTTTTAGAAGGATTACATCCAGTTTTCCTTAGAAGTACTAGCCCTGCTTTAAATCTCGACTACTCTTACAAGAAGACAGGATAATGGGATTTTTTTTAATTTTTTTTTTATTTTTATTTTTTTTTATTTTTCTATTTATTTATTTATTTTCTTTTTATGCACGTCTCACCATGACAGCAATATTTTGTTTAAATATTGTTGTACGTCTCAATACGTCAACAGCATTTTAATTGGGTAGAGAGGTTGATGCTGGGGTCTAGGTCAAATCTGTGTTAACCGTGGTCCCCAGGGGCTCTAAAAAAATGAGGAAGGGTTGATGCTGGGGTCTAGGCCTTATTTTTATGACCGTGGTCCCCAGAGGCTCTGAAAATTTATGTAGTGGAGATGTAAAGCGGCTTTAGATAAATAACTTGCAACATAATATTATGTGCTAGTATTATAATCTCTATTCTGCTGTCATGATATTAATACTACACTTTTGATACGAGTTGTTAAAGTGAAGCTGTAAAAATAATATGAATTTATCATCTCACCGGTTGTGTGGTGCAGCTACTCTGTTGCGTCTTTGTCAACTTCCTCGTAGGATATCAAGGATTGAGGCACGTTGCTGGAAGTCTCTGATGCAGAAATGGGCCGCAGACCATCACTGGAAACGCTCGGTTCGCTGCCATCTGCATCCGCCGATACGGCTGTCTGCTCTTGTCCTGGTTGTGGTGCACGACGAAGCTGGTCGTGGGATACTTTTCGGGCTCGGCCTTGTCCTACAACTTTTTTAACAAGGTAGCGGTCGTGTTCTAGCACCCTGTGGACTTCATATGGTTCACTAAACTTTAGGTCTAAGCATGTTTGGTTCCGGGGATTATTTTTTATAAGAACATAATCGCCTTTCTCAAACTTGTGAATCCTGGCTTTGTTTTTATCGAACCTTTCCCTTTCTTTTTGGCTATGGTGGACATTTTCTGGGTAACATGTTGGTACAATTTATCAATATCGATACTTTGCTCTTCTAAGTTTACTAAACCAATAAGGTCGGATGGGACGCAGTGTTTGCGGCGGGTAAGTAAAGTGAGCGGCGCAGTACCTGTAGTACGATGTGGAGTTCAATTAAAAGCCGACTGCAGGCTATCTACAGCGGTATGCCACAATTCAGTCTCATAGTTTTTGATCATAATCAATGCATTTTTAAGAACGCCCATTACTCGCTCGACTTGCCCGTTGGCTAATTAATCAATTTGATCAGAAATCAACAGAAGAGGATAATGATCTCTAAGTGTATTTGAATTTAATTCGCGATAATCGACGCATAACCTATCGTCCCCATTTTTCTTCTTCACCAGAATAATGGGACTTGAATATGGAGAAACATTTTTCCCTATTAATATTGTGGTCGTGTAAATCTTTAATAATATTTTCTCTGACTCAAACGATAAGGTCTGCGTTCTACTTTGTTAGGGTCCTTTAGGCGTATTTCTAACTGACCGGTATTAACGCGCGTTTTAGGAAGCCCTTGAATAAACAAATGGGAATATTTATTTAACAAATGCGTAATCGATTAATCTCATCATCATTAGTAAAATCGTAATCGAGTGTATCACACATTGAATCATTCGAATTTATATGCATAACTTTGTATTCGCGAACTAATTTAGTACCTGTTGCTGTAACAAAGACATTGAGTGTAGAATTTTTAACCAAATCCATCCCTGTAAGAATTTAAGACGTCATATCGCAATCAGGAACAACAAAGAATTGAATCTCGACGGTTACGTCATCTATAACGCATACTGTAAATAATGTAAAGAGGGATATTACAGGCACTCTTCCGATTCCCCGCAAATAATTAACATTATGAATTCTTTTACCGGGTAATTTAGCTGCTATTGTTTCACTAATAACCGAACATTCGGTGCCACTATCAAAAACCGCCTAAAAAGTGAAACTATTGATAGTTATATTTATGTGATTTAATTTTGGTTCACCTACAACGTTAACGTTAGACACTACAACCTCTTCTCGTTTAAAACAGCTTTCAAATGTATACCCGACCTTATTGCAAAATGTACAAACCGGTTTATTAAGCGGAACTAGGTTTTTATTTAATTTTTCTCTATTATCATCGCCGGATGTGTTTAAGTTATTTTTAAATCTACAGTCGCGAGTTGAATGGTTGTTTCGTTTACAGATCTGACAAAACACCGACGTTTGAGATTCATTTGTTCGCGTACGTTTGTTCGGGGTTTGTGAAACGTTACTGTTATTATTATGCGGGCGTTTGTTTCGTATTGTAGAGGCTACCGATATTAACTCCGGTACTGAAGTTGCCTTAGCATTTAAAAGTTCTATCCGAAGCTGTTCGTCATTAGTACAGCCGATAACCGCTTCAACTGCGTCTTTATCACCTAATTTGTCTTTAGTGATTCGTTTCCAGAGGATCCACGCCTTAGAAAGAAATTCGGATATATCTTTGCCGGAATCAAAAATATGTTCACGAAATTTAATTATATCACGAGAATACCTGCATTCGGGTTCAAATGTTGTTATCAAGTTGTCTCGAAGCTCTGCCCAAGTTGAGGTAGTTATAAGCCAGTTATCTACCTACATCTTTGCTAGTCCTTTGAGGAGGCTGCCTACTTTCATACGAACCTCGTAATCATTGAAACCGTACAGTTCAATAGCTTATGTCACATGTTGACACCATTCACGAATCCTTATGTTTGCGTCAGGATCGTACGACGGTAGGAAAATGTCATTGATTTTTACCTTGTCACGCTGTGGGAATGCTGATAGACGATCAGACATTTCTTTCATAGTCTGCATCATTTGCATAAGGAAAGAAGTCGGAATACTTATAGTTGAATGTGCAGGTAATGCATTTGAAGTTAAAGAATTACTAGCAACCCCGCATCCCACAGGTGTTATTGTAGGCTGGGTACTTACATTTCCTGATACAGAGGTACCAGGAAGATCAGTAGTGGGATTCAATCCCACTTCTGATAACGGCGCGAGAAGCCCTGAAGGGTTTTTAAAAATGTTGACGTCGGTATCACCGACGTCATCCACACTTTTATCACTCATTTTTAATTACTACTACGAAATTAGGAATTAAAATTAATGAATTTAGATCTATTTATATTTGTAATAACTCTTCATAAAATTAAAACTGTTAAACTAAAAGATTATTTATTAACTTTATTATTGAGAAGTAGATAATTAATTTGTAATTTGTTACCGACGTTGTCCAAACTCTTTTCACTTAAAACTAATTAGTGCTATGAAATTTGGAATAAAAACCATTTAAATTTAATCAATGTATAATGATAATGTTTTAACAATCTCTAAATAATTAAAACCAAATACTAAATGATTAATTTTCTTAATTTAATTATTATCCGAAACTAAAGTTGGTTACAAAAGTTAATTTCAATAGACGAACTAGAAGATCGTTAAAGTTATTTAAATTGCGTTCAAACCGAAACTAGATAAATATTTAAATTAAAAACAAAATAAACTCACTCTTTTCATCCACAGTTAATGTTTTATTCTAAGAATAAACATTTCACTTTCCAATTTGAATTATTATAATAAACGCTTTACTCGCAGCCAGTCCACGCCGGTATAGAAGACACTTGTTTTCATGTTGAAGGCTTAAAACGAACTGAACTCGTCAAGTCGTGAAATGAAGCAAGATGGCTACCGGCGGGGACTGTTTGGCGCGCAAAACTAGCGCCAATTCTTATTTTACATAGAAATTGATGTAATTTAAATATTTGTAACAAATTATGTTGATTAAACAATAAATAATAATAGTTAAAGTTTAATATTAATATTTATAAATTGTTTTAATTATATTCGTTTGTTTTGAGAGTTACCAACCTAACGCCATCTAGTTTTATATTTGGAATTACTGAGCCATGTAGTTGTCTCGTATGTGTATCGATGCAGTTGGCAACTCTCAAACCATTCGATAGCTAATTATTTTAAATCAATGAAAACGTTTTCAAAATCTAACAGATTAAAAACTAACAATTTAATCTGTATTAAATTATGGATATTCTAAGTTTTCAATGTAACTTCGTGTTTGCGCCGATATATATATATATATATATATATATATATATATATATATATATATATATATATATATATATATATATATATATATATATATATATATATATATATATATATATATATATATATATATATATATACTATAAAAATTAAATAACATCAGACAACCCAATTAGCTCTTGACAAAGATTTCACACGGATATACTTTACGGGATGGTGAATGGTGAAAATTCGAACAATAATCATAATAGGGCACGATTGTAGAAAGGAATCACCGCGGCAGTCAATCGCGCGCGTGGCACCAAAGGATGTAAATATCACTTAAAAGTGTTACGATTTTGCTTATCTAAAATTAAAAACGATTAATGGCATGTTAAACAGAACAACAGAAACTCAAAAGCTTGTTGAGTTTGCAAGTATTTTGAATTATTGTATGAAATAACTACAATACATGGACAAAAAAAATTAATTTTATAACGAGCGTAATTACTCGAGAACCTATTTGATTTGTGACGTATAACGTTATTTTAAGAACGGTATAAAGTGGCCGAAAGCATTATTTTAAAAAAAAGACGCTGTACACTAACGCTGTATATGTTGTAGGTATTATATAATATAAGCACTTGTACTGTTTCACAAAAATTTAAATTTTATTTATTACACAATCACTTTTAAACTGACAGCCAACCGGTTTCGCCTATTAAAGCATCATCAGGGCTTTCACATTAACATTTTCCTTATACTATTGTAAAACTTAACTAACAAACATACACAAAGACTTTAATAACTAAAATGCGAGTACATAAGGTAGATAACCAAATAATTATTTGCTAAGTACCCTCATATACAGTATTGCCAACGTCAGATTTTTTCCCTAAAAAGTGGGGTAAAATAGTAACAACATTTAAGTTAAACAAATAAACTAATGTCAATAAAAAGTGATAATTAAATTAGAATAATTAAATATTAAGTGTCAAATTGCAATAATATATTTAAATGTCAAATTAAAATAATATATTTAAATGTCAATTTAAAATAACTAAATGAAACATGTCAGAACCGAATAATATATAATAAATTAATATTGAAATAATATTTGAGGTTATTGTTGGATTAAATCTAACCTAATGTCGAATTAAAATAAATAAAATTTAATATGTCATAACCGAATAATGAGAATAGTAAATATTGAATAAATATGATGTTAGGCAAAATTAATATTTAACAATGGGTACTATTTAAATGAACAAACTGATTTATGTTGTAGGTATAATAGTATCATAGTCCTGAAGATACCGTAAAAAGCGAAACCATTTGGCGATGTAAACTAAATAAAAATTGTTTTGTGAAATAGTACAAATATCATACATCTTAAAATAATTAAAAATCATAAATTTGACCGCCCCTTTAGTCGAGTGATTAGCAAACCTAACTATAAATCAATGAGGCTTGGGTTCAATTCCCGACAGGGTCAAATATTTGTATTATGAGCATAGATGTTTATATTTCTGGTTTTGGGTGTTCATTATATATATAATAGTATTTATATTTGTATTTCTATGTATTAGGTCGTTGACTAACACCTATAACACAAGCATTTAATATGCTTACTTAGCAGTTAGATAGATTTGTGTAATGTGTCCAGCGATATTCTTATTTTTATTAATTTTAAGTGATCGATAATTAACTGTGATTATAGTCAATTTACTTTAAAGGCCTTCTAAATATATGTAAAAAATCAATACTTGTGGGTGAATGAATGCTTGTACGCGCAGACAGGAGTACCACTTTACTAATAATAACCAATACTAACAAGCTTGTATTCCATGGGATACATGTTATATCGTGTTATGTTTGCTACTTTTACCACATCTAAGAAACTGATATATTTCACCGCTGTTTGTATATGTTGTATATCTTTTCTACTAAATAGATTAATATTAAATTTGGTATTTAGTCTGGGCCCCCCTTTGAAGTATAGACCATCTGCCATTCTGCCAATCAGTTCGTAAAAAACGAACGGTTGACCAAACTCGTCACTAACATTAAGACTACTAGGTGGTAGAGTTATGCAAAGATTTGCAGAACTCTACCACTGGTAGAGAACTCTACAGGATAGGGTCTGGTACCATTGCTATACGTATTTTTTCTGCAATTGCATCAGTGCTTGTCACTGTCTTTTTCCGATTTTGAGGATAGCCGGTAATCTTTTCCATGTGTCATTACTAAGCTGTCATCACGGGTAGTAACTAATACACCATTAACATCTTTGGTATCTGTAGGCGATGGTTTCCCTTTATATCAATCAGGAGAGCCATCTGCTCTATTGATATTTTGTAATTCATAAAAAAATAGAAGAGATCAGAAATAAATTTAAAAATTTGAAGGAGTTTTTGCCATATGTTATTAGGTCGCATTTTTTCAAACTGATTACTGAGTTATATATTAATTTAATGAATACATATAAATCAGATATTTTGGTTACTCTAATTTCTTAATTTAAAAACCATAACTTTACGGTGCTACTTAATTGGGAGGAAATTGATGGACGACGAGCAATCATGATAAAAGTTTCATATTTAAGAGAACATACTCGTTCTAAAATCTAAACTTAAACAATAAAACAAGTTACTTGATACAACACATAGGACAAATGACAAATGTATCTTCATAATGGCGCATGTTTTTCTTGTATACATATAGAAATCTTACTATTAAAATTGACTATTTTGTAGGTACAATACGAAGGATAAATCACAAATATCTACATAAATATATCGCACAATATCGGATTCCCAAACGTTCCCTCAAATCCAACAAGATAAGCGGCTATACATGAATTTCCTTTCATAATCTTCCTAAAAGCAATCCATATATTCAATTAAACCTTCTTAGGCTTAGCGCGATTCCGAGGCCTCTTGTATAGGCTAAGACGGTTTTTCAATAAAATATTAACATTTGTGGGACAAGGGACAAGTAAGGCTTTTACATACAACATGCTATGATATACATATTAAAAAAAATTGAATTTTAAATTGAAAAATATTTTTATATCATATGATAGCAAACAAGCAAATGGATTCTGTGAGGAATAGATAATCGTAGTCTATAGAAAATAACTATGCTGAATTATGCATTACCACATGTAACGTGGTAAACGTTTAAAGTTTATCGGTCACATTTCTAAACAAATTGAGAGAAGTCAGTCATAAACGCTGTAGATATTGCATCACGAACAGGTAATGCGGTGGTACCCAGTCCGTAATTTACCACCCGGCCAATTATTCTCCTTTTACGAACTGCTTGGTTGAAAACCAGATACTCTAATATTCATAAAGGTCCCGCACTAATATCTTATTACCCCGTGTTGGCCCCGGGCTCCTTTGAAGAAAAGACCAATTGCCGTTCTGCCAGGCAGATCATAAAGGTGACTGATTGGCTATACGAGTCACTACCATCGTGGCTACTAGTTAGTAGAGTTCTGCATTGTCTCGCCTGGGTCTGGTATCACCGCGCCGCCTTACGTATTCCTGCTGCAATAGCGTCAGTGCAACAAGCACTGTCGTGTTCCGGTTTGGAGGGTAAGGTGGCCGGTAAACTTATGTATGTGGCATTAGACCTCACCACAAGATAGTAACGCACCATTGACACCTTTGGTGTCTATAGGCGATGGTTGACTCTTCCCATCAGGAGACCCATCTGCTTGTTTGCTATCTTATAATATTAAAAAAACTTATTTATATTACAGACTTATGAGTATCTGGCTCAGATTTAGTAAGTGTAAAAGTAGTAATATCTCAATAATAACTTGGACTCAGGTATTGATGTGTCAATAAAACGCCTTTTAGACAAACATGTATTCCTATAGTGTTTGATTATCGCAAGTAATAAGTGATCGTCGTTAAAACATCGAACACGACGATTCGGAACTGGATGATGTTTCAACTCACCTCATAACCAATTTCATGGTTAGCGAGATAGTTTTAACGACTTTACTATATATTAAAAACAAAAGCGATACGTTCATTGTTTTTATGAAACAATTTTATCGTCACGCTATAGTGCTGTAAACCGTCCTTACTTCGTAAAGGGGCCGAGATAGGATTAGCCGCGTAATCCGAGGGTTCCAATAGAAAGTGAGGCGACTTAATTGTAACAATTGCGAGTAGAGAACACGACTGATCCGGCACTATTGATAGAGACGTGGGTTTATCGACGTTTCGAGGCCTATTTGGCTTGCTTTTTTATTGTTTGAAATTTAGTTTATAAGAATTTTCCTATAAGCACCTATATATTAGGACTTTTAGAATGAAAATATATATTTTTAGTAAAGCATATAATCAATTTAGCTTTTTTAAAGCATCTTCAGTACGTAATACACAATTTAAAAAAGTAGGTTTTAACTTTATTATCTAAAAAAATGGAATTTAACCAAATACTGACATTATATAGTATGAGCCTTCAAGTTCACTATGATTTATAAGTTTGTCTGTTAGCGAGATGGTGGTGGTCGTAATTGTTACTTGTCTTCCTCGTGTCGGACCAACACGAAGAATAATAGAACATCTGTCAATCTGCCAGGAAGTTCGTAAGAGGCGAACGATGGGCTTATGAGTCACTATCATTGTGGCTACTAAGTGGTAGAGTTCTGCATTAAATTGCCCGGGTCTGGTAGCATCGCCTTACCTATTCCTGCTTTAACAACGTAAGTTCCCGCCACAACGAAAGCAACGCACTATTTATATATTTGGTGACGGGAAAAAATAGTCGAAATATAATCTATAGGCTTCATACTTTTATATATATATAATATTATTTATATATATATATATATATATATATATATATATATATATATATATATATATATATATATATATATATATATATATATATATAATGTGTGTGTGTGTGTGTTGTTGCAACAAAAGGTTAAAAAACCTTTAATTGTATAACTTTAGACATTTCTTGTGATTGTTACAAACAAAAGAGGGTCCCGCCGAGTGGTGGATGTTTGTACTTGACATCTTTTCACACTCACCCCTAATTCGCGTTGCAAATAGATAAAACAATAAAAACCGTCAAGAGCACGATGAATTTGCTCGCAAAGGGTTCCGTTTACTTAATCTAAAGCTTTTCCTGAACACATCTACGAAATATCATAGATGTTTATCTATGAACTATTATTTTAATGATTTTCTGACATAGAACAAAGTAATAAGATGTTATTCTTATTACTTTGTTCTATGTCAGAAAATCTCAGTAGGAGTTTGTCCAAAAATTATAGTTTCAATATCATTTATATATAGCTTATAAAACAAAGCTTAGTATTTATTTATTTCTATATTTATATAAAATTCACAGCTAATTTTTTATGAGATTACTCTACTTAACTATTTAAACCAAGAGCCAATTCCGGATTCACATATTTTTAAATAAAATTTAAAAGTACCAAGTCGCACAAGAATTTTATTATGCAAGTTGAAGTTAGTATATACTTGAAGTATATATTGACTGCCTCGTGGTCTAGGGGATAGCATATTCGGTTCATATTATAAGGTCCTGAGTTCGATTCCAGGGTCGGTCAAAAGTATTATTAAGGTTTTTTCAAATTGAATTTCTCGAAAATTCAAAATATCAGTAGTAGCACAGAGTCTGGTGGGTGGAGTGTTACCACTCCCATGCCTCGGATGAGAACGCTAAGCTGTCGCTCCCGGTTATCAATAGAAATTGGCGACAATTTTTATCTGGTAGATAAAATGCGGCGATCACGATCACCACTCATCTTGTCAACCGACATACTGGTAAATTGTGCTTAATTAGAGTCAATAAACATTCAGTTTACTCTATCTACAATGCAAGGGATGATTCCCCTCTTCTTTGGAGGGATGATACTTTTATGTACCTGTGTGTGAGTGTCACTTGTTTTATTTATTTTATTTATTTAATAGTTTAGTGTTGGGAAGATAGGAAAATTCAGAGAAAAAAAACAAGTACAAGGAGCGAGTTTATCTTTACTTTTAATTTTTCTTTGTATAAAAAATTTTTTAATGCTATGTTATTATGTTTGGAATAAATTGGGTCAAAGAAATAATTTACCATGGTTTTATTTTCTGAAAATTACAATTTCATGCATTCCCTACAGTTTCAATTCAAACGCCATCTTTTGAGCAACGAAAAAATCTTGTCCACCTAGGCCACGGATTAGTAGTTTTATTTATTTAATTTATTTTCCAAATACTTAGCTTAAGGTTTTTGCAGTTTTTATCTGTCAAACTGCATCAAAATTTGTCGGCAATAGTTCTCGTTTACATTACATTTTCGGTCTAGTTTTATTTTATACATAACAGCAAATTTTTTCGCCAATTGTTATTTTATAATACTTACATAACACACATATCCTATCAAAATCCGCTCAGCCGTTCCGAGGTTTACAATACAGTTTTAGTCTTTTCAAAACACACCCAACGTACATATCAAAATCCGCTCAGCCGTTCCGGAGTTTGTAACTGGCATTATAACCTATTAGTTTCGATAGTAAATGTGGTATGTGACCCAGGCATTATGAAATAAGTCTTAAGATACGAACTTACATCTTAGCTACATTCAAAATCCTAAGGGTAAATAAACTCCGAATAATGCACTGGAAACTCTATTACCATTTTAATCGAATTTTTATTGATGCAGTAATGTTGTGAGATTGCGACGGGACCCTAAAACAAGGGCTGAATATAATAACACGCTCAAGTCGTTTGGCTTCCAGATAATCGTCCCAGTGTTTAAGAACTCGAGGGTTCTGTCATAAACATTTGTTTTTTGTCAATATTATTTAAGCTGTGGTTATTTTTGACTTAGAAGGAAAGTAGATTCTTGTCACACCTAAATTTGGTCGCCCCGTTGGTCGAGTGGTTAGCGGAACTAACTACGAATCGATGGGGCTTGGGTTCTATTCCCGACAAAGACGAATATTTTTATGATAAGCATAAATGTTTGTATTTCTGGGTTTGGCTGTTTATTATGTACTTAACAGTGTTTATATATGGATTTCTATGTATTAGTATCGGTGACTGACACCCACATCACAAGCAAATAATTTAATAATTTTGGGTTAGATCAATTCGTGCAATTTATCCAGTGATATTATAATATTATATTATAGTAGGAGTTATTAGCGACTTAGTTTGCATGATCAAAATCATTATTTCCCTTTGGTCGTTCGGGTAAAATACGACCTGCCCGATAAATTTCTCTATCTTTCGTTGAAGTTTTATCAAAATCAGCTCGGCTATTCCAGAGATAACCCCGTACAAGCAGAATAACAGACAGATTATTATCCCCCGTATTGGTTCCGGGCTCCTTTGAAGAATAAACCAACTGCCGTTCTGCCAGGCAGGTCGTAAAAGGCGACCGATTGGCTCTGCAAGTCACTACCATCGTGACTACTAGGTGGTAGAGTTCTGCATTGTCTCGCCCGGGTCTGGTACCACCGCCTTACCTATTCCTGCCGCAATAACATCAGTGCTTGTCACTGTCGTGTTCCGGTTTGGAGAGTAAGGTAGCCGGTAAACTTATGCATGTGGCATTAGACCTCGCCACAAGACAGCAACGCACCATTAACATCTATAGTGTCTATAGGCGATGGTTGACTTTTACCATCAGGAGATCCATCTGCTTGTTTGCTATCTTATGATATAAAAAAAAGACAGAAATTTTAAAAAACTGTTGTTTAGAAATTAGTATTGTAAAAATGTTTACTAGGTGGGTCTCACCCGGGCCTGGTACACCTTACTTATTCCTGCCATATTAGCCTCTGTGTTTGTCGCTGTTGTGTACCAGTTTGTAGGATAAGGAGTCGGTAAACGTATGCATTTGGTACTGGACTTCGCTACAAGATTACGCACCATAACATTTTTGGTGTCTATAGGCGATGTTTTTTTTTCTTTCAGGAGAACCATCCGCTTGTTTGCTATCTAATGATATAAAAAAACACTGCACTTGAAAAAAACTTAGTTATTTTGAAATTACAGAGAAACTTCAATTTTATTTATACGTATAGTATATAATAATATAACGTAAAGATAATAAAAATGTATTACGATGCGAATGGTTTCCTAATATTTCACTTTCCTCTTTCTGCATCTATTATTTAATACCACTTTATTAATGCGTATCTATAACGAAACGTAAAAAAATGTTGTTCATATACTTATTGTTAGCTCCCATGTACCAAACGCGCGGTTATGAAATTTTGTTTCAAAAGAGGCAATTAAAATTTATAGATTTATTTACATCGTTGGATATCAAATAAGCAGATGGCGTTACTATCCATGTGACGGGATGACAATGCCACATGTATAGGTCTACAGGCTACATTACCTTCCAAACCGGAATATGACAATGACAAGCATTGACGCTATTATGACAGGAATAGGTAAGGTGGTGGCACCTAATACATGGGCGAGACGTTGCGGAACTCTACCACCTAGTTGTCACGATGGTAGTGGCACGCAAAGCCAATCGGTCGCCTTTTACGACCTGCCTGGCAGAACGGCAGTTGGCCTAGTCTTCAATATTCTTCAAAGGAGTTCGGATCAACACGGGGGAAAGGAAAAGATTATAGAGCTAAGTAAAATTCTGTAAGTTTATTGAATGAGTTCATCCGGTGTTTGTATTTATCCACACTACAAAATATATAAGTGCTATAGTTTGACTCTCTCAGTCTGATACACTTTCACGGCACAATCGCTTAACCAATTTGACTGGAATTTTGCAAAGTTATATTTGAAGACTCGGGGTCAGATATAGACTACTTTTTTTAAAAAAAAACTACCCCTAAGGTGCTGAAATAGAGGAAAAAAGTTTGAAATAAAAACTACATCGAAAACATGTACACGGAATTACGACTACAACTGTACTTAATTATGTTTCGAAACCACACGTTTCGAACTCACATGCCAATTCTACTACATGATTATGTTAGCCGCCTTGCCTATTCCTGCCACAATAGCGTCAGTGCTTGTCACTGCCGTGTTCCGGTTTGGAGGGTAAGGTAGCCGGTAAACTTATGCATGTAGCATTAGACCTCGTCACAAGATAGCAACGCACCATTAACACCTTTGGTGTCTATAGGTGATGGTTGACTCTTTCCATCAGGAGAGCCATCTGCTTGTTTGCTATCTTATGATAGTAGTTTCGTCCGCGACCACAGAAAATATTTAAAAAAAAATGTTTTCTGTAGTTGCGGATGAAACTACCCGGGTCAGCTACTAGTACAAAATTAAATTATTATTTTTTCGGTAATTTTTAATGAACTTCTCCCCGTGTTGGTCCGAGATCTTTGAAGAATAGACCATTTGCCGTTCTGCCAGGCAGTTCGTAAAAGGCGAATGACGCGTTCTAAACGAGGTACTTTCATCGTGGCTAATATGTGGTACAGTTTTTCATTGTCCGTCCGAGCTTGGTACCACCGCCTAACATATTCCTGTCGCAATAGCGTCAGTTCTTGTCACTGGGTAAGGTAGCCGATAAACTTATACATGTGGCAATATGACCCCGCTGGACAGGGACAGCAACGCACCATTAATCTCTTTATTATCTATAGGCGATGTTTTTGTCTTTTGTTCAGAAGAATCACTGCTTGTTTACTATCTTATGCTATAAAAAAATCTATTACTATCAAGAATGAAGATTACTCAATGGTTGGGTTAAAATATCTTAACCCGGTGGCTTAACATCCTACATTATTTTAGGTCTCCTGTCCTTCTAACCATATTGAAGTTAATGAAGTGAACGTTGCGTCTAAAGATGATTCTTACTTTTTTGTCGTCGTGTAGGACTGCTGAGCTTTACCGCGCTGAAATAAGGTTTAAATTGCTATTTACAATGTAATACTCGTGCCCCTAGCAGCGAGGCGTAAAGTAACAGATTTATAATGCCAGGTCAATTTATATACAATGTCACTTTAATATAAAAACAACTTGCTACATTTAATATTTGAATATTTTTAATATAGTTTATCGGCCTTAATTATTGCTATTGCAACAATATCAATGTTAGTTACTGTCGTGTCTAATTTGGAGGATAAGGTAGCCAGTAAACTTATACATATATGGAGTTACCATCTAGGTACACGAGTGGCAATTCACTATTAACACATTTGCGCTCTATAAAAGCTGGTTTCCTCTTTCTATCAGAAGAGTTATCTGCTAGTTTGCTATCCCATGGTGTATAAAAATAGGTCACGGTAAACACGGTCTATACATTTTTACTGCTACTTATATTGAAATGCAAAAAATGTTTGTCTTGTTATACTCAAAATTCTTCATCTTCTTGCTTTACATTTTAGCTTGTTTTTAGCTGCTTTTAGCGATGACAGACTACTTTAAAAAATATCTGTCTTACGGTGGACCACCTACTATTTGAAAACAATATAAGTAATTGTAGGGTAAGTGAATAAAAGATTGTTCTAACTTTTAAGAAAGATAATTTCTGCAATTTAGTGTATTCTAGACAAGAGTAACAGACTGCTTTATTTCGTGTATTAGTTTATATATATTCATGTCTATTTTGAAAAATAAACTATCTACATTTATGCCAGATAGATTTCTAAAGGCAAATGATTGACCGAATATGTCACTTACATAATGACTAGACAGACTAGGAGGGTAGAGTTGTGTAATGTTGTACCCGGTTTTGGTACCAGCTATATTTCACCTGTATTTACCAGCAGGCCTATGATAAACAACGTGAGATACGTCTCGATCGAGAAAGTAATGTTTGCTTGACCTTGACTAATATCTCGATATTATTGCAACGTGCATGCCACGATAAATATTTAAAACGTCAAAGATAAATTACTCAAAATCAACTCGAATAGAGAAACCCATGTGGAATAGCATATAATTAAAATACGGCACTCTCATCTATATATATAAAAATCAATTGCTGTTCGTTAGTCTCGCTAAAACTCGAGAATGGCTGAACCGATTTGGCTGAATTTGGTGTTGAATTAATTATTGGAGTTTAGGAAAGGTTTAAAAGGTGAGAAAATATAGAAAAAAATAAGAAAAAAGTAAAAAAAAAGTATCTTCACGCCCGTAACCCCGAAAATGTAGGCAGAGGTACAACAAGTGCACCCACGATTAGCCGAAGATACTTGGTCCCACAAATATGATAGGTGGCAACCCTATCGCCAACCGGGTACTTTCCAATCCCGGGCAACGTTGCTTTTATCAGAAAACTGAAAAAAAACATTTTTGAATTGTCCGACCCAGGAATCGAACCCGGGACCTCATGTGGTCAACTCCGACACCGGACCACTACACCTCAGAGGCGAAAAAAATAAGAGTAGTTAAAAGGCAGAACAACGTTTGCAAGGTCAGCTAGTCATTATTAAATATGTGTATAGACTGGACAGAAATCTCCAAACTAACCATACTAGGTTCTCAATTAACTTATAATAAAAAGAGTGAATTTAATTAAGTGAATAGAAGTTTATTATCATGTAATATTACTATACAAAGTATCAAATCGATAAAACTACAGCAAGATTTTCGATCAGTAGAGAAAACAACTACTGTCGAGCAAAATTATTCATTTTCTCTTCCTTTGAAGTATCATGTGTCAAATGCGTTAGCGAATAGAGAAATTAACATAAATGTCGAAAAAACGGGTCGATAAAATTTTATCGCGCTGCTTATGCTAAGCCTGCAGGGCTAGATACTATAGTGTTTTGATTTGGAAAGTAAGGCATCCGGTGAATTTATGCATGTGGCAATGAGCGCTTCAACTAGGCGCGCGTTTTAAATGTTTATTAAGACTTCTATTAGGTTTATCTAAAATTCATATTCCAAACTCATGGCCACAAATTGATGCTCTTTATTCCTGACACGTTAAGCGTCGAATTTAATAATCATGCATCCTAGAATCGCCGAGCCGGACACATAGAAATATTTAAGGTGTTTGCCTCAGGGTGTAGACCACGTAATTAAAGCCTAGATATTTTCCAAAATTGTGTTCATATCACTCAGTAATATTAAATTCTTATCGTACTATATTTAAAGTGACATGCTTACAATTTAAATACAACTTATGTTTTTATTTGCGATTTTCATTGAATTCTCATGCATTTTTTTACAATCTCACTCAAACAGGAAAAGTGATGCAAAAAATTGATTTGTGGTGGATTTGGAAGTATAAGTGTGCCTTTCAAATCTTCTATATTTTCTGGACCTACAGCAAGCGGTCCCAACTCTTAAATAGATTTTTGTTACTTACTTACTAATGTTTATTTATTTATTTATTACATCACAAAAATGGTACATCTTTAGATTAAATTAATTGATATCTTAGTGTATTTCTATCTTGCCACTTTTATGAGAAACATGGTGCCTGAAGTACGTTCAATTACTACCTGTGACACAAGTAACCAATGCCAAAGTTATGTACCTAATATGTTAGTTGTCGTAAATAGATGACTCTCCTCGTAAAAAGATTTAAGCATGTTTATCTAAGGATACTAATGATGTTAAATTTGTATTAAAGCCATGTCGTTAGTAACACGCACTATAAATTATCAATCGTTAGCCACATATATTTGTTTATAAAAATTGTTAAAAACAGTTATTTTTAAGGTAGAATATTTTATGCCAATATCAGATCGAGCAAAAACGCAGGATTAGACTGTACATTTTCCTCTCCAATTTTGTCGGATTTTCTGATCTATTGACATAAATAAGAACTATAGCTAAATTAATTTATCTTGAATGTAACTTAGACCACAGCAAAAGAAAACGATTCGCGTTAATATCAGAAGGACAACAATATATGTGGGCGAAATCACACAGAAGTCTACTAGTTGAACACTTTCTACCGACAAACTTATTTTGTTCAAACTTTAGTAATTCCCGTACTAAGATTACTTTAGTAATCTAATTTCATCTCGAACAAAGCGCGATTCAAGCTGATAGTTTAGCGCGAATTTATTGGTATAGTAACAAATATTTTTGGCGCTTTGCTACGGCCCGCTATGTTATTTTTGACCGCCCCGTTGGTCGAGTGGTTAGCGACCCTGACTACGCAATCGACGGGGCTCGAGTGTGATCCCCGACGGGGACAAGCATTTGTGTGATGAGCATAAATGTTTGTATTTCCGAGTTTGAGTGTATATTAAATATATTCCAGTATTTATATATGTATTTCTATGTATTAGTATAGTTGACTAACACCCATAATATAAACAAATAATTTGCTTACTTTGGGGTCAGATCAGTAAGTGTAATTTGTCCCGTGAATATATATTTATTTATTTATTTACCAAAATTAATTCTGAATTTAGGATTTATTTTAACATAATTAAACAATAACCTGCCTGCTCTTCCCTAATGTAAATTCATTGAATACATTATTTCATGCAATTACGTATTATCACTGTACACCCACTTTCATCAAAATGAGTCAAGCTTATCTCGGGTTATAACGGGACATACAGATAGATACATTTCAAAATAGCAAAATTATTGTCAGTAAGTCACATAAAAATACTCACGAAATTTAGCAATAATTTAATGAACAGACAATGTTATAGATTTTTTGATTGAGTTGTTCTGCCTCGTTGGTAGAGTGTTTTACATATATAACGCCAAACGACGCTAATCGAAAGGAGATGCGAGGATGGGCCCTGATAGCGAAAGGCAAAATTAATTATTTGGTTTTTGGTATTTGGTTTGATTCTATCCCTCGGTTAAAAAACAGTCTGTATAGGTGTCATTTAGACTGTGATATGTTAAATCTTCATTAGAATCTAACGGATAATCTAAAAAGAAGGCAGATAGCCTACACGTATACGTTACAATGATCATGGAAGAAATTTGTTCATTACAAAAATATAACAAGAAATTCTTTGAGCGCCGTGGCGATAACATGTTCTTTTACTAAATATGTATATCTGCCAAAATCATCATAGGAGACTATCCACTTAATCTTGTTTACAAGTAACAAACAAAACACGATGCCTCAATTAAACACCGTGAGAAATAAATGAGTTTTGTAGGTAAGTGAGTTTAAGTAAACTTCAACCATTTGCTGTAATGTTCCCCCGCTGTGAGTGATCGCTAAACGTTCTTTTATCGTTTTATAAGTACATAGCTTTATTGTTGCTTTAATTTCGAGATAATAGCAAAAAAGCAAACTGTGGTACTGATTAGAGAAAACTGTAGAATACAGGCATCTAAAATGGCAATGGATTAAAGGATAACATATCTGTCATGAATATATTAAAGGATTTATTTACAGCAGATATGTAAAAACTCAAGCGTATGGTACATCAACATGAGGAAACGACAGAACAAGATATTTCTCATTCGCAACCATAATAATTGTGTCTCTTGTCTATAGCTTCGATATATTTTCAGCTTTATATGACTAAACCCACACATTAGTCATACTTTTCCTTGGCTTAACTAGTTTTTTTTTTGTACTAAAAATTGGTTTATGTCACACAAGCTGTAATAGAATAGAACATGATAAAACGTGCCACTTAAGATATCTTTTGCCGCATGGTATTAAAATAGCACCCGAGCGCAACAGCATGCTAAGCGCCGCTATTATAGACCATATTTATGTCACACAGTTCTATAAAATAATAAACGGTACCGTGTTTGTGACTTTAGCTGTCTATTATTGCATGGTGTAAAGATAACGCCCGAGCGCAGTTAGGTAAATTGTGTCGCAACATTATAATGTAATAGTAAGAAGAAAAAATATTTGTATTTTGATATGTTTGTAACGAATAAACTCAAAAATAGTAGACCGACCTCAATACTTAATTTAACTTTAGAATGTATAGGCTCCTTTTCACCCGAATAAAGTAAAAATAAAAATAAAGTAAAATAAGTTAATAATTTTGGACCATGCGAACCAATTCGAGAGTATAATTTATTGTTTCTTATGTATTTAGTGAACCTTCACCATATTGATTTTCTTGTACTGTTTTACAAATATAGTTTATTTATATCAAAATCACTTTTATAATTATTTTCTTTCTTTCTTCTTTCTTTTATTTATACAGTTAATAGCTAACAAGTTTCACCCATTATTGCATCATCAGGGCTATATTATAGTATTTTAAAAAATATATATTATAGTATTTTAAAAAACACAATTACTGTACACACACAAAAATAACAACTAATATTTTAATAGATCAGAGAAGCAAATATCTGATGTACCCGTAACCGAGCGTAGCTGCTAGTATTTGATTAGCGCCATTGAAATAGAGATCTCAGGCTGATTTTACTGTCACGATGACCGCTCGCTGACGGTCGGCGCTGATGTATACCTAATATGCTACGGCTGTCAGCGCGACTCTAAAACGCGACCTATGACTTCATATATATTAACCCATCAGCGCCGCCCGTCAACGTGTGATTAGCGTGACAGTAAAATCAGCCTGAGATCTCTATTTCAATGGCGCTAATCAAATACTATATTCATCAAATATTAATATATCGAGTTTGCGGTCAGCGTGTCACTAAAATCAGCCTGAGTTTCAGGTGTTAGCTATAAGTATGCTACGCTTACATTCAGAGCGAACATCACGACTGTTCAAACGTAACTCTTTTATGGGACAAAATATACGCTTCTACAATAAGCTGCCTGATGCCATTAGATATTTACCAGTTAACAAATTCAAAAAATGTGTTAAAACAAAACTGAGTAAAAAAGGTTACTATAAAATATCTGAATACCTTCATGACAGGAAAGCATGGGATTAACTGCTCCTCATATTGGCAATCATTATTAATGTAACAATTAGATACTTATTAAATATTATGTAATATTTTATTTAAAAAATGTTATGAAAAAAAGACAAGCCCGCTGAGTTTCTTCCGCCGGTTCTTCTCAGTGTGTGGCCGCGATTCCGATCCGGAAGCCAGAACGCATTCCTACCTTTTGCAAGATATTCTGCAGATGCTTGGTAGGTCATGGCAAAAGTTTGCCGGTTATTCTACATCCTAGGTTAAAACACGAAATTAGCAAGCCCGGAAGATTATAATACAATTAATGAGTAGTTCAGTGATAATTAGTATTATCAAGATCATTATGTAATTGCGCCTACACTACCTATATTGCAAAGCAGTCAGCGTGAATATATTTTTTAAATTATATTTCAAAGTTAATTTAATATATTTTGTTTCAGTGGAAGTCGAGGTGGGGTGTCGTTACGAAACTCTCGCCAGCTGCAGGTGAGTACAATAATTGTTTGTGAACTATCGAATAATATTTATTTGTATTGTGAAATTATTTTAAACTAACTGGGATGAACAAAAAATGTAAGAATTTTTTTAGATTTTTTTTTTAAATTTTTGAAACATCTAATATTTCTTTAAATTCTTTTTTCAATTCCTTAAACTCGAAAATTTCTCGTCTTTTTTCAACTCATTTTATAAAATTGTTAAAAGAAATTAACATTAAAATGACCGAATTTAGTCGTTCTCATCTCTTGGATACGCTTTCCATCGTACAGTATTTAATGTCTACTTCTACATTTCCCGCTGTATTACCAGGTAAATACAAATCTCGCGGAAAAGTTGAAATTAAGTATAGCTTGTCACACTGATATTATGTAGTTTTCTATTGGTGAAAAAAAAGTTGAAATCGATTTAGTAATTGCAGAGATTACTTCCGACTAACTCGTGTTTAAGAAAATATAATATTAGTTAACTCTTTGTGATATCAGTAAAGATCTTATAGGTAATTAAACTTTCGTTATTTAAGTGGTTATCATATATTTGTAGGTACAATTAACGACGTCTATCGAGACTGGCCCCGAGTTCGATCCCCCACATGGACAAGCATCTATATGATGAAAACAATATTTGTATTTCTGAGTCTGGATTTTTATGTAATGAGTTACAATATTTATAAATGCACTAGCTGGCCCGGCAAACGTTTTTAACTACTCCTATTTTTTTCTCACCTTTTAAACCTTCCCTGGGCTTGAACAATTAATTCAAAACCAAAATTAGCATATAAATAATTTGATTATTTGGGACTAGATCAATTCAAGTAATTTGTACGGTTACCTTACCTTACCTTACCTTAATATATATAAATCACGTGTCACGTTGTTCGTTCAAGATGGACTCGGAAATTACTGAACCGATTTTAATGAAATTTTATAGATATTTACTGAAAAAATATAGGATAGTTATTATTTCAATTAACCCTCTCCCCTCTAAAGTACCCCACCTAAATAATTAATACAAGTTATTTGTATAGCAAAACAACGTTTCCCGGGTCAACTAGTTAAAATATAGAAATTGTTGCTTGTAACTAATGAGGTACACTTTTATATCAAGGGTTTCCGTGACAGGCGTATTTAAGTGACAGGCGAGTTGAGCTAAAGAGTTCGAGATTTGTAAATGTAGAGGAAGCAAAGCCAGTTTTTTTGGATCGTGGTGACACTAGATGCTATACTAATCCCGTAATCGTAATTCGTATGTAACTAACGGGATACCTATGAAGAATTAAGCATTTATTCATCTCGTATTTAATACAGTGCATGATACTCAAAAATACAGTGTGTTTGAGAAATAATTTGAATAATGTCCTTTTTGTCCTTACTATGATTTTCAATCGACGAAAAAACGGAGGAAATTTTCAATTCAACACATATATTTTTTTCGCTAAACCACGCATGACTTTTTACTGTGAAGCCGGATTTTGATAATTTTTTTTATTGGAATGGAAATATTGCTGTATTTTCTTTCTTTTAAATTATAGTCATAAGGGTACGAAAATAAGGTATGATTGATTGTACGATCACTGATTTTAATATATGGCCACGCATAATTTTTCAACGGCGTAATTTTTTGTTAAAAAAATATTATAGGACAGTCGTTTAAATGAGATATACAGCTTAAAACAACAATTAATATGTTAATTGTTCGTAGCACCGTAGTAGCATGTACAACCGCGCACGTAGCATGATTGTTGCTGTTTATATCGGCGTAGCAGCGTAGCTTCTTGCTCGTAGCATTTATTTTTATTGGAATTACAAACAGAACTTATAATCGTCGTTTGGTTGACGAGATGAGCAGTGATACGTTTTGCCATATATTGATTGTTATGCTTATATGCTGGGAGAGCTTTAAAATCAGCTTATTAAAAACTACACTATTTTAATTTTTGAAAAGCTATTACTTTTAAACCTGATGTTTGATTGTGATCTTTGATCTTTTTGAAGTTATTTAGAAACAAGCCTTATAACAAATATCTTTATCAACGGCTTCTTGTGAATCAATAAACCGATTTTTTACTAACGGCATTTTGCGCGTTCATTTTAAGAAAAATTTCGCATAAAATTTTGAAATTATCGATATTTAGAAGAAAAATTGTTTTGTCATATTTTCTTGAGTTTTTAAAAATTTTTCAAAATATATAAAGCTTAATCGGTTGAAATTTTTATAAAATATAATTAGTAGAACCCAATTGAATGACGTCAACCGCGATTCAGTCAATCTAGCCATTCAAAATTTATGAGAGATTTACATTCACACAGAGACACGTTCATACAAATAAACAGACTGGTATCATCGTAAAAATAATCATAAATGCTTCCTAGACCTCAAAATATTGTGATCTGATGAAAATCTACTTTCGCAAATCGAAATGAAACAATTAATTTTCTCAACGGGAATTTATAAAATAACAATCGGCTGTGATACACCTGTGATTTACATACCTCGATGAGGATATGGGCGTGTTGACATTAATCTATTTTAATTTTTTAAAACATAAGTTGAGAAAAATTATATTACACTATAATTTTTGAAATCATAGCCTAAGAATTAGCGATCGATGCTAAGAATGATAACATTTTTTTAAATTTTCGCGATAATGAGAGGTTATTCGTAATATTTTTAATTTTTTATTTATCCACGCGATTACGTGCTTTTTCGTGATTAATATACTCAACTAGAGCGACTGAGCTTCGTTCAGATGATGTTTTTCATGTGAGAATAAATTATCGTATAATATTGAAATATCTGGTTGACCGAGCTTTGCTCGGTTTTTCACATACTCATATCTTGGAAACCGAGCTTTTCTTGGACCTGGAACCTTAATCGATTCCTTGACCCGAAAAACCCCTAATTTATGACTTTCATGAAAATCGTTGGAGCCGATTCCGAGATTCCAATTATATTTATACAAGAATTGCTCGTTTAAAGGTATTAGATTAGTTACCGCCCGTTGGTCGAGTTGTTAGCGACCCTAATTACGCAATCAACGGGGCTCGGGTTCGATTCCCGACGGGAACATACATTTGTGCGATGAGCATAAATGTTTGTATTTCCAGGTTTAGGTGTTTATTATGTATGTAAAAGTATTTATATATTATGTATTTCTATGTATTAGCATCGTTGACTAACACTCATAACACAAGCAAATAATTTGCTTACTTTGGTGTTAGATCAATAAGTGTAATTTGTCCCGTGAATATTTATTTATTTTATTATTATTATTATTTTATTATTATCGTGGATTATAATAATACAAGGAGTTAAAACCTATTTTTCATGTATGCATAAGGAATATACTTTAAAATACCAATTTTATCTTCTTAGGTTATAAAGACTACTACTAAAAAAGATTAGAAAAGTTATAAATTACTTTAATTGTACCGGTTTGAAGAACCGCGTAAATGTTGAAATGCTAATAATGAAATCACAAAGTCGTGTAAAAGTCTTCATTCTTCCATTATTTTCATGTTATATTAATTATACAAGTAATAAATTGTATTTTCCTGATAAAGTCTACACAAAGGTCGTTAATAGGAGGCCCACATTTAAGCGGCAACATTAAGTGTTCCGTGTTGAATCGACCAGATTGAGGGTAGATATGGTTTGGCTACAAGATTTTGTAAGTCACACGCTGAAGCGATTTTGACTTTTTATGATGCTTTCTGAGTATAACCATTTTGATCATATTAATCTCTTTCCAATGTTAACGTTAGGTCGAATAAGTAGCAGCACTATAAAAAAATGTGAATGTACCAAACGGTTTAGTGTGATGGTGTTATTAATCAAATCTAATTTAAATGTCACTATTTTATTTATATCACATGAATAATTGCCTATGATAAGTAAACATTTAAGTGCTCTAACAAAATATGATATTGTCAAAGACCGATATTGGTGCAACAACAGGAATAGATATACATATCAAATGCTGCAGAATACTACTCATTATTAGTCACACTGATAGTGATAGGTTTGGCCCTGTATCGCCTTTTACGAGATCTTTGCGGACCCTACGTCCGTATTATTACAGAATATTCTATTATTGTATTAAAACGTTATCTTTTAAGAAAATGTTTGCGAATGAATGAGCAACATTTTTTAAGTAATAATAATAACTACATTTCAGACGGTGTGTCAATTTGATGTTAGTAAAATTTTAAAAACTTTACAGTTAGCAAATTTACATAATCTAATATTTGCTACTTTATTTTCCAATGTATTTATTAAAACATTACGAAGAAAATAAATCGCTTTTTTTTCTAATTTATACCACATTTTAATAGTTCTTTCAAACTTACAATGTGGCTTTGTATATATTTTCGGTTAAGTTTTCCCATCAAATGTGGCTGTTTCTGTTATAATGTTATTTATTAAATCTGCGTGCTCTGCTGTTACGGCAGACTAGACGGGACCCGCAGGGAGATTACATGCTCCAATAACCTTAATTCTGTTTGGCGTTCATGTACATGTAAATATTTGCTTGGTCATATGAATATACCAAACGCGAGTGAAACGTCGCAGAATTCTGTTACTAGGTAGTCACAAGATAGTGATATTTAGTCAAACCTTCGCCTTTTAAAAAATTGCCTAACAGAAGAGCGCATTTTTTATCCTTAAAAAAGAGCCCAGACTAATAATGACGGGAGTTTAAAATTTTGTTAAAATATTCGTAGCTTGTAAACTAGCTGAACCGGTAAACTTCGTTACGACTTAGCACATATTTATATTTGTTAAATATTTGACTAGAAATGGTAAAAGTGAAATGGCAAAATGACATATTATATTATGTACTCAACGCACGTTTCACTTCGTAATCGAAGTATATTATGGAGAGTCGAACAGAAGTCACTCTATAAAGTGTGAAGCATTAATGCAAAATTAGTGTGCATTTGCTTCTGGTGTGGACGAAAATGTGGTGGACGTGGGCGGACTATTGTGCCGCTGGGATCTCCTTAAATTTTTAGATCTTGGATAAGTTTGCTCCATTTTTCGCACTACCTTTGTTTCAGTTGCATCACAGCAGTTACAAACAAAACTTGCGAAAATATTGCAAATTAAATACATTAATTTCATTAAAGTATAGTAATATTCATATCACCAATTCACAAACAATAAATTGTGATGATATGGTATGTATGTATGTAACTATAATATTTAGTGATAAAGGAGGTTATCAGTTTATTGTATACTAGCTGTGCCCGCGATTTCGTCCGCATGAAATTTTTTCTAAAATAAAAGTAACCTTAGTTACTCTTTATTACATTAGATACCTGCCAGTGAAAGTCCCGTCAATATCGGCCAAGCTGTCACAGAAATTAGCCAGAACAAATAGACAGACAGTCAGAAAGGCAAAAAAAAATGCTAAAAAAATTTATTTTGGTAGCATTTAGTAAAAAGCGGTTATTTTAATATTACAGACACTCCAATTTTTTATTTTTATTATTATTGATTATTAATTTTTGATGATTATTGATTAATAATTTACAGCTAAAAATGTAAAGACGTATGCGGTATTGTTGGAATTCGATAATATTTGACTATGATAATCTATTTTAGGCTTCCAAGCACGTGCTTAACTTCATAAGTTTATGTGCATTTGTATATTTGTCTACAAGTTGCTTGAAAACAAAAAGCATATCAAGATGATTATTTTTGATATATTTCAGGTATATTTCAAGTTACAGAACAGTCTAAGTTTACTCAAAATCGATTAAGTAGTTTTTGAGATATTTTGAGATATATCCACGTATTTTTGGAGGAGGAAGTTTGTTAAATTTTTAAATTACTTTTATTATTATTATTTTTTGTACATATCGTGCTCCAATGTACAAACATTCAAATGTGCATAAATGTTACAGAAAAAGTCATATTTTTCTAAATATTTTGCCATTCTTCCTAAGCAATAACGTTCAAAATATTTTGCGATTAACTATGACTTAGCGAAATGAAATTGGTCGAAAATCCTTGTAAAAGTAAATTGGTCTAAAATTGGAACAACAGGATAGGCATGAAATAATTCTTATCGTCAGGGGGATAAATTATTGAGGGAAACCAATTTATTTGAGGAAACTTGTAATTTTTTTCGATGCAAAATTCCGGTTTGTGTTTTTATTTCAAAGACTGAACATGTCAATACACATAACACTTAGTTGCAATGTTATGCAGCTGCAAATATAAGTACTATCATTTGATTCATTATCATTATATTGCCTGTAATGATACCGCTAATTTTTTCGTAGGAAGTTCGTAAAAGGTGAACAAACATACATATCGCTACCTTTTTTATATAGTGATATAAAAAAGGTAGCGATATGTATGTTTGTTCACCTTTTACGAACTTCCTACGAAAAAATTAGCAAACAAGCAGATGGCTCTCCTGATGGAAAGAGAGACCATCGCCTATAGACACCAAAGATGTTAATGGTACGTTGCTACCCTTGTCATGGGGTCTTAATACCACTAGTTTATTTTACCAGCTACCTTACCATGCCAATCGAAACATGACAACATGACGAACAATTGACGTTATTGTGGCACGAATAGATAAGGCGGTGGTACCAAATACCCAGACGGGATGGTACGGAACTGTACTAACTAGTAGTCACGACGGTAGTGACAGTTTTGCAACTTCCCTGACAAATCTTCGCCGTGTTGGTTCCGGCCTCCTTTGTAGAATAGGCCAACTGCCGTTCTGCCAGGTAGGTCGTAAAAGGCGACCGATTGGCTATCGAGTCACTACCATCGTGGCTACTAGGTGGTAGAGTTCTGCATTGTCTCGCCCGGGTCTGGTACCACCGCCTTACCTATTCCTGCCGCAATAGCGTCAGTGCTTGTCGCTGTCGTGTTCCGGTTTGGAGGGTAAGGTAGCCGGTAAACTTATGCATGTGGCATTAGACCTCGCCACAAGATAGCAATGCACCATTAACATCTTTGGTGTCTATAGGCGATGGTTGACTCTTTCCATCAGGAGACCCATTTGCTTGTTTGCTATCTTATAAGTTATAATATATAAAAAAAGGCAGTTGATCTATTCTTCAAAGGAGGCATCACCGACAGGGGAAAACTTTCCAGTTCTACTTTCGTGATAAATTCCGAATAGTCTTGCGTTTAGAGTTACAATATTACGTTACGTGTAATGCCACATGTATCAATTTACTGGCTACCTTACTCTCCAAATCAAAAATCGACAATGACAAGCACTGACTCTATTGCGGCAGGAATAGGTGAGGCGGTAATACCAGACCCGGGCGAGACAATGTAGAACTCTACCACCTAGTAAAATGCTTAATTAGTCAGTTATTTAAACCCTGAGTACGCAATTGTTGGAGCATGGTTCGATTTTCGACAGGGACAATCATTTGTATAATGAACATAAATTTTTATATTTCTGGGTTTGGGTGTTTATTGAATATTATTTTTGTGTTATAGCACTCACCCCGTGCTTGGGAAACTGGGAAAACCCTAAAAACAACAAAGAAAAATATCGACATGCGGGATTTGAACCTGCGACTATCTCCCTAAAGCCGGGACGCTCTTCCACTGAGCTAGTGTCGACAGGCTCGAGGCGGCGAAATTCTTCTTTGCTATCTTTGCAATCGACGTAATCGATCATATATCAAAGAAGAATTTCGACGCCTCGAGCCTGTCGACACTAGCTCAGTGGAAGAGCGTCCCGGCTTTAGGGAGATAGTCGCAGGTTCAAATCCCGCATGTCGATATTTTTCTTTATTGTTTTTAAGGTTTATTGAATATATTTTTGTACAAAAATATCTAATTATATGTATTAATATCGTTGACTAATACTTAGGTAAAAGACAAGTAAATTATTTATTTATCCTCTAGGGTTTGGTAACACCGCCTTACCTGTTCCTGCCAAAATGGTGTCAATGCTTATCTGTGTCATGTTTCAGTTTAGATAGCCGATAGACTTACTCATGTGGTATTGACATATCCCGCCACACGGATAGCAACACACTCTTAACATTTTTGGTATCTATATACAAGACGTATATAGATACCAAAATTACTCTACTTTCATCAAGAGGTGCATCTGCTTGCTTGCTATATTATCTTATGTGTAATAATACTATCACAGCAATGACTATGAAGCTGTATTATATCTGGAGGCAGCACTTCTAGTACCTACTTGAAATCAAATTTTAAATACTGCTGTCATCTTCTCAGGTCTTACGCTCTCTTTTTAATACAGCTGTATAAAAAGAGATGGCGAGACCTCATAGAGTGAGATATAACGTAAATATTTGTTTCAATTGATTAACACAAGTGCTAGCTTCACCTTTACTTAATACTTCATAACAATGACACACTTACTGACAATTAATTGACGTTGACAATTCTTTAATACAGACGGCAACGGTCTGTCGAATATGTCAACAGACTATAATCGTTACGTATTATATAAACAAAACATTTTCATAAATTTTCACAATTAATTATTTCACGTCATAAAAGCTGTCAATATTATTCGCATGATATTATAAGCCCCCTTGTCGCAAAATGGAAGAAAAAAGCGGATTTTAATGAGTTTAATATACCACTCAATATGAAAAAGCAGTTTATGCATTAATCTTTTATGTTTACGAAACAATGTTTGCCCAGTAATTTGTACCTTCAAGTTTTAGATTAATCAAACAAATTTTATTTTGCACTATTTCTTAGAAAAATGACAGTATTTTTGCTATTTAAAGAGTAAACCCTCGCCTATAAATAATTATTGATGTAATATGCAAGAATAAATGTGGCGTTTGACGTTTCAGAACTCTGCAACTTAACTTAGTCATGATGGAGTGACACATTTCCAACTTTATCTGGACTTAGTTCTTATTCCAGTACTAAGAGTGCTCGAGATGGGCTATCTACCCTTGGGTTATTCATTCGTCTATCGATGATCAATGGACGTGGCAAAACTATAAAATTTTTTATCGAATAAGAATCCCTTAAAATACAGTATAAGCGTAAGCAATGTGACCTTGTCACTATTTTTTAAATGTTATCTTTCATAAGTGATAAGATTAATAACTAGATATAATGTTCATCAGAGTTGTAGATACTTAAGTGTTTACAATTTGCACAAATTACTCCACGGCTCGGTAATAAAGACCAGTAAAACAAACAGATATTTACGTCCGCCCGTTCGTTTCTTTAATTAAAAATTCTCTGCGATGTCCCCATAGTATATCGTTACGTCTATGTACAAAATCGGGTTCAAAAATATAAACAACCGTGCCAAAATTGGCACGACCCGTTTGTTTGTATATAATTTTCAATCTAATGAAATGCAGCAATAAAACCCAGGCATTTAAATTTGCATGAAGTAAGCGTGTAGAGGGTTAGTTTGTGTGGAGCCGGCGTATACAAACATTTGCGGAAACCAGATGTTGTGGTATTAAGAATTTATTAAAGCGAGGGCGAATTGATTAGACATCCCAATACATGGCTGTATGTTGTGCGTTGAATTTTGGTCTTTTTGAAATTTATGTCTTCTGGCTTTAATTCAATGAATTACTTTTACTTTATTTATTTGATACTAGTTTTAACCCGCGGCTTGAAATGAAAAGTATCCTATGTTACTTCTAATACCTCCAAGAATATGTGTAAAAGTTTCATTTTTTTATAAGATAGCAAACAAGCAAATGGGGCTCCTGATGGAAAGAGTCAACCATCACCTATAGACACCAAAGGTGGTAATGGTGCGTTGCTAACTTTTGGCGAGGTCTAATGCCACATGCATAATTTTACCGGCTACCTTACCTTCCAAACCGGAACACGACAGTGACAAACACTGACAG
Source organism: Apodemia mormo (assembly GCA_036924255.1). Taxonomy (NCBI): domain Eukaryota; kingdom Metazoa; phylum Arthropoda; class Insecta; order Lepidoptera; family Riodinidae; genus Apodemia; species Apodemia mormo. Next base: position 1,427,358 of record JAUPFN010000017.1, on the reverse strand, counting down.
ACCCGGGCAAGACAATGCAGAACTCTACCACCTAGTAGCCACGATGTTAGTGACTCATATACCCAATTGGTCGCCTTTTACGACCTGCCTGGCAGAACAGCAGTTGGCTTATTCTTCAAAGGAACCCGGGACCAACATGGGGTAAACATGATGAGCAGTTAAGGAGTTTTCACGTGCAAGCGTAAAAAATAAGCTTACATTCGCTTTTATAATATTAAGTATGGATACTTTTGTATAAAGAAATGAACTTTCAAAAGATCGTAGCTTTTGTCGTCACATGTGAAGTTTTATGGATCATTTCCATCATAGAATAACAAACAAGTGAGATGGCCGTTCTGATAGAAAGACATTCCATTGCCTTTATATACCAATTGAATTCAAAATAATTTATACATATATTAAAATTGTAGGAAAGTCAAAACTGTACATTGAATATATTTTTAAAAGAATACTTGGGGCGTGATCTACAATCGATATCGAAGCCAAAAATATAGTTTTTAGAATTTTTGTCTGTTTGTCTGGATGTATGTCTGGGGTAAACTCAAAAAAAACTACATGGATTTACTTCAAATTTTGCATGAATATTACTAACAAGTCGGGTCAAAATATAGGCTACATATTATCACGCTGTCAGGAGGGGAGGAGCAATTTGAAATAAACGAAGTCTGCGCGGATGAAGTCGTGGGCAACAGCTAGTTACAGTCTCCTGAGGGTACAGAATAGTCATCACTTATACGGGTAGTAACCAAATATATTACTAGGACATTGCCATCCGTGTGGCTGCATAATGATGTGACATGCATATGTTTACTGGCTACCATGCCATTTAAACAGGCATTGCAGTAATAAGCACTTGACCGTCCCGTTGGTCGAGTGGTAAGTGACCCTGACTACGCAATTGACGGGGATTGGGTTGATTCCCGACGGGACAATCATTCGTGTGATGAGCATAAATGTTTGTATTTCTGAGTTTGGGTGTTTATTAAATATATTCTAGTATTTATATATGTATTTCTATGTATTAGTATCTTTGATTAACACCCATAACACAAGCAAATAATTTGCTTACTTTGAGTTTAGATCAGTAAGTGTAAGCATTGACGCTATCGCACCAGGAAATATTATGGTTCCGAACCTGAATAAGATGTTGCATAACTCTTCCAAAGACTAGCTTACAAGATTTACCTATTTGTTGACAGGTAGGATAAGTGGCGATCCTGATCTCCAGATTTTTATTTTATTATTTATATGTAAGCGGTCCTCAAGATTTTAATTTTATATTAAAACCTTGAGGACCGCTTACATGTCGACGGCTTTACATACTCAAACGTGTCACGAGAAACTATTCTGTTATGAAATAGTGAATTATGGTCCGAGTGATTTAAATTGTCAATTATCGCAAGGCGTGAGTTTACTCGCTTACTCGTGTGCTATTGGTCGCGATAATTGATACGATAACGTCAGTCTCACTTATCATATTTTATTTTATAGAACAGCGTGATTTAAGCTAGCACTTTATGCACATTTATCGATGTAAGAAAAGACAATTTAAGTTATGTCAAAGCGTGTGTAAAGTGCGTGTTTGGATCACAGTATGCTATAAAAATAACCATACTATAACTGACATAACATATATTTATGACATTTATTAAATTATTCTGTCATCTTACCTCCCTACTATCCCCTGCAATTCTGACTTATGCGCTATAAATGGACGACTCCCCAAGACTTAAGAATTCAAATTACGGATTTTATGATGGAGAATCTGTTTTATGTCCGTCGTACAAGGCACTGCACAAACTTATTACAATGTGTTTATGCAACATTTGATTTTGATTCGATATGTTGCCTTAAAATTGCGTTGTTGGAAGGGATATATACACATAATAACTTGTAACTCAAAGTAGAATGATATGCATTTATTATAGAGATTATTTAAATTTATTACTTATATGTTCAAAGGCTGATATATACGCGAAATATGTTAATATATACTTATAAGGCTTGTTTTATCAATATTCTTAAGAGAACTAAGCTTTATATAATTTACTTTAGTTGTATATACAAGGTTAGTTAGGGAAAAGTACACAAGGTAACTTTAAATGTTAATGTATATTCATACAAGTAAATTATAACGTTTATCATGACTAAATCAAATATACTTCACTTTTATTATAATATCTCAATTTCCAGAGCTCTGCTTGCTACGGCGGACGGACACAGAATCAATATGTATATTTTTTTCGAAATGAACTTAAGCAGTTGGTCCAAATGACTGCTACTGCGAAACCGGGCTTTTGGGGCGAGCAAAGTGCTCAGCCAAAATTTAAGTTAAATGGGCTAAGAGCCCGCCCTAAGGGTGTCTCCTGTGAGGCCGAACCTCGGCTCAGGGCAGTATCTTGACCATTGGTGGGAGAGTAAGGCATCAGGATTTCGAATCGCTAATGGCTCTTGACCGGAGTCTCTAGTGTTTGCGGGCCGAAATAATGGGCCGAGTCGCCGCCGGCGGCGAGTGAATGTGTCATCCGATTTAATACCCTTTTATACTATGTAACAAATAACGATAAAAGAATACGTGTTCACAAACACATTAAAGTATAACAAATCGTACTTTTACGTAAATAACAGATGTTCCTTACAACTTATTTAACTTTGAATTAAATAATTACCTATAATAAAATAGTTACTTAAAATACTATAGTCACTTATTATTGGAACGAAGTTCCTTATCGCGCGTTGTGAAAGGGGGCTAGACGGAAAAAATTCTTACGAAAAGTTGTCACGACACTCTTTGCTATAGTAAGGTATTGTAAGCTGTGCGGCGAGCGGATGTTTCTCTCTCTCTCTCTCTATCTCTCTCTTATAGAAAGCAAGCCAGATATTTTCATTTCTATTTCGCATTGAACAGTGTGGTGTCGCGACGATTATTTTTGTTGAGTGTATACAGGTTTTTTGTAAATAATAATAAAAGGAACTTCGTTCCATCCGGGTATCCCTTGACACCTCGCAAGTTTTTTTTATTTTATAATATATTCACTAGACAAGAATATTATACAACAGGGACAGGCATTTGTGTGATAAGCGTAGCTGATTGTATTTCTGGGCTTGGGTGTTTATTAAATATATTTTGGTATTTATGTTACGCTCAAAGATCGAAAAAGAAAAATTTAAAAAGTGTTAATTCAATATGTAGGTCACCTGATGCCGCGTACGTCACCCGTCACCGAGGCGCGCAAGCGGTCACGTTTAGCCCGTCAGCAATATCCGACGGAGCAACGAACACCGCCGCTGCCGCCCCCGCCCGTTTTGCCCTTCCGGTTGCGCCGACGCCGAGTCCACAAGCGACTCAGCAAAACTTTGCGACTGTTGCTGGTCGCCCCGCACCTCCCCCGCAGGCGAATAAAAATGGAGACAATGACAGCCGCAAGGCTACGAAGAGTCGCAAGACTAAGGAGAGCCGGAGGGTCACAAAGAGTAAAGTGGAGTCTTGTCGACCTGGCAAGGATGAGAGCAGGAGGTGCGATGAGAAGGGCTTCACACTGGTGGAGAGAAGAAGAAAGAAGAAGCCCACCGCCCGCAACAATCGCGGGACCGCGCCATATGTACCCGAGCTGCGTCTGCGGATCGAGGTCCCCGCAACGCCCTTGTACATATCTCGTCTGCACTGGTCCATGAATGTCGAGGACGTCGTGGACTACATCAGTAAGAAGACGTCTCTCCACTTGAGGGTCGAGCGTCTGCAGTCTCGCCACAAGGTCAACTTTAGTTCTTTTGTGGTGAGAGTACCGACGCATCTCCTGTCGACCTTTGAGGTGGGGGAATTCTGGCCGACTGGTGTAGTCTACCGAAGGTTCCGGGGGAGACTCCGGAATGAAGTGCGTGTTACGTCGCCGTCAATACGTGACAGTGCAGTTTTTAAGTATATTATATTAATATGTATGTTAGTCTATAAGGTATTTATAATATGGGCCATGTTGCCTGAATTAAATGATTATTATTATTATGGCTCAATGTCTCAGTATTATTATTATTATTATTGTGGCAACCACAGAAAGACCAAATAGCGAAATTCGTGTCGTGGCTGACATGCTATTCGATCTCAACGCGTTGTGGCAATGAAGAAAATCCACGACGCGTATCGAATATACTTTGATTACGACGCACACTACTTACCGATATGGATTCTATTAAGCCTAGGCTAGAAACGTTTTGGTAGATGTCCTTAGGAAATATTTTTTGTTTTATAAAGTCACTGCTAACGTTTTTCATTATTAAATATAGTGTATAAAAAAAACAAATCAAATCAATCAAAATATTTATTCAGATAAATAAATTGTGCATTACACTGTATTATATAAAATACTTTATTACTATCTTATGGTCTATTGTAACATGTATCTGCCTGAACTAGGTTGACCTGCGTTTTGATACATTAATTTTAATAATCACTGATAAGATTAAGTGATCATATTTTACAATGTTATTAAATTGAAGTCTTAAACTTAATAATATAACTTAGGAACACAGTAATTCATTAACAAAGGCAGCAAGAAAAAAATAGACACAGTTAAAGTACATAACACTATGTTTCGTTTATTTACAAACTAATAATAACTTCTCAGTGTCATCATAAGACATACTTTGTAAAATGTCAATTATATTCTTTTTCAATTCCTAAAATTTTTTGAATAAATATTTGTTAATGCATTAATTCTATTATAGAGAAGTGGATCTAAAAATACGTAAATTTTAGATGAAAAAGCAAAAGTTACTTCATTGTACAAACAAGCTCTATCTTTTCGTCTTGTATTTTCATGATCGGGAGAATAAGATAGAGCCAAGTGTTGTTTTAATACTATGTTTAAAATAAATAGCTGTCGGATTGTTAGTATAAAAAAAATTGTATCATTAAAATAAAAGGATATTTGTTATTTATTCAGCTTACTTTATATTTAAAAAAATCAACATAATAAGTAGTAAATTACTGAACACAAAATTTTAATCATTTGTAAATTACTATAATTACTTTACATTTGTAAAAACTTATAATTACTTAAAATAATTAGGGGCTTTAATTTTTTTATTTTTTTTTTATGACAATTTAAAATTCTTTCAAGTAATTATTATATTACTGGTATTTGATTGCTATTTTTTTACAGGAACTATTACTGTGGCATTTTGAGTTGCATTTTATATTCTTGGGACGACACTTGCACTTTTTATCTATACAGTATATTTTGTAGTGGTACATTATAAACCCTTGCTTACTTCCTGATGATAACATAGATGCTGAGCGAAGTGTTAACGACGAAGTTGAGGGCACATTACAAATATTAATAAAGTTGGTTTCAGAAAGTGTAAACTCATTACGTGCATAAAGTCTATCGAATGTACCTTCCTTGTTTCCTAACTGGTAGAGACCAGATGGATTAATACTCATGACAACACACGTAACATTTCTGGGTACTGCATGTCCTCTATCAACTTCAGGAATTCTAACTAAAACGTTAGAACCAATTTTAACACAGGGAAATTTTGAATTAGACAGTGAAACAATTTTATTTTCCTGTTTCTGTAGACCTGATTTAGCACATTTGCTTTCAAAATGTATACTGTTCTTTCTAAAACAAAGCTTACAAGTTACACTTGCTCCAAATACTTCCTTGTCATTTTTATAAACAGCACATAACTTCAAATTTTCAGCTTTTCCTAAATCAATATTTGCATTGGCCGATTCCTGTATTTTTTCATAATTGCCCATGTTTATTGATTCTTCTATGATGTCAGTAATAATTTTCAAGTTTAAATTTTCTAATTTTTTTAACTGTTCGTCATTTTCTATATTCTTCAGGAGAAAATAATAATAATAAAAAAATAATAAAATAAAAAAAATAATTTAAAAACATTTTACAGAAAGTATACGTATTTGGGCTCTAGAGGGCCGTCTTTTTTTCGTTATTTTGAAGTTTGTTTTTCACAGCTTCAAGGGACTGTAGACCTAGTATATGGTTTTTACTCCAACTCGATACCTTTATACGATCTCGAGATAAGGGGTCTGATATACAGATGGACAGACAGACGAACAATAAAGTGACCCTATAAGAGTTCCGTTTTTTCTTTTTAAGGTACTGGACCCTAAAAACACAACGACATCATAGAACCTCTTCCTTTCTTGAAGTCGATTAAAATCAGAGTCAAATAAATGTAATGTGAAATTAGGGAAAAGTCATAATTCTTACAGCGTGACATCAATAACGTTCTAACTCGAGCAAAAAAAATGTTTCTAGTGATTTATGCCGACAGCTTTTAAAATTGAAGCGTCAACGTAAATAAGCTATTCCTCATGCTGGCACCGGCGAGCCTACACCCGGATTATTAATGAGGACTATAGCTTATAATTAGATGTTGGACTTTAAATAGCTTTATTTAAATTTACTTATTTATTGGTTTTAAACACAGGTGTAATGATACGGTATATGGTTTGTAGTTTCGAAATAAAATTAAACCGCGGTAAATTCAGCATTTGACTAAATTTCCTGCTTTCTCGGGAAATCTGTTCAAATATTATACAAAACCACCTCACAACTGTGACTATTTAAAAGACCAAAGTTGTTGCACTTATCCATATAGTGCTTTTTTATATCATAAGACAGCAAACAAGCGGGTGGCACTCCTAATAAAAGAGATAACTATCGCCTATAGACACCAAAGATTTTCATGGTGCGTTGCTATCCATTTGGCGGGTGTTAAAGCAACATGTATAAGTTTACCGACTACCTTACCTTCTAAACTGGAATACGACAGTGACAAGCACTAACGCTATGTGGCAAAATAGGGTAAAGCTGTGGTACAAGACCCGGACGAGACAATGCAAAACTCTACCACATAGTATCCACGATGGCAGTGACTCGTATAGTCAACCGTTCTCGTCTTACGAAATGCCTGGCAGAACGACAAGTCATAAGACGAAGGTCTATTCAAAGGGGGCCTGAACCCACACAAAAGTGTCCTTAATTCCTTAAAGATCATTCCTCATCAGAATTTGAGTTCGATGAAAAATCGTAATGTTTTATTTAAAAACAATCCAACCCGTTAATAGTCGTGTGTGTTATAATTGAGATAGTACAGGTATAACCGATACTATACAGATGGTATAGTACAGGTACCTATTATAGTACCGGTATAACCACAATAATAGTGATCCACAGTCTTTTAAAGGTCAGCTGAAAAATAGGTACCATCATGCCGAGTCTCTATAGTAAATGTAGGGTAAAACGACGAGTTATATCGAAAATGACATCTATGGCCAAATTTGCCAAAGTTAGCTTAAACTGTCACTTATTGTTTGCACCACCACCACCACCACCACCTTAGCCACCAGTACACAAGATCGTAACTGCAGCCGCTACTTCGGGAAATATCATTACTTTGACAGTTTTTCTTCATAACTACGTCTCTCTTGCGACGCCGTCTATTGACTACTTTGCGTATTAAGCCAACTTAATACTCAAAGACTGACTAGATAACTTGGGGGTATCGATGTCTAATTGACATTGATAGACAAAACATTTCTTTCTGTTAGGAACTGAAATTTACACCTTGCTACTTATAACCAAAGAACTTGTTACTCTGGTTGTTACGAAAAAGATCCAATGATTGTGGTATCACTACACAAAAATAAGATAATTCCTAAACTAAAATATAACGATGATGATCTAAAGGGCTTCATAAATTCAATATAAAGAACACGGGCAAGACTTTATACATCGTTTTTTTTAGTAATTACCTTAAAGTTTAATATATTCCTTAAGATTCTATATCAATTCCTTAACTTATCCGCATTTAACAAATATTTTCGGAATAGTAGCTAAACAAAGTTGGAATTTAGGTAAGGTTAACGTAATCAATCAGTTATATCCTTAGTAGTCTGTGGTTAGTATTTATCTTGTCATTGGGTGTCTTCACTACAACAGCTGCTAAACTCAGAAATCTAAGTTAGATTGACAGGATTCTGAGCTAAGATTTTGCAAAGACACTTAATAGGTACTTAAAAAGACAAAAAATAAATTAGCATTAACTATTCTTTAATAAAAAAACAGGGAATTTTTATTTGATACTTATAATGAAAATTATGATGATAGTAATATATTAATTTATTGCCGTTTTAATAAAAATGTAATTAACGTTTTATACAATGGTAATACTTAAATATGATGATACAATTCAATCAAATTATAGTCTCAATATTTTTTAAAATGATTGTTCCTAGCGATATATTTTATTTAATTGATTAAAAATCGTAGAAATTTATTCTAGTTTATCTAATATTCGTCACTACGAAAGACACGCAAGGGATACAAAACCAAAATGGCCTGTGTTCTTTAAATAACTTGTCTATTGGATTTCGATTGCTTTTAACTGGATATTTGATTGACAAATATTATTTATTTAACAGTCACTAGGAAGGCAAGCAGGTGGCTCTTTTGGTGAAAATAAATAACCAGTGTCTATGGACACTAAAAATGCAAATAATGCGTTGCCATCCATGGAATGGGTTGAAAGTCACATGCATAAAATCGCAGGTTGCTGCTCAAAACCGGTATATACATACAATTAAATATGTCTTAATATTTGAATGTAAGTAAAAATGATTTAATGAATTTTTACTTACATTCAAATATTAAGAAAATTTATATAATTAATGTAAATAATATGCACAAATGTATTATTAAATAGTATTTAATTTTAAACTACAAATATATAATCATTTTTAAATATTTGCATACCAGACAACGGTAGAATATGTATGAGTTTTTTAGGAAAAAATTTCAACATCTTGTAACACCTACATTCTTGCATATCATTTTTTAAGCTGTTATAAATTACCTTCAATACTACTATATGTATTTAAATCCAACGTAAACCTAGACAATCTTTAGTTAGACTACACAAGCGAATACTAGTGAAATATTTCGTTTCATCTCGCAAAGTGAGTTTTTCTTGTGAGATATAAAGGAGACTGTAAGTTACTGCGCAATATGCTGCAGTTGCAAGGATTTGTGACTTGTGTACGTAAATTGTTCTCGGCACTACTATACTAGCACATCTTTATTCTTATTAAAAGCAGTGCAATAAAAATTTTAGATTTTTACAGAGCAGCCTGTTGATTTATAACGCAAAAAGTTGTGGGCTAGGTAGGTTCTTTTCGCTGGCCTGGTTAATATCACGACTAAATGAATTATTTTTGTTCTACAATTTTATAAACTGTTAAACGGCATATTTAACCTTTAAATAAAAAAATCGGTCAAGGAAAAAAGTTTTTCGTATTTTATAAGTAAAAAGTTGTAGTGAAATTTATTTGGTTGTACTGTTTGTAGATATCAGGCTGGGTTTGAAAGCATTAAAATGATATTTAAAAAAATATAATTGAAGGTTCAGTTAGCTCATATTAGTATAACAATGAGGTGTATAATATTATCACATTATACACGTAATTGCAGTATAAGCTTGTTATGTTATAATATGTACTATATATCATATTTATTTACTACTATCTGAAACTGCGTCAAGCGTTATTTCGTCCGAAAAATGTAACGTTGTCATTCTTGTTATATATTATGATAATAATAATGAATCAATAAATAGACTGAATTGGCCATAAATAGATTCAGATATAACCGGGTGTAAAAACTTGCAGAACTATTTCTATGACCACCTCATCAACTGACATAATTTTCAAATGTCTTCGCTTGAGTTTAAAATATCTAACCATTTCAGTAAGACCCGTTCTAATTATTTCTCAGTAGTCTTTCAATAGATAGAAATAATAATAATAATAGTGGAAAAATTAAGCAAATTGACATAATCACAAAGTAAGCAATTTATTTGCTAATACACGACACAAAACCTAGTCCCATAAGACTACCCGATCGTATATATATAATTAGATACGTCATTAATGGAATATAAAATGACTATGTAGAGGAGGTACCCTAAATAATATTCTTACATTTCAAAGTTTTATTTTACCGTTTTGATGACTAATTTGTATATATGTAAATGCCAAATTGTACCTTTCTAGTACTAAGAATCTCTGAGCTAAGCTGTAAATGGACGAACAGAAAATATGCATAAAATTAAAGTAAGTACATAAAATTAAAACAACTTAACGAATATAGCTGAAAAATCGAATAATATCACATAAAATATGCGATTTCATTTGTTTAAACAATCAACGAGTAGTAAAATTATTCGCATCTGAATGATGCACGGGTATTCAATCAGTAGCATTCGAAGGAAACCGGGACTATTGCTGACAAAATCAAGTAGAAACGCCGATTTCAGCTGTGCAGTGGGCGACCTTCAATCGCTGCAGCAAACACTTTCTCCACCGTTTCGAAAATGCAGCAGTTGTTTTTCTTACACAGAAATTGATGATCTTTTGGATAGGCTTTGGTTTTTTCGGTAGAGTCACTTATCATGCTGCTGCCACTGCTAAGGGCAGTCACGGGGACATGCTACTCTATTTTCGTGTAGTAGTACCCCTCTTCTAGATTAAGAAACAAACAAAATTGGGTAGTCTTATTGTACTATAAATTGGATACTTTTTATTTAGTTTTTAATTTTTTTAGTAGTGCTACCAGGTTTTTCTCATTGCAGCATAGCCATTTCATATTTCCCTATTAGTAACGTATCTAATTATGTTTATACCATCCGGTAGTCTTATGGGACTAGGTTTTGTGTCGTGGGTTCTCGATATAGTTGTTAGTCAACGATACTATTATATAGAAATACATATGATTTATATATAGGTCACCTTCCTTATAAAAACTTAACTAAAGCACACTGCTACGCATCGGAAATATATGTCTCGCAACCTGCAGTAAAAACAATGTATTTTATCTGGATAAACAAGCCCATGTGTTAAACCTGAACCTAACTGGTATACAAAATTTTATCCAAATTCTTCAGTTGCTTTAGCGTCCAACAAAACATACGCACACACTCACACTCACAAAATAAAATTAGCGGGATTATATTTTAGCAAATGCACCAGCTTTTAAATCTACATGAAAGTGATATTTTTTACATTACCAAAAGTATCTTGACCTAAACAGAATTAAATTTCCTAAAATTCTTTCACACACTTGCACTTTGATTTATCTACGAATTCTACTTATTTGATGACATAAAATGCTATAAACTTAGTAAAACCCTCTCTGGCACAGCCTTAATCCAGTAAATTGGCGACACTCCAAAGACCTCATTTCAGGCAGGAATCAGGACTGAGTCGGAACTCGATCCGCGAGCCAATTACGTTAATATATCACTTTAGAGTATTGACCGCGGGGCTAGTATTACTTGCATTTTCGATCTATACTATTCTCTACTAGTCCGCGGGACACTAAACTGTTTTAGGGTCCCGAATTAATCTAGGAACCTTTATAAAGTATCTTCACGCTCATATCCCCGAAGGGGTAGGCAGAGGTACAACAAGTGCACCCACGATTAGCCGAAGATACTTGGTCCCACAAATGTGATAGGTGGCAAGCCTATCGCCAACCGGGCACTTTCCAATCCCGGGCAACTTTGTGTTTCTCAGAAAACTGAAAAAACACTTTTTTTTAAAGTGCCCGACCCGGGAATCGAACCCGGGACCTCATGTGGTCAACGCCAACACTGGACCACTAGACCACAGAGGCGAACCTTTATAGTTTCGCTATTTCCGTCCGTCCGGCCATCCTCTCGATAGGTCAGAGATCCTTACTACTAGTAAGTTGTAATTTGCCACAAATATACATAATATAGCTCATATCAACAAAGTGGTAGCATACAATCTTGAAAAATATTTTTTTCAAGGGTAATTCCCCTACCCTCCACATATAAAGTGGTTTGAGGGTGGAAAAAAATCATGGTAGTAGTAAATATTATAATGAATTTATTAGGAAAACGATCAAGGCTTAGAAGGCTTTACAAGTTTTTGAGTAATAGTCGACAAACTTTATTCATAGAGAAGTTTTTGTGAATCTGAGATGAACCTGTGAATAATATATCCTTATTAGTCTACATTATTGTGATGGGCAACTTCGGCGTACATTGCGCGTGGTCCGACACGCACTTTACTATTTTTTATAAACTACGAATACATATTTGAAGCTTCATTAGGGAGAAGCTACACTATGCGATGCGCTCGCGGCGCGGTGCGGCGTCGTTAAGGCGTCTTGCATATAAAAATTCGTGATATTTACGGTACGGTTAATTCCGGCATCACAAAGTATATGTCTAAGTTAGACGCGACAAAATTTTGTGGCACAGCACTGATCTACTACTACGTATAGAGAAGACAACGCGTTACATAATTTTGCGCTACGCTTTGAGGTTCACCGTTCAACTATCCACTGAGTATCCAACGCCCGTAGAAACAAGTCTTGTCTTGTTCCCATTAATATAAACATCAATATGCCTGATTATATCCTTAAAGACTGCCGTAAACACTTCAGAACACCAAAAAATTATGGTTTTTCATCGGTAAGTAGACATTGAAACGCTTAAAACTCTGATTGAATGTTTTTCGCGATGTAACAATTCCCGATAATCGGACTGCTGGCCGCCGCCATTTTGTACTTATGATGTTTCGGTCGCGAAAAAACTATGCTCTGCAAGCGATCTAGCGCTGCATGTTTAATGGTTAGATTAGACGACATAACTATTGTTTTAGCGACAACATAACTAACGTATTAGTTTTTATACAGCGAACTTTAGCTCTAACTTTTATCAAAATAAAGTAAACTTCTGGTTTGCAGTGTCTGTTTTATACGCTAGTAATACATTTCAATGTGGCACAGTAGGATTAATATATTTGGTGTCCATAAACGATGGTTGTTTCTTTCTATCAAGAGCGCCATCTTGTGAAATAAAAAACTTAGAGGAATAGATCCTTTCTATAGATTATTTCTTATAGATTTCATTAAAAATCATCTAAATGAAGTTGTTCACTTTTACATTTTTATTAATAATTCTTGAGTATATAGAATTAGAATCCATCTTAATAGTTAAATGAATATTCCTTTTTAATATCACAAGATACTCGTAGCAGACAAGCAGATAGCAGAGAAAACCATCGGCTATAGACACCAAAGATGTTAATTGTGTGTAGTTATTCGTGTTACGGAATGGTAATACGACGTGCAAAAGTTTGTCAGCTACCTTATCTCTCAAACCAGAATACAACGGTGACAAGCACTGTATTGTGGCAAGGATAGGTAAGGCGGTGGTACCAAAACATCTTCAAGACGTTGCAGATATGTGCCGCTAGTAGTCAGGAAGTTAGTGACACAATATCGCCTTTTACGAACTGCCTGACAGAATTGCAGATGGTCTATTCTTCAAAAAGAGGCCGGACCATTACGGGGTTGTTACCACCGCTGTAGTGATTACCTCTACTACTAACCAATCTTGTGTTAAAAAATAAAAAAAAGTTTAAATATACACAGGATTTCTGCTTAACTGTCAAACTTATTTCGTGCTTTTAACAAGCACAAAGACGACCAAATTGAATTATATACCTACTCGTCCAGTTTGTCGCATATTATATTCCAAACTACTTCAAGAAAGCTGATTGGGTTTTACGAAAAATTTAAATTTCTCATACAAATTGCCTTGCTCCTCTAAAGAATTACTTAAATATGCGGAAAATGTATGTAACGAAAACGTTATGATATGTAAATATTTAATCTTATATTGATTCGGTTATTTTTATAAAGAATAGATCAACTTACTTACTTGTGGCATTTTAACCTCGCCATATGAATAGCAACGCACCAGACGACATTTGATTTGAAGAACTATTTGCTTGTTTGATATCATATAAAACAAAATAAAAAATAAAACGTTTATAATGTGTCTAGTTTAAACTTAAATCCCATGCGCAATATAAATGTGAAAGTTTGTATGTTTAGATGTTAAGACGTTTGTTATTCAATCACGTAAAAACACCTGGACTGATTTGGGTAAAATTTAGTAGAAATGTAGATGGAGACTTGGAATAAGACATAGATTAGGATCCATTGCCGACATATCTACCTCAACGTGAAGTTTCACTTTAATACTTTAAAGATAATTTACAACGCAACCTATTTAGGTTTATTAGGTATAAATGTTCAGCGTGGGCTAATAAAGTTACGAATGGCGCGATCCGGCGTGAATTACTTCAAAATCAGCGTTTTGAATTAATTAAGTCTGGTTTTAGTGTCACGCTGACCGCACGCTGACGGTCAAAACTGATGGGTCCATAATATTATGTATGTAGTCATAGGTAGCGTTTTTGGTTCGTGCTGTCCGCTCAGCGCTGACGACCGTAGGCTACATACATCAGTGTCGACCGTCAGCATCCGGTCAGCGTGACAGTAAAACCAGCCTTGCACCGTACGCGTAGTTTTAATATTCATGTGTAAAGTATATTGCACTATAAGCTTTGAAGTTTTATCCGTTTAGTTAGCTGTCTATTTAGATTTAGAAATTCAAATCGTGTGTGCAATTGTTGCACCTCTGCCTTTTCTCTTAAGAAAAAATCCTGTTGGATCGTCTGGGAATATTTCTAGAAAATATAACTACAGATTGTGTTAGTTGTGCCGCATAAAATCATTTCTCCCAAGAAATGTTTTTCTTTTCCCAATAATAAAAATAAGATTTTAGCACCCCAATTCCAAATTGCCGCAGGGATAGTCTTATTCTCGTGATAAATTACGAAACATTCACACTTTATTATGGCGATATGTTCCCAGGCAATGTGTTATTGAAGAAGTAGGCATACGTTTCTCGTGCGTGACGGAATTGAATATTTAAATGGTGTAGTAGTCTCGTTAATATTTTAGCAGCTCTGAGCCGCGCCGCACAATGAACAAATTGCTGTGTTCAAGGCGAAATTGCTTATTGGATACAGTTCATCAGGATGATACGAATTACTAATGTTAAAAACTTATTTAATGTTCGGGTTATCTATTTACAAATCTATATTAAAACGTGAAGCAAAAAACTTTGAATCTCTTTTAACGAACATCGCGTGGACTCCTTAGTATAAAATTCTGCACAGGTAATATTATATATTATTACTAGCTGTTGCCCACGACTTCGTCCGCGCGGACTTCGTTTACTCCGCACAGCTCCTCCCCCGTAGGTGATAGTGTGATAATATGTAGCATATATGTTGACCCGACCTGTTAGTAATATTCATGCAAAATTTGAAGTAAATCCATGCAGTACTTTTTGAGTCTACACCGGACATACATACAGACAAACAGACAAACAGACAAAAATTCTAAAAACTATATTTTTGGCTTTTATATCGATTGAAGATCACGCCCCAAGTATTCTTTTTAAAAATATTCAATGTACAGTTTTGACTTTCCTACGATTTTATTATATGTATAGATTATACACGACACATATTTTTTTATATAATATGCATTAAAAACACATTAAGGTTCCCGAATCCGAAAAAGTATGTTTAAGTTAAACAGTCAATTAAGAGATAAAATAGAAGTTTTGTATAAGGTGAAATAAAGTAAATTGATTTCTAAACGCCGTTTACGACTTAACTATTTTATCGAAAACTAATCATCTGTTAGTGAACTCGGGTCTAAATTAATAAAAATAAACATTAGAGACACTACCATGTGATTAAAGCTGCGCTTAACACACACAATTATATACTCTTCCCTTCCTATTTTGTTTATGGTTTAGGTCTGTGGCTATATTTAAAAAGAGATCTTACAGTTTCTTATGATTTACTTGAATACCGGTGTGCTAGTACATGTTTATAAGATCGACTTACGTTTGCTACTACTAGTACATGTTACCCGTGATTTCGTTTGCATGATCCAAAATAAGACTTCATCATACGCAGTCAAGAATCAGTACGTTAGCATACATACATATCTTTACGACAGATCTCTTACGGGGTAGGCAAGAAAGCACTGTATACCATGTGTCACGATCCTTCCAAATTTGTCTTGCTTCATCAATATTTATTACTCTCTTCCATTGATATAAAAAACCCAAGATGCACAGTCCCAAACAAAATTGACACTCAAAACTGTCGTTAATTTCACATAAGTAGATATGGCAAAAACATAAATGTTTTGTATATCCAAACTCAAGCGCAATATTTGTTGTTTTTTTTATAAAGCAATGTATAAAAAGCATTGATATAAAAAGGGAAGACATGTTACGCTCTAATATCGCAATTGCTAAACCTAAGCTCGATCAGACGAACGTAGCAGACTACGTTCTCTCGCTTACTTTTGTATTGTACTATCTCACTCTCGCAAACTAAACAATAATTTAATCTTATTTTCAAACAAATTGTTTTAACCGTACTTACGAATAGAAAGTAATCCTGTGTGCCTTATTTTTTTTTTCCTTGCGTGATTATAACACTGGATGAATATACAAGAAGGTATTTTGATGCGTGTTTAATGGTAAAAACAGTCGGAAAATATAAATGTATGATATGAGGTCCCGCGCGTAATTGATTGTCACCAATTGTCACTGTGTCTACGGACCTAGTTTTGTAGGACCAGGTGCTATAACTAGGTAACGTATCTTCCCTTTTTATATCAATGACAAAAAGTAATAAAATTGACAGTGACGCGATTCTATTTGAAGTGAGCGCACAATTTAAATTTATACGCTCATTTTTAGAGACACCGATTGTGTATCTTGGGTCTTTTATATCAATGTTCTCTTCATACAAATACGCCTACTGCGAAGACGCGCATTTCGTTTGAGCTCTGCTCTCGCTTTATATAAATCAAACATAATTCTCAACTGAAAGTATCTCTATTTTATTTATAACGCACTTTTGAAATAATGATATGAATACACATATTTATACAAATACATTTTTTAACATATTTAATATTTTAAAAGCCATTAATAAATGTATTTTAAAAATATTTAAGTATTTAGTGTAAAAAAACTTATGAAAAAAATCAATCCATAGTTTTTATACGCATTACAGAAAAACTACAACACGATATTTTACGCGGTTTTCATCTTTTTTATATATTAGTTTAGTAAACAAGCATTATTGTGACGTAAAGAGATAACTGTCGCCTATATAACCTTAACTTAACCTTATAAAAATAACAAAACATTTCCGTGAAACAGCCTGAGCAGTTCGCATAAGGGGAACAATTAACCAAACGTGTCAACGGTACAGTTCCGTAACGTCTCATTCCACGGCTTCTAAGTGAAACGGTGGAACTAGATAAGTATGAATTGCCGCAATAGCGTCAACGCTTGCCACTGTCATGTTTCAATTTAGAAGATAAGGTAGCAGTCAAACGTGTATATCTTATATTACCACCACACTAAAATACTTTATATCTTTTCCCCGTGTTGGTCTGAGTCCCCGTTGCAGAAAAGACCATCTGCCATGCTACCAGGCCCCCGTGTTGGACCCGGGCTCCTGTGAAGAATAGACCAACTTCCGTTCTGCCAAGCAGGTTGTAAAAGGCGACCGATTGGTTATGCAAGTCACTACTATCGTGCCTACTAGGTGGTAGAGTTCTGCATTGTCTCGCCCGGGTCTGGTACCACCGTCTTACCTATTCCTGCCGCAATAGCGTCAGTGTTTGTCGCTGTCGTGTTCCGGTTTGGAGGGTAAGGTAGCCGGTAAATTTATGCATGTGGCATTAGACCTCGCCACAAGATAGCAACGCACCATTAATACCTTTGGTGTCTCTAGGCGATGGTTGACTCTTACCATCAGGAGACCCATCTGCTTGTTTGCTATCTTAATAAATGATATATAAAAGAAGGCGGTAAATAAAAGGCGAACAATTGGCATGTCTCTAGTCTCTACTATCATAACTACTAGGTGGTAAACTTTTGCAACGTATAACCTTTGTTTCTATGGTATCACCGCTTATTACCTATTTCGTCCTATAGCGTACATACTAGTCACTGTCTGGTTCCAGTTTGGAGAGTAAGGTAGCTATTAAACTTATACAATTGACATTACGATCCTGCTCATGGATGGCTACGCATCATTAACTCCTTTGTTGTATATAGGCGGTGGTTGCCTCTTTCCAACGGAAAAGCCATCTACTTGTTTGTTTTCTTATAATATTAAAGATACTGTTTATTTGCTTTCATATGATATAAAAATAAATTCATCTTTTTGCCAGAATACAACGTCAAACATATTATTAAAACTATATATATTTGTAAGAAATTGCCTTACTTCTTTCTGTTGACGAATAAATGTAAAATAAACCAAACATTATTACCCTTAATACCCTTTGCATCTGAATAAATCCTTTACACGTTTATTTTCGAGTTAACTTCACCGTGACATCGAACCCGCTACGAGCAAACACGGCTGTTTGATTGACTAACGCTCGGCACGTAGCCCCGGGTGCTCCCGTGAATAACTGATGCCTGCTCACTTATTTGCGAGGAGCAGTGAACTGTAGCGCCGCGCCGATAGGGAAGCGAGTAGCGCAGTAAAATCTTTAAATACTTTGATTAAGCTATTTCTATTGCAATAACTTATTCAATAGGTTTTCCCCTATGACAGACAATATTGGCCTGGGCTACAGACTACATGAATACCACTACACACGGTGTTGGACGGGAAACGAGTAGCTGATTATATAAGCAAATGCTTGTCAAGATCAAACACTTGTAGATATATTAAAAAGTATCATCACGCCCGGTTCCTTTGCACGGTAGGCAGAGTAAACCGAATGTTAATATTTCTAGTTCATTACAATTCACTGGTTTGTCGATTGGTGATCCCCATCACCATATTTTACCGATCTGATAATGATTATCGTCTATTTATAGTGATAACTGGAAGCGACGGCTTTATATGCGTATCCGAAGCATGGAAATTGTAACACATCATCCCGCCAAACTCCAAACTGTTAGTGAGATTTTGAATTTTCGAGTAAACCTCTAAAAAATTTGAAAAATCTTAATAACATTTTTGTCCGACCCAGAAATCGAACCCGGGACCATCCAACCTATCCAGTTTATTTCGTGAATTAAACAAACAAAGAACGTTAATAAAGAGATGAAACAAACAAACTAAAACAATTCTTCCTTTGCGGAGTACGCAGTTTTAAACACCCTTATAAATACACTCTGGTTCACCACAATTCCAATTATAGTCAGCTAACGAAGTAGATAGTAATCTTCATTGCTGTATTCACTAATTGTCGGCTACCATTTTTTTATAAGTTGTTACTCTCGGTTTTGTTCACATAACCCACACCGATTACTTCCTTTTAGGCAGTCAAGTAAAAAATTAACCTACGTATGTAGCTTTATAAGGGTAAAATAATTATTTAAATCAGTCCAATGGCTTTTGAGTTTATCCGTTACAAAGAAATAAATCTTACCTCATTATGATTTTAGTGTAGATAACTAGAACCAAACAGTCTAACGTATTTTTCCGAACAACAGAACCGCCATCGGGCAGCTACTGAGAGTTTTCTAAAGGAAAACCTCAACAAACTTCGCTAGACCTGGAAACGAAATCCTAGACTACATAATCTGAGACGAACGGGCCACCGAAACCGTTACTTAAACAAATGGAGTAACAAAATCCTAGAATACATAATCTGAGATGAACGGGCCACCGAAACCGTTACTTAACCTCTCGAAACTTTGACACGCAAGAGCGAATTAAAGCGCCAGGTCTCATCACTCGCCTTTTGGCGGGAATGATGACTCGGTCGACTCGTTGGAAAAAAAATCTTTTTATTTCTACAACTAAGCCATATTTTCTCATTCTGTAAAAGACTGTGTATCAATTCTGTCTATTAAGAATCAAAATAAAGTAATCAACAAAGTAGTTTTTATATTTATAAACAAATATTACAAAAATCATAGAATACATAATCTGAGACGAACGGGCCACCGAAACCGTTACTTAAACAAATGGAGTAACAAAATCATAGAATACATAATCTGAGACGAACGGGCGACCGAAACCGTTACTTAAATAAATGGAGTAACAAAATCCTAGAATACATAATCTGAGACGAACGGGCCACCGAAACCGTTACTTAATCAAATGGAGTACTTAACAAAAAAGATTAGAGTGAAATCGACGACCAGGCTATTTTTAATCGGCTTGACTCTTTTTTTATTATATCATAAGATAGCAAACAAGCAGATGAGTCTCCTGATGGTAAGAGTCAACCATCGCCTATAGACACCAAAGATGTTAATGGTGCGTTGCTATTTTGTGGCAAGGTCTAATGCCACATGCATAAGTGTACCGGCTACCTTACCCTCCAAACCGGAACAGGACAGTGTGCAGCACTGACGCTATTGGGGCAGGAATAGGTAAGGCGGTGATACCAGACCCGGTCGAGTCGATGCAGAGTTCTACCACCCAGTAGTTACGATGGTAGTGATACGTATAGCCACTCAGTCGCCTTTTACGACCTGCCTGGCAGAATGGCAGTTGGCCTATTCTTCAAAGGAGCGCGGGACCAACACGAGCAAAAACTTGATTCTTTGGCGTTACGCAGAGATGTTTACTCTGCATCTTTTATCGCATTTATCATGGTGAGTGTTCCGACGAGTTGTTCGGATTAATTCTTGCTGCTAAATTCCATCATCGGACATCGTATCAAAATTTAAAATTCCATCCTCTCCACCTGTACGTTTTTCTCGACATTTTCTGCCTCGCACTACTCCTCTGTGGAATTAATTATCGGCGGGGGTGTTTCCGAACGGATACGACTTGGGGACCTTTACGAAACGAGCTTACTTATTTTTAAAAGGCCGACAACGCAACTACAAGACCTCTGGTATTGCGGATGTCCATGGGCGGCGGTGATCACTTACCATTAGGTGCACCTCCTGCACCTTTGCCCCCTCTACTATAAAAAAATATTTAATAATGATAATGCTGTAAATAGCGAAATCAATTGGATCTATAAACTAAGAATAAATACGTACTTTTAGTATAAGTTAGTTTATTAATTGCAATATTTTAAGATACAATTTCACCAAGTGCCTAAGATGGAAAGTAACCAATTTAATAAGGCAGTAAATACAACTCTTTCATCAACCTCTCTCATTGATCTCATTGTCATCATCTTCTTCTATATCTTATATTTTCTTCTATCAATCTATCTATACAAATAAAATTTGAGTGTCTGTTTGTTATATTAAAATAAACGCTTTTTTCTAAATGCATATATATGGATACATCCATATATATGCATATAATAACATTTTTTACAATGTTTGTCTGTCCATCTGTCTGTTTGTTCTGGTTAATCTCTGAATCACCTGGATCGATTTTGACGGGACTTTCACTGGCACTGGTACTTTGGCTACTTTTATTTTAAAAAAATCCACGCGGACTAAGTCGCGGGCATAGCCAGTCTTATTTAAAAAATAACTAATAATAACTTGAACGTAGTAAGACTGCAAATAGCTGACTTCTCATTTCCTGTATCTCCAAAAGTCTGTTTCAGATCTATACCAATTTAAAATGAGACCACCTGGCAAGAATATCCTTTGAAATGGTAAAGAATTTTCCACATAGGTTCAGACGTTTTAGAGTGATCGGCAAACATACGTAAAAAAAGATTCCGACGAATGGAGAATCTTCTCTTTTTTGAAGTTGGTCAGCAATTACTACCTACTAAATTACTTTAAAATATAGTAATAGTCAGAGAAGGAATATACTAGACCACTTTTTTGAAGAATAGACCATCTGATATTCTGCCAAGGAGTTCAAATATCACTGTCGTGACTACTAAGTGGTAGGGTTCCGTAACGTATGATACCACCGCCTTACCTATTCCTGTCGCAATAGCGTCAATCCTTGTCGTTGTCGTGCTCCGGCTTAGAGGGTAAAGTAGCCGGTAAATTTATCCATGTAGCATTACTCTCACCACATGGAATGCAACGCATCATTAATATCTTTGGTATCTATAGGCGATGGTTTCTTTTTCTATCAGGAGAACCATCTGCTTGTTTGCTATCTTTTGATATAAAAAAAACCGTAAACCGATTGACTCTGCAGGCCATCCCGGAAACTTTCCGCTAAATTGAGGCTTTTAAGCCCCCAGGAATAAAAATCTTAGCTTACAGATTTTTCAGAATTCAAAAATCTATTTTTTCTGAAATGCATCAATTTGATTTTTAGAAAGCTGTTTATTTTGCGAACTATGATCGGTTTTGATATTTTGAATGGCATTCAATGCAATGTTTGAGCTGTAAAATGTTTTTTAGCTACATAATCAGTACGTTTCAAAGAAATGTAAAATTTTTTTTTTCAAAATTTTCATCATTGACAAGTTCCAAGTACTTAAATCGACTGATCGACTGACTTTTTTTAAATGTGATTAGATTTTTAAATCAATCAGTATATTAGCCTGAAAGTTATTTTAAAAATATTAAGCAAGATTCCTGTATAACAATAAAATATTAATATTTGAACAACTGTAACTTTTGAAAGCTTCATTCAATATTAATTTTTTAAACAGCATTTGTCGTAAGTTTTTAAGTACTAAAATATTGTAGAAGGTCGAAAAATTATTAATTAAAAAATTTCGAAGTTATGTCGAAAAACCACTTTTTCAAAAATTTTCAATTTCTTTAATGAGATAAACTAGACTCAGTTTTCAACCGACTTACCAAAAGGCTGTATGATTTTTTATTTTTGTCACCTCAGAACTCGGTCGCTTTATGAACCGATTTTTAATTAATTTTTTTTGACTGGGTATACTTTTCGTGTAATTTTAATTTGATGTACGGCTCTGGATACAGAAAGTGGGAAGTTGGTTACTGTAGTTTTACTACGTTTAAAAAATTATGTGACATTAGTTTGAAAGCCACAGTTGTTCAAGCCAGTGTCAGAACATCACTCGGCTAACTCAACCACACGTAACACGCAGGGAATGAACGTCTCCCATCTTTTAATAGATCCTTTGATGGCTTTAATGTGGAGTATTTTAGTATTAGTGTTACGTTTAGATATCTCGATGCTTATGACCTTTCTGTTCACAAACCATTTCAAATTGGATAACGATATACAATTATTGATTATAGTTTTTAATTTACAAACCGTGATCCCACAAACAAACTTTTTTTGATTAATAACCAGCTGAATTTTAGTGAACAGCTTCGTTTTGAAGAGGCAACCATTTTTTCTATCTTCGAAAAATCTCGGATCGGGTAACTAACAAAGATATATAAAAAAGAAAAGTGTAGAGTGTCGGACTAAGAAAAGTTTCCACTTTACGTGAAGGGCAATGTTACGCGTGAATTACAGTAATAATTAATAAGCTGTGTGAGAAAATTAGGTTGTTTTTAAGTTAATTAATATCCATTTAATATAATTTAATCAAAGAGTATTATTGTGATGAATTTATTAAGGAATTAACAAAGCATTCTGTATACACTCGGACAGTAGCTTAAAACCGATTACATATACTGCGCGTTAATAATGTTTACGATGAAAGGACGGCTAAGTACCTACGCTTATGGATCGCCTACTCAATCTATATTATCTCTATCTCTATGTTGAAATCTTAAATCTGGATGTCATTTCACAAATTGGCAACTGTAGTTTTGATTTTGTCAACTGAACAGATAATATAATAGCAGTATAACTACTTTAGGTATATAAAACGAATTGAATTTAATTAAATGACGTGTATAATATTACCATTATACTGCATTATACACGTCATTGATTCAATTTTTTGAAATTTGACAATTTAATGTTAAAAGAGTTTTTAATAATTTGTTTTTGATGCAGTTTAGTACCTTTTATGTAATCAAACTTAAAAATTTTTGCTTCGGGTTATTTGAAAAAGTTACTCGGGCGTTACTTTGTGGACAAAGACGAAATTAAGATAATTTGTTATTCTCTGAGACGTCGATGAGACGGCGAGACGACGTTATGCGTCTTCCGCAATACCATTGGAACAAAAATTAATCTAAAGGATGAACTTACCGAACGTCTGGAAACCCCAACAGCATACTTTTCCCAACGCCAGTACCTAGCAATAGCAGAAACACACCGTATGTACATGTGTAAAACACTTTATAAGAGTTGAAGCGTTATAATAAGAGTAATTTAAAAAATTAACCCGACTTCAAATATCTGTCAACTATACCTATACTTCAAAAACTACTGATCCGATTTTGATAAAACTTGACTGTTCCTTAAGTTGAAATATACTTGATTTAAATCAAAAAGAATTATTTCGATACGAGTTTTCGAGAAATATGAGGACAAATATACCAGGTAACAGTTTATTTTTAGACTAGGTTATTTTACGAACTCTTTCCTAAGAGATTCTATACTTGAGAAGTACGTTCGATATTGTGGCGCAGCCTCATCTATCAACTAGCGATGCAGCAGTTACCCGCTGGTGTTCTATAAAGTGTATTAGGATGCAGCTTCACATGATCGAGTAGGTTTAAAATAAATAACTGAATGTATTTTATATATTTATACGATACCAGGTGATTCATGCGGCTTCGTCCACAAATAGATTAACAGTAAAGACACACACGAAATTCATCATACTATCATACTTAAATATTATTCAAATTTAACAATATCATATGCACACATGTTCTGTTAATCTATTTGTGGACGAAGCCGCATGAATCACCTGGTATCGTATAAATATATAAAATACATTCAGTTATTTATTTTAAACCTACTCGATCATGTGAAGCTGCATCCTAATACACTTTATAGAACACCAGCGGGTAACTGCTGCATCGCTAGTTGATAGATGAGGCTGCGCCACAATATCGAACGTACTTCTCAAGTATAGAATTTCTTAGGAAAGAGTTCGTAAAATAACCTAGTCTAAAAATAAACTGTTACCTTGTTTATGCCCCATTAATTGATTTATTTGCGGCTTTGACTACCGGTAAGGGTTGGGTTTGATTTCTAACAGGGAAAAACATTTGTGTGATGAGCATAGTTATGTTTAATTCTGGTTTAGGGTAGCTAATATTTGACCTCGGATCATTAACTATCTTCTTGTTAAATTCACTGGTTCAGCCTTGAAAGAGATTCCGTGAAGAATTCCTCCTTTAAAGAATATACATAGTATCTTGACAATTTGCCAGATAGTTCGTAAAATGTGAACGATGGGCTATAGGTATCAGTTCCATTGCGATTTCTAGGTGGTAAAGCTAAGCAACGTCTCACGCGTGTGTAGTGCCACCGCCATACCTAACTATTGCTGCTGCAATAGTATAGGTGCTTGTTACTGCCGTGTTTCAGTTTGGAGAGTCAGGTAAACGGTTAACTTATGCAAGCGGTATTATCATCCCGTCACATGGATGGTAACGTACCATTAACATCTTTGGTGTCTATAGACCTATAGACGATGTTTGTATCGTTCCATTAGGAGTATCATATGTTGGTTTGCTATATTGTGATATAAAAAGGTACAGCTTGGTTCTATATTCCGCAGTAACATTATTTTTTATAACCTTCCGGAACAATGCATTTATCTAAAAAAATAATTAAAGTTAAAATAAAAAGAGCTCTCCAGATAGAAAGAGATAGCTCTCGCCTTTAAAAATATAATAATTTTTAATATAAAATTATTAACATATGCCATGCCATATGCAAAAAATGATCGGCTGCCTCACCCTCCAAAACGGAACTCGTCAGCGACAAGTATAAAACCTGGGTGAGACAATGCACAAATCTACCACCTAATAATCACAATGGTAGTGACTCGTTTAGTTTAACTTTTGCCTTTTGAAATCTACCTGGCAATAGGGCAGATGGTCTATTTTTCACATTAGTAACATTAGCATGGTGTGAACCTTCTATCTTAAAGATGACATGGTTAAACAAATGCAGAAATTTTAACAAAGCCGCTTGATGACGTAATAGCTCAGTTGAGTGTAACATTGACCCCACTGCGGACGAAGTTAAGAGCGTAAATTTCTTTTACTTCATGTTTTATCATTTTTATACAAAATTATATTTATATACTTGAGATAGAAACTATTTTTTTTTGATGTGATTGTAAACTGATCCGTTCTAGGTCACGATACCCGGGTTTGATTCCCAAGTGGGACTAAATAATATTATTACTTTTTAACAAAGTTGTAAATAATTAAACGCGTCCTCGTCTTCATAGTTTACTTGTTTTATCAAAAGTACGAATAAATTACACAAAAAAGAGTATTACTTTTGAAAGAAAATTATTTTTTTATACAGAAGAGATAACCGCATTTAGCAGTTGAGTCTCAATTATCTTAATATACAGACTGACTGGTGAGACAGACCTTCTGAAGAGTACTCGGTAGTCGATTCTCGTTAAAATAAAATAATAAAATTTGGGGCTTAATTTTTGACCAATATTTCTCTAAAAATAAGTGAAACGTGGATATTATATTCTCTAGTACGCGCTAATCGACATCAAGGACATGCCACCGCCACACCCCCTATATTCTGTGTTGGTAGCGCGCTACGCGATGCGTGTGTATGCGCGGTATCCAAGTATGGTGCAGGTAAATATAGGATTCTCGGTGTACTATTTACTAAGTTTACTAGGAAGTATTTTAATATTTATTTGTAATGTAATTTTTCTCATCGTATATGATCGCCAACTATCACGTCCTTAAATATTGAAGGTAACTCACCAGTCAGTCTATATAATAAAAAACTTCATGTCTTCCGTTTGAGACCTAAATCTGTTTCGCTACCATGACTTTAGTTTATAATTGTACTACATGTAATATTTTACATGTAGTGCAATTATAAATGTTATTAGTAAGTGGCATTGTATTGTCTTTTCGAGAATAAACTTCAACAATATAAGCACCCGGATTCTGCGAAAGATGCGTTATTACAACACTTGCTTCAAGTGTACGTAAAGATCCAACAGTATGCGAGGTATTCCCCGCAATAATATTCTGCTATTATTCTGTTATTGGTGGAGAGCCTCAACAGTATGCAAGGTACCCCCTTATGATAATGTGACGGACTCGAGTAAATCCAAAATTCCCCTCCATTAGTTACGCGTTAAACTTTAAAATAACTGGTCAGTTAAATAAAGTATTCAGAAATCAGAAATAAGAAATACTTTATTCAATAAAACTTTTTACAAGTTATTTTGACATTATCAAAATACAGTTATTAAACAGATAATTAATATTTTTTAGGTTGTTATTATATTCCATAAAAAGCAAA
Source organism: Apodemia mormo (assembly GCA_036924255.1). NCBI lineage: Eukaryota > Metazoa > Arthropoda > Insecta > Lepidoptera > Riodinidae > Apodemia > Apodemia mormo. The sequence goes on along the minus strand of JAUPFN010000017.1, from coordinate 1,400,138 downwards.
AAAGCAGATGGTTCTCGCGATGGAAAGAAACAACGTTCGCATGACCAAAAAAATGTCACATACATACTGTTACGTACTCGGGTTCGTAATTGTAAGAAAACACCACTTATATTAAATCCGTTTATTTACACAACACAACACAACCTAATACTAAATACACTTTACACACTAGTCACTTGCCGTACTATCACTGAACTTAGAACACTACACAATAAACACTTCTCGCTTCGCACTGGTCACTTGATGTATCGCTCTTGATCGCTTGATAAAAACTGCCTTGTGTTTGTCAACACCTCTCTATTTATAGCCAGAGTAAAGTCCTAGCTGGATCCAGAAAAATCTAAATGTATCTGGAAACAATGAATGAATCTTATCGTAAACATGTTATGAGTTATAAATCCTAGTACACGCTACTTTCAACCTTATGCCATATCCCACAAAGTCCATTCTGGCATAGCCCACGTCAACTATTTGTTTGTCAATAGGAGTAGCTATCTCTTTCTTTTATTTCTAGATCTCTCCAGCGCTCCAACTCTACACGTTTCTAGATTATTCGTAACAATACGTTTACCAACTACCTTACCCTCCAAACCGAGAAAAGACAGCGAAAATTAACAAGCACTGACGCTGTTGCGGCAGGAATAGGTCAGGTGGTGGTAACAAACACACTCGAGACGCCGCAGAACTCTATCACCTAGTTAAGGTGCTAGAGGTTTATTAACATAGCATCAAAAGTTATCAGTCACTTTTCTCTGAGAGGAGAATAAAAACATCTCACAAACTTATGCGTATTATGGTATTACATCGCTGCTATAAGTATAGCAAAACACTTCATAATTTTGCTGTCAATAGATACTAATCACATTTTTATTCGAGAGAACTATTTGCTTGCTAGTTATCTTATTATATAATGAAAAATAAATTGAGCTAAAAACTTAATTCAGCTTTAAAATCTGTCTGCTTTGCGTTTTCAATCACGGCTTACGACGGAAAATTTGTATCGCCTTCAATGAGCGCCTTAGCGAAGCTGGGTAAACACTGTTAAGACAGACTCAAAGAATAAAGTCTGTCATATATGTAGCACAGAAATACCATTGGGAAGAATCTACTTTTCATGTGTATTTTTGTTTAATATTTATAAAGAAGAGAGTGCAAATTTAACGCGTGCAAGTATACATCATTTTATTTAATTCATACTACAAATATATATATTTATTCATTATATATTATATAGTCATTTACTAATTTTCATTAAGACTCGTCAAGTCGTTATTTAGTTATAGCGCAACACATAAACAGACGAAAAAATTTAAAAATTATAAAATTTATGTAATTGCGAATGTGTATATATATGAATACTTGTCATAAAATTTGATACTTGCTACAAATATACATAGTTGTATAGATATTTTTCAATTTTACAATTAGTTTTAACCACAATAAACTATGCATATGCCTGGGCCCTTTAGACCTCTTTGCAACATACAAAATTTTTTGGAAGCTATAAAGCATCTAGTAAAAATAATGGCCGCCCAAACGAGTCTGGCAGTAATAATTATAAATTTATAATAATATTTTCTAAAATATATATAAAAATCAGCACTGAGAATTTAAGTAATGTAAGTATAATTTTTATTTACCTTTCGCACCTGGTACTGGTAAATTGGCCGCCGGCTCAAGCTAGCTGGTACGCACCCACTCATAGTACATACTAACACTACGTTATTTTATATATTTTATTTCTGAGAAAATAAGTAAAGTCTGGGGGCTCTGTGATCTTGGACTACGGGCACTCTAAAAAATTTGAAATAATTTGTTGAAATATTACTGCGACTAAAATGTTAGTTCTTATTTTATTATTTTTTTTTGCATTTTATGTACAAGATATCAAAAACATGATGGTTAAATCAACAGCTACAGTAATACCTATTTCAGATACAGCAAAAATGTGACTGTTTTATTTTTTTTATTTTATTTTATTTTATTGGTTTACCAACGTTTGAATACAATAAATAATTAATTTTAACACTTGTCAACAACCATGCTAACTGTATCAAACATTTACAGGTAAACACCACATGCTTATAATATTATAAAATAACTTATTTAACTTAACAAAAAGAAACTAGAAATTACAAAAAAATGAGATAAATAAACATAACAAAATTTAAATCTTAACATATACAACTCAATTCATTTCAAAATTTAAAAATCATATTTTTGGAATATTTTATGGAATTTGTTAGACGAATCAGCATAAATGTCAATGTGGTCACTGAACTCATTGACTACTTTAGAAAATCTAGCTAGAGGAGAGTTTGCACCTGCAACAGTTCTACGACTGACTGTTAACTATTAACTAGAGTTAAGATCGTAAAATTAAGAAATTTATTATATACGTTTGATTTGGTTTTGTTAAATTGCTGAATGTCAGCTTTTACAGTTTTAAATTGTGAACGTAGCTTACAATTAAATAAATAGACAATATTATTAAGGTTGTACATAATATTTTCTACTAAGTTTATAACAGCTATAACAATATAGACAAATTTCTTCTAAATCCTCCACTAGTCCTCCTATAATGTATGGACCCAAATAGCGTTAATATATATATTTTTATTTTTTAAATTATTTACTATATTACAATTACTTTGAAGTCCGCAAAACTTAAATAATTTTTCACCCTTACAAAATTTTATACTCTTAAATATTGTAACTATGTTAATCTTAAGGCAATCATCATTTTTTACGTGGTAAGAAAACTATCACATCTGCAATTATCTAATCTTTGACAATCTGTTCTTACAAGTTTGTGGCTTATAGCTTTCTTCACGATGATGATAGAAAATGCTTTGAAATTGAGTAATTCGATGCAGATAGTAGGACAGTTTTAGATCGCTGTAGCTGCTGTTTATCACAACAATTTAAGTGATATTTTTAAATAAAAAAGGAAAGACCATCGAGTCTTTTCTTTCTTTGTTTAAAACAAATGAATGAATAAAATAAGATAATTTTTGTTAATTACACCAAAACGATACTATTATGTATGATATATTACATATTATGTATACTTGGTCAATGTAATTCACCATTTCTATATAAGATTTGTAATGTGAACAAAATCTTAATTTAAATATCTTTATAAATAACAAGCTGACCCGCGCAGCTTCGCCCATTAGATTAGCATGTCGTCAAGATAGCTTTTGATACAAATTCCATCCCTTATTTTAACCCTTTAAGGGTTGATTTTTGAATTTTTCTTTTTTATGTTATTGAGATAGGCAGACTGGTAGACTTGCCACCCGATGGTAAGTGGACGTCGTCGCCAATGAACAAAAATGGGATACCTAGGCTGGAACTAGCCCAGGTATTCCATTCATGTGTTGCCTATCCTGAGACATAAGATGTTAAGTTTCTGTGCCAGTAATTACACTGCCTGTCTTGCCCTTCTCTCCGAAACACAGTAAAGCTGTTTCACGAGAGAAATAGGCAAGATGGTGGTACCCATGCAGCCAGGAGCGCAGCACAGCGCATCCCTCACACCGGTTTAAAAATAGCCTAAAAATAGCATATGTTTGATCTTTTCGACTACTTCCATGCCAAATTTCTGGAAATAGGTCCAGCGGTTTAGCCGTGAAAGTGTGACAGAAAGACAGGGAAACAGGGGGAGGGGTCATAGGAGACATGACCCTCCCCCCCCCCCCTAAGGCAGGGGTCTAGGAATGGATTTATTATAGCAAACAAATAAGAATTAGAGACTATCTTGACTGAATTTCAAATATGTGACCCGAAGGCTGCATCTGCCCTTTTAATCACTTACCATCTTTGCCACATCTCTAAAAAAAGTATCATTCCCAAAGATTCACGACCCTACGACTTTTTTGCTATTTTACGTTAACTCCTCATTAAGTAGATTAAAAAATATATTACCAGAGCAATTAGTGCAGGGCAGTGTACTAGGCCCAAGTCTCTTCTTGATTTATATAAATAAACTGTGTAAATCTAAACCTAATAATGGCGAAATAGTTGCATATGCAGATGACACTGCACTAGTATTCCAAGGAAAGACTTGGGCCCAGACTCGCTGTCTCGCAAAAAAAGGGCTTCACCGGGTCTTTATCTTGGCTAATCAAAAATCTTCTGACCTTAAGTATAAATAAATTCAAGTTCCTATTGTTTATGTTAGAAAAAAATAACGTAGTCCTATAGAGATTTTGCCTTGAAATTACATACTTGCATTAACTCCGACGTAACTAAATGTACCTGCCAATCACTCGAAAGAAGCAATAATTTTAGGTATCTTGGTTTACAAGACGTATTCGAAAGTTGACATGGATGTTCAAAAAGCTTAGAAACGTACTTAAACCGACTTTACTAAAATCTGTGTATTATGCATTAGTCCAACCCCATTTAAACTACTGTATCCCCCATTTTGGGGAGGAAGGTGCAAAATCAAACTTATAAAGGTTGAGCGTGCATAAAGACCAGTGCTAATAGTAATGTTTAGAAATCCATTTCGAAACCTAACGGCTAACTAATACAGGGACGCCAGCGTATTAACAATGAGAAAATCATATTTTGTGCTACGCACTGCACTTCGTAAGCATAAATAACTTGCCTTCGATCTTCTTCTCTTGGGCTCTTTACGATGAACTAATCAAATATGCTAATGAAAACATAATACAGCATTTTCTCAAGACAATACAAATTTTTAGCTTATGTTTATAATAAAATTTACATACTGCTTGGCATTTATGCCAAAATTATTTACGAATGTTAAACCAATATTCAAAAATACTTATATGACGAAAAAATACCTTGATATTAATAGTCCAATGATATTTCGTAGTTTTTGTGTTTCGTAGTTTCGTAATTAAATTTTCTATATTATATAATTTATACTTTCCATCGTCGGTACTTGGTGAAATTTCGTCATAATTACTGTTTTAAATTTTGCACTTGTACCGTTTCACAATTCACAAATTTGTGAATTGTAAAACAGTACAAGTGCAAAATTATAAGCAATAATAATGTACTTATAATTGTTCACATATACACTTACAGAAACTCACACCCAGTCACACCAATACACATAAACCTACAGTCATATCATACCTGTAATATACATTTATCATTATTACGATTTCATTGAATAGTCTAACTACTCAGTGTGCCGTGATGAGAGACCTGGACTCTAGAAATGTAGACCTTACCTAGTTTAGGCTCCAGTCCACCGTCTATCGTAACGCTTGTTGAAATTGTAAAATAGAACTTGTAATTGAAAATTGATGGAAATTAACTCATTATTATTATTATTAGTACTAATTATTAGTAATAGCATAATTTTTGCTGCAGGATAATTAGCCGGCGCGCTTGGAAATAAATCGCCGAACATTTTCTTTTAATTTAGCTTAGAAATATATATTACTTCATATTTAACTCATCTTAGAAATATATCACTTCACATTTATCTCTGAATGGAAAATAACTTCGATTCTTTAATATTACATAGAAATTTTGTTTTGCTCAGAATTTTCTTTGCATAAATCACGAAGACTGTTCCCAAAAATTATTTTGTCTAATTTTACCGCCGGACATTTTTACCTTCAAATATTCCTTTTATAAATCATTAATAAAACAATTCTTGACTATCGAACGGATATCGAAATGACAGATCTTGTTTATATTACACTTAAGTGCTCGTACTGTTACACACATATAACAATTCTTAATTTTTTTTTAATTTTTAGTATTTGTTGTTATAACGGCAACAGAAATACATAATTTGTGCAAATTTTAGGAGAAGGCTTAGTAATAGGGTCCCGTCTTTTTGGTGCGGAACCCTAAAAACTAGGTACTCGTATATAATTAACGCGTGTTTTTATTGTTTAACTATTGAAATGTTCCTACATATGTATACAGCGAAAAAAACCGTGGCCGACCCGAAAGGGGCATATAACTATGGCGATGACTACTTATAAAAATAAAATTATTATGATATATTATGTATATTTTTTATATCATAAGATAGAAAACAAGCAGATGGGTCTCCTGATGGAAAGAGTCAACCATCGCCTATAGACACCAAAGATGTTAATGGTGCGTTGCTATCTTGTGGCGGAGTCTAATGTCACATGCACAAGTTTACCGGCTACCTTACCTTCCAAACCGGAACGCAACTGTAACAGGCACTGACGCTGTTGCGGCAGGATTCAGGAATAGGTAAAGTGGTGTCAGGAACTGTATCAACTAGTAGCGACAGTGGTAGTGACTCGCATAGCCAATCGGTCACCCCTTACGACCTGCCTAGCAGAACGGCTTTCGCCCTATTCTTTAAAGGAGCCCGGACTAATAAGAGAGATATTATTATGGTTCTTTCAATTAACTTTCAATTTCGCTAAAATTTAGCGAATATTTTAAACTGTATAACACATCGTAGAGTAAGCGGGCGTGGCCTTGTAGTCACGTTGTGTTTTTCACCATTGTTTTCGGGCATTTTGTGTGGCCATATTTTATTTTCGAAATATCATTCAATACTTATTATTTTGATCGGTGAAAATTTATCTATCTATATCCGCAATATTGTAGCATATATATTTTTTTATAGAAGAGGGGGCAGACAAGCAGGAGGTGCACCTGATGCTAAGTGATCACCGCCGCCCATGGACATCCACAATACCAGAGGTCTTGCAGTTGCGTTGCCGGCCTTTTGAGAATGAGTAAGCTCTTTTCTTGAAGATCCCCAAGTCGTATCCGTTTGGAAACACCCCTGACGGTAATATTATATGTTTGTAGAAGGATACCAAAAATGACTTTTCGGATTGAGATGTTTTACACACACGTTACAAAACCCTTTAACAATATTTTCCGAAATTAAAACATGTTAAGTTCGTCTGATCTAAACCTAAGACAGGAGAAATTTCAAAGGACCAGATAAACCTATTACCTATTGACTATAAAAAAATTCGAAATCCTCTTATATTCCTCGTCTAAAAAGGTCCTGTAAATGTTGGAATTTATCTAAATTGTAGCTTTTTTAATGAGAAAAGCGTATACTTTTGATACAAATAATAATATTTAGTAAATTTAATTAAAAGAGGGTGGGTCATTTGTAGATAATAAATAAAGCGACTTCTAAAGATATTAATTTTACCCTTATTAGTGAAATTATTTTTTTAGTCCAGAATTAAGATGAAAAAATTTAAACTTTCTAAACTTCTAACAAAGTCGCTCGGCCACTTGTTAAACTGTCGACTTAATTAAGTAAATTACTTGAAATTAAAACAACTTTATAACTAAGGTTCTTGTTTCTGTTTCAGAATTATTTAGGCGCTTCTTTACATTGTTTGAAGATGGTTTATCTTATGCTGGGTCCGTAGGGTATAACGAATTTGTTAGGCTAGCGTCATCTTGAAATAAAATTTAGCATTATTTAACCAGGTGAAAGACCTTTTCTACTATATTGTGAATGTGTAGGTTTTTATGTTTGAGTAACATATTATGTAAAAAATAGTTAAATGAAGTAGCATAAAATCAAACTTAAGTTTAAATATATTCGGACAAAACACGCCTACGTATTATTTCGGGTATCTCAAAAAATGTATTGCTTGTAATTTGGAATAATATAACGTAGAATTTCGCCGCCAAAAAGGGACTACTGTATTTTTATTTTGCTGTGTGACTCTGGGCCCCTTTTGATAAGAAGACTATCTGGTACTTCACTAAACAGTTTGTAAAAGGTAAACCAACGGTAATTGGTTTCATTACCATCGCGACTAGCAGGTGGTAGAGTTCCGCAACGTTTCTTCCGGTTTTGTTTCTACCATCTTGTTTATTCCTGTTCAATTGCGTATATACGTGTCTCTGTTGTGTTTCAATTTAGACGATAAGTTAGTCGGTAGACTTATGCATGTACAATGTGTAGTTGCACCTTTGCTGCACCTAAATTATTTAAAAAAGTTATATTTCTGTATAACACCGAAGTTAATACCTTCTTGTCTAAATTTAAATTAAACACAAGAAAAATATTATTTTCTCTTTTAAAATTGAAGTATTAATAAGTGAAATGAGTATCAAAATTGATTGCAAATTTGTTAATATAACAATCACATAAAAGCCGCTAAATGGAATTGAATGAAAATTAAATGTGTTAAGATATAGAATACTTACTATGGTTTATCTAAACTTAACATATAGGTTAATGTTATTTAGCAAAATACATTGTTTTTGTAGATTAATAAAAATCTTAGCCACGCATTTTCATAGCGAGTACACGTAAAAGTACGTTAGTGTAATAAAATTTAATCAAAAGAAAACTATAATTATCAAATTTCAAATTTCTGTATGTCCTAATTACACCACCTTAACTAATCCAGTATCAAAGTGAGCACATATAATAATACATATAAAATATCGATAGAAAATTTATAAAAGATTTATATTTTCCTGGTTTACTCATATAGCTATTTTAGGCAAACGAGTGTTTGTTCATGCTTTAAAAGCAAAGGGGAGTGTAGTGAAGTACTATCAAATAATTAGCAAATATTTGTATTGAGTAATTGGCTTAACAGACGAGGCCCTCTGAAAAATTGATGAAACCTCCGGGGCCGCGGCGCATTGTTGAGATTACGTAGGGGCTGCATGGGCTAAATCATGCTTTATTAAATATTTAGAAAGTACATTCTTATATAAATACATGATAATAAAACAAATCTACTGTCAAACCATCAAAAGGTTTTGGCCTTAAATGTTATAATTACAAAAATTGTATGGAAAAAATAATAATAAATAAAAGTAAAAATGAATGTAAATAGTCACAATTGTTATAGTTTTACATGCATATATATTTTGACAATTCCTTCCTGTATTTCCACAGACAGATTTTTCATCCCTCTACAATCTTACACATCTTTATATAAACACACGGGATTTGAAAACCTTGAACACTCTTGCCTTTGATTTAGCCTTGATTTTCTTTGCTTTTTTATATCATAAATTAGCAAAAAACAGAAGGTTACAACGGTCGTTCATAAACACCAAATATGTTAATGGGGCGATGCTTTGCTTATGGCAAAGTCTTAATGCCACGCTCATGAGGTTACTAATTATTTTACGCTCCAAACCGGAAAACAGCAGTGACAAGCACTGAAGCTATTGCGGCAGGAATAACTATGGTGTTGAAACCAGGCCCGGGCGAGACAATGCAGAACTCTACCACCTAGAAGATGCGATGGTAGTAACTCGCATAGCCAATCGGTTGCCTTTTACAGCCTTCTCGCAGAACGGCAGTTGGCTTATTCTTTAAAAGAGCTCGAACCAACGCGGGGGTGATATATCATCATCCATATGAATTAGCATATAAGATACTTTGTATCCCAGAAATATAAGTCGATCCCGTTTCCCATTTGTAATTATTGTGTTTTGTCAAACTCTCAACTGATTTCTTTCATATCCGAACTTACCCTTTCAACTGCATTTTTTTCTACATATCCGAAGTAAGCCCCAAATCAAGTTCTTTCTAATTTTAATACTAACACTTGCTTTTAATCCCAGTCTCCTCCTGACTTCTTTTACTACTATTTTAAGATTTGCAAAAAGACAAATCTTTAATCAAACATCACAGAAATCATAAACCCTATCAATTTCACCCGCTTAAGCAATTAAAGTTAGACAAAGTTGGTAAGATTTCGTGTACAATTTCAAAAGTGATTTATGCGGCTACGTAATAAAACTCGTGGAATCCCGCCTAACCTTCGTGTTTAATTTAATGTTTGGGCTCATTTATCATTGGCGCGGGATTTATATTTCCGTGAGGATATTAGGAGATTTGGGAAGCATATTAATGTCGATCATGGTGCGTTTGCCTACTGAATAATACACGCCTTAGTTTTCCTCGACAAAGAAGAATTAATAGTTGAAGAATTTGTAAATCAAAATTATATGCTGAATTTTATTGCAATCGTATAACTAAAGTCGAGTTTGCCAACAAACGTATAAATCGAGATTTATACGTTCGTTGGCAAAATAGGTGGTGACAAATCATCGTATTGGCTTAGCTATCTTTAATCACAACGTAATGCTACTACAATGCTATGCTTCGTAGTCGTAGCTTATTTTATTAGTAGCGTAGCAGCCGCGCTACGAGTAACCTACGAAAAGACTACGAATTTACTTTTCTAACTTTATACGGAAGAAAGATTTGATTGTTACAATTTAAGAGCGCGTATTCGATTTGCAACGAAAACTTCATGTTTTCAAGTAGAGCAAGAAGATAATTTGTGATAACGGTTTTTTAAAACGAAGACAATCCCTGCGTTTTACGAAAATAGGCGTTAGAGTTATCTTTCAGGACGAATACAACCATTGTAATGTGCCAACATATTTTGTTTTATGCATTTTTTCAACAGGATATAATATGGTCCTAAAGTACACTATACAGCCGAAATGACGAAAATATTGTTGTTAGATATTAAAAAATAATATTAAAAAAAATACAAAATCAGCTGACTTTAACATTTTTTTTTCACCAGTAAGTATTTCAATAGAAACCTAAAATATTTATTATATGTGAAATAAAGTAATGTTGCATATACTGTTTTTTTTTCAATCCGTTATATGAACTTATTTATTTAGAAAAATTATTTTAGAAACGCTATAAATTCTCGCGCGCAATATTTTTCCGATAAAATTTTGAACTTGCGATAAATCGAATAATTAAAACTTAATCTCACAAAAACTATAATATCCTTCGAATAATCTGCTTACATTATTACGATATTGCTCTGGAAAAAAATTGAAAACATGAAGTTTTTGTTACGAATCGAATACGTGCCCTTAAATATAAACTATTCGACTTATTTTAAACATTTCTTCAGATTTAGAAAGCTAAATTTTTCAGAAGATACATAAGCAAATTCTTTATCCGACTAAACAAAAATTTGTTATGATTTTGAATCACTTGAACGAAGTTGCGAGTAACAGCTAGTCCGAGATTAAAATCTATAGGTGTTCTATTATCTATAGATTAAAATCTATAGGTATATTTGTAGATATAAAAAACTCTTTTCAGGCAAAGGACCCAGTTCAATCTACAAACCACATGAATCCGTGGTTCAATTGAACCCAACAGCCAAGCAGCTAATCGTTAGTTCATCGAAACCCGTTATCACAAGATTTTCTAGTTTTTTAATCCAACTAACAATCACCATCCAATTAAATTATCATTGAATGTATTGTATTTGAACTTGAATTCACATATTAAGGGAGTGCTTACTCGAATAACAATATTGCGATGGACCTGTTTTCCAATAGATTAACAAACAGTTTCCTATAAGTTTATTTTCACATTTAAATGTTCACTAACAACAACAATCTTGTATTTATCAAGTTAATATGCCACAATTATTATTTTTATACGTAGGATAGCAAACAAACAGAAAGAAATAATAATTACCTTTAGAAACTGAATTTAAGTCGTCGTTCACATTTGTTCAGTGGGTTGGGATGTAATGCCACAACCATAAGTTTACCTATATACACAAACGATGTTAATGATGCACTAATACCTTCACTCCAAAATTGAACATGACAGTGACGAGTACTGACGCTATTGCGGCAGGAATAGTTAAGGCAGTGTTACCAGACCCTTGCGAGATGATGCAGAACTCTACCACCTAGTAGCCATGATGGTAGTGATCACATAGCTAATCGTATTACTTACACTCGCGTAGAGTGAGATAGTGTTCGTTTCTCCTGAAGATGCTTCGGTTTCGAAGTGAAACGTGCGTTGAGTACGTACATGAATTGTGTGCTTTTGTGATTGCTGTTGGCGTGGTCGTGGTTGTAAAAGTGTGGTGGATGTGGGCGGATAAGTGTGCCGCTGGGGTCTTCGTTTGATCGGAACCATCGGTGAGTCTTATCCATTTATTAAGCCGACGTCTTTCTTTTCGGTACCATCACGGAGGATACATAGAACAGTTCGCGGATAATAGCAAATTTAATTAATTTCACCTTTTTAATAATGAATTTCCGCAAACTAACGCCTGAATCAATAAAATATCTTAAAACCGTTAGCTAATCGTTCACCTCTTACGAACTGCCTAGTAGAACGATAGATGGTCTATACTCTATTTTAAAGAACCTTCTTACCCTTTCGATTGCAACAATACGTACTATTGGGATAGGAGAAGATAAGGGAGTTATTTTCAGCCCGAGGCAACAACGTAATGGAATTTTATTCACCATGGTAGTGACATATTTGGCCTTAGTTCGTTGTACGTCAACAGGTACGGTAGACAGATGGACAATTTTTTAAAGATTTTTGACCCCCACGACCAGAATAATTTGATATACTTAATATAATTATAAAGGGAAATAATTTAAACAATTCAACCTACTCCTATTTATAGCAACATACTCGTAATAGTTTTACAAGTATTGATCCGGGCTCCCTTTAAACCAAATTTTCGTAGCAATTATCTTTTACATAAGAACATTTATAACATTGTAGACGTTTGTTCTGATGAAAAGAGATAACCGGGACATAGAGAAGTCATAAAAATCATGGTATATCCCTATGAGTGCGATGAAAATTTAAGTCTACAATCTATGTGCTTAACCTTCGAATTGAGTGATATTAGGGAGAAAGATTTGAGAGAGATGAGGAAGATGCTCTGGAAAAATATTTTATTAACATCTATAAAACTATATTTCTATTACATTTTAATCGTACTCGCTATTTTATAGTGCCTTAAGTCAAACAACAAAACATCGAAGTCGGGATAGGTATTTTGATATTCCCTGAAGGTGATATTAAAAAAGTTGGAAAGAAACGGCGTTCGGCGATCGACAGCTTCAACTTCTCACTTATTTTGGACCCTTTTAAATTAAAGATGTAAATCTTGAAACTTTCACACAATCGTCACTGCAAGAAAATATGTAAATATTAACTCGTGATATTTGTTCGTTTTTTCTACTGTAATGGCAAGTTTTTCATTCCTAAAAACTTATTCATTTTTTTATAATGTAGAATTTTAAATAAACAGATGGCTCGCTATCTTAAAGTAAGGAGATAAGAACCATTTAGACACCAATTCACTGATTAGACACCAATAAGAACAGCCTTAATTATTTATCATTACCTTACCCTCCGAAAAAGCAACCAACGCACAAAGCCCATATTATTATCGCGACATTATGAAGCTGGATGATGTAGGGAGACTTGACGTAATAAGGCGTTCGAATTTAAGATTACGTTCTGAAAGCATATAACTAAAAACGAAATATTCAAATTATATATATTTATTAGCTCTGATATTTCTAGGGAATGCTACAAATGTAGAATTTCACCATATTGAACACCTGGTATATAGTTCAATAGTAAAACTGTAATCTGGCTTTAAGACAATGTGGTTTCTAGTTTAAATCCCTTAACAAACATTTTTCTTGGTTATAAAACTTCAAATCATTTGTATTTGTTTTGATTTGTTACAGGATTATTGCCAATTACTAATATATATGATAACCGAATCCTTTCGAGTTCAACGACTTCGCAACACTAGACTAATGTTTACAGCACGTCAATTTTAGACTCCTCCTGCATTAATGTCCTTCCTGAAGTCGATATGGGACAAACCGTGGAGCTGTAAGGTTTGGTCGACTACAAAACTTCTATCAAAATAATATTGTTGGTGTATGCAATAATCTGTTTATATATTTTTTGATATTTAACGGAGGCTAAATTAGTTAGTTCAGTGAAAGTATTGCAATTAATACATATTCATGAAACTATTGTTAAGAAATTTTAATGACAATGTACAAAAATGGCATGTTATGATATTCATTAAGACGAATTAATTCGTGCAGCGGTAGCCATTATCTCGACGCCGTGGGCGTATTATGTCGGCGTCTGTTGCTAATTACTTTATTTTGTAGATTAATTCATCTTCATTTAGTTAAATTAACTGGTTTGAGACATTATCAATTTGAACTTTGAAACCCTTATTATAGTTAAGACTTAGCAGTCAGGAACTCGGAAACTAAGTTAATTTGGTCGTTTAACTGTAAAGATTTGTGCTTGACTTGTTTGAATAAAGGAGGTAAATATTTGTTCGCGTTGGGGCTAATATCAAAGGAAATCCCCGTGTTGGTTCCGGGCTCCTTTGAAGAATACACCAACTACCGTTCTGCCAGGCAGGTCGTAAAAAGCGACCGGTTGGCTATGCGAGTCACTACCATCGTGGCTACTAGGTGGTAGAGTTCTGCATTGTCTCGCCTGGGTTAGGTACCACCGCTTTACCTATTCCTGCCGCAATAGCGTCAGTGCTTGTCGCTGTCGTGTACCGGTTTGGAAGGTAAGGTAGCTGGTAAACTTATGCATGTGGCATTAGACCTCGCCACAAGATAGCAACGCAACATTAACATCTTTGGTGTCTATAGGCGATAGTTGACTCTTTCCATTAGGAGACCCATCTGTTTGTTTGCTATCTTATGATATAAAAAAAATTGAAGAAAAGACCATCTGCCATTCTGCCAAGCAATTTGTAAAAAGTGAATGATTGACTACATGTGTGCGCGTATGTCACTTATATCTGTCGCAATAGCGTCGGCACTTATTGTCGTGTTTCGCTTTGGAGGGTAATGTAGGAGGCTTATATATGTGACATTGCCAACCTGCCAAATTTAGAGTACGTACCATATACATCTTTGGTATCTATAGGCGATGATTTCTGTTTCCATCAAGAGAGCCATCTGCTTGTTTGCTATTCTATACTATAAAAAATATCATGATCATGACATAATAAATTTCCAGCACGCTCCTATCCGTATATCACTAATTGGCTTATAATATTTTACATTTACCTCCTGTGAGATATTATTGTTAAGAGTTTTAAAACTAATACAGCTATATCTAGGTACTATTTTTGTTGATATATACAAACGTGAGTCGTAAGACGTGCTTTTTGACTGCCTTTTGTTTTTATTAACTAATACAAGAAAACTCTGACAAAATTCAATTAGTCTAATTGTTGATTGCCTGGTTAGATAAATTCTAGCAATGAAATGTGCTTTCAGGGATATA
The DNA here is from genome assembly GCA_036924255.1 of Apodemia mormo. NCBI lineage: Eukaryota > Metazoa > Arthropoda > Insecta > Lepidoptera > Riodinidae > Apodemia > Apodemia mormo. The sequence continues at coordinate 1,385,059 of JAUPFN010000017.1, read as the reverse complement.
TTGATAAATGGTACTAAAGCAAGCGTTGGCTTCTGTGTAATTGATACTATCAATATGAAATACATTGCGTATTGCTTAGTGATATGAAACCCTCGTGGGCGAGATGGATTCACACTTGGCTGATTTTCTTGTTCTAATGTATTGGATTAAGCGCCTGTAGAATAAGTCTAATATAAATTTCTTCTTTTTATAACAAATCAGTAACAAGATAACAGTTCAAGAAACAAGAATATTTAGCTTAATATTTGTTTATTCATATCGTGGTTCATAGGACGTAAATGGTTCTGCTGGTGGAAAAAATAATCATCATTCTTCAACTATAGACAGCAAAGACGTTAATAATGGTGCGATGAAGGTGATGGTATTGGAATGGAACATAATGCTTAAGTTTACCACTTCCGCGAGTTTGTGTAATTTGAACTGTAAGATTTTAATTATTTAACCAATAAATTTAAAGTGCATAATATCGATATAGTTTTAGTTCCCGAGAAATTCATAGACAAACATACACTTACAAAATACACTTACGAAATTTAGTACACGTGCTTGAACGCCTAAATTATTCATTATACTCAAATTTAAATAATTTAAAGTTTTATTTTCTTAGAGATTTCTCTGTGCCTACCCTGCAAGGGAATTTGCGTACAAATATACATGAATGTTTGAAAATTTTCTCTTCTTCGGCAATTCCCATAATTGTTAATCTAATGATATTTCAGTATTGACATATTAAGTAAAGACACACTATAGTACGTTTTAGGATTCCGTATTCTACAAGTCCGTCTGACCGTCCGTCCGCAGCTTAGTTCCTAGACTATTATTACTAGAAAGCTGTAATTTGGCATGCACATATATATTAGTATATATACAAAGTAGTATGGAAAAAATAAAAAATAAATCCTTTTATTTTAGAATCTCCGTAACAGGTAGAGTAGGGATCTCTTTTTTCCTCGCATAAGTACACGTGCGAGACATTGCTTGGATAGGTATTTAAAACTACTGCGCGGTTTTTAAGACAATTTTTCGACTAAGTGTTCCGTCGTGAAACATTAAGTTTTAAATTATTGATTTATTAGACAAAACTTCGCCACCCTCGCCCTGTTAGCTAAATGGTTGTTTCTGGATGTGTAAATAAGAAACATGGTAGTAGAAATTAAAGCGAAGTTAAAAGGTAAACTATCCCAGATGAGTAGGTTTTACAAGTTTACGAAAAATAGGCGACAAACTTACAAAATGTACTTTGGTAAATAAAAGTGGATGTATCCGTCGTTAGCGTTAAAAAGGGTAAACTTTAGGTATAAAACAATGAAAATACTCTCTTAGTATGTACTGTTGTAATAGACAACTGCGGAACTAGCGTGGTCCGACACGCTCCCAGTTAACTTATTAAGTATTAAACGTAAAATAACTATTAAAATAATCACTTTGATATTAATAATTTAGTTCTAGTGTAATAATATCGGTTGTTCTGTTTTAAGCAATTATCTGGAGAAGCTTTTAATCATACAAAATTAATCTGCTAGGTCTCTACAAATTATAAAATCAATTGATTGCACTCAATTACACTGAAATATTTCTACCCTCTATAATTTGAAAATAATTTAGTAATCGTATTCAAATTTCCATTTCCATTAAGCTGTTATTACAATTTGTAATATAAATTCAGATAATACGCAGTAAACCGCTTATTTGGGCCGGTCATTTATCTACGCTGTATAGAATTAGCTTTTAGAGACGCTTGACGCTTGCCAATTATTCCAAAACATAACTAAGTCCCGATTCACGTAGCAAAACGACAATCGAGTTGAAGCGTTTAGGGCTCTTGCACATTTTCAGGCTTCCGTATCACTACTTTGTCTGTCTGTCAAGACTCAAGGCTCCCCGTGTTGGTTCCGGGCTCCTTTGAAGAATAGACCAAGTACCGTTCTGCCAAGCAGGTTATAAAAGGCGACCGATTGGCTACGGGAGTCACTAACATCGTGCCTACTAGGGGGTAGAGTTCTGCATTGTCTCGCCCGGGTCTGGTACCACCGCCTTACCTATTCCTGCCGCAATAGCGTCAGTGCTTGTCGCTGTCGTGTTCCGGTTTGGAGGGTAAGGTAGGCGGTAAATTTATGCACGTGGCATTAGACCTCGTCACAAGATAGCAATACACCATTAACACCTTTGGTGTCTATAGGCGATGTTTGACTTTTTCCATTAGGAGACCTATCTTCTTGTTTGCTACCTTATGATATAAAAAAAAATCTCATTTTCATAGGAACGCGTGGAAGTATCAAGTTTAAATGTATATCAAGTACCCAGTTTTAAAATTTTCAAAGCGCCATAACTTTATTAGTTACCTGATTCGAGATTTTTCGAAGATTGAAAAGACTATCTGTCTCGTTTTAGACGGAAAAAAAATCAGCTTGTTATTAATAAAAAAAAGATTGTTCGTGGGCCCACGGTCATAAGATCTATAACCGCTTCAACACGGTTACGTTAATGGAGTCGATCGCTACGTGTTACCTGAATATAGGTCTATATTTTCCCAAAACTTCACTATATTGATATGATAATATTATGATAACACACATTTGAAACATCCGGACAACTTTAGGACGGCTGGAATAGTGAAGGCGGTTATACCAAATACCTGGGCAAGACGTTTCAAAACTTTTCCACCTAGTATACACGTATAGCCAATCGGTCACCTTTTACGACCTGCCTCATGTCTGGTAGAACATTTATTTACAGTTTTTTTTATAACATAAGATAGCAAACAAGCAGACGGGTCTCCTGATGGAAAGAGTCAACCATCGCCTATAGACACCAAAGATGTTCATGGTGTGTTGCTATCTTGTGGCAAGGTCTAATGCCACATGCATAAGTGTACCGGCTACCTTACCCTCCAAACCGGAACACGACATCGACAAGCACTGACGCTATTGCGGCAGGAATAGGTGAGGCGGTAATACCAGACCCGGGCGAGACAATGTAGAACTCTACCCCCTAGTAAATCGACTTTATATAATTCGATTTACACAATTCGTGTATTCCCCAAAGAAGCCCGGGCCAACACTGAATATTTGATCTAACCCCAAAGTAAGCAAACTATTTGCTTGTGATATTGATGTTAGTAAAACATAGAAATACATATATAATATGCTGCAATATATTTAATAAACACCCGAACCCAGAAATACAAAAACTTATTACATAAATGCCTGTCCCTATCGGGAATCGAACCCGAACCCTATTTACCTATTACGTAGTCAGAGTAGATATTCACTCGATCAACCGGGTGGTGCATTATAAGTAATATAAATAAATAAATATTCACGGGACAAATTACACTTACTGATCTAACCCCAAAGTAAGCAAATTATTTAATTGTGTTATGGGTGTTAGTCAACGATACTGATACACAGAAATACATATAGAAATACTTGTGTATATTTAATAAATACCCAAACACGGAAATACAAACATTTATGCTCATCACTCAAATGCTTGTCCCCGTAGGGGATTGAACCCGAGCCCCGTCGTTGCGCAGTCAGGGTCGCTAACCCCTGGACCAACGGGGCAATAATATTCAATAAAAATGCACAAATACATCAAAAACTTGTTAAAATAATAAAGCTTTGAATAACGTACGCTGCACATAGCTGCAGGCAACAATTTCCCGAACGCCCGCCGCAACCCCAACTCGCGGGTAAACATTTTAAACGTATCCAAAGGGTGACTGAGCCTACAAGCTGCGTCCGACAACACCATCGTGTTAACCATATTTGATGTGTTAAGGAAGCTTTCTTAATATTACACATATTATAAGCGGAGCGTTCGTTGAGGTAGTGTTCTACTCTCAACGTGTCAAGCATTGTCTGGTCTTAAACTATATCTGTATTCGTATTAAAACATTAAATAAATAAATATCACTTGATTAATTACACGAATTGATCCAACCCTAAAGTAAGCAATTTTATTTGCTTGTAGTGTGGATGTGTCAAAGATTCTAATACATAGTGATACATATATAAATACTCAAATAGATTTAATAAACACCCAAACCCAAAAATACAAACAGCAATGCTCATCACGTAAATTGTTGTCCCTGTCGGGAATTGAACCCGAGCCCTGTAGATGCGTAATCAGATTCGCTAACCACTCGACCAACGGGTCGGTCAAGTTTTGTATTTCATACTAGTTGTTGCACGCGACTCCGTCCGCGCGGACTTTGTTTATTCCACTCCTACTATTGGTAGCAAGATGTTATATAGCCTCTAACTTTCCTCGATAAACAGGCTATCCAACTCAAAAAGAATTATTCAAATTGGTTCAGCCGTTTTCGAGATAACCGCGTACAACCAAACAAACAAACTCTACAATTTTATAATATTAGTATAGATAAGTACATATAAGCAAACACCAATAAAAACTTTTGAAACAAACATATTTAATATCTATCTTCTTCTTATACGGTCTGTTAGGTAAGTCGACCCTAACCTTGAAGGGGGTGATAGGGTATCTTTTTTTTTTTATGTCATAAGATAGCAAACAAGCAGATGGGTCTCCTGATGGAAAGAGTCAACCATCGCCTATAGACACCAAAGATGTTAATGGTGCGTTGCTATCTTGTGGCGAGGTATAATGCCACATGCATAAGTTTACTGGCTACCTTACCCTCCAAACCGGAACACGACAGCAACAAGCACTGACGCTATTGCGGCAGGAATAGGTAAGGCGGTGGTACCAGACCCGGGCGAGACAATGCAGAACTCTACCACCTAGTAGCCACGATGGTAGTGACTCGATAGCCAATCGGTCGCCTTTTACGACCTACCTGGCAGAACGGCAGTTAGCCTATTCTACAAAGGAGGCCGGGACCAACACGGCGAAAAATTCTCATTTCAAATAAATAAAAGAACATACCCGTAAATTTTAACCTAATTATCCAATAAATTCATAATTCATACGCACCAACACGTTCGCGCGTAGATAAAGTAGATAAATAAATAGGTAGTCACTTAAATACTGCCTATTTTTTTATTTATTTGGAATAATAATCAGATACCTTATTACCCCCTTCAAGGTTTAGGTCGACTTACCTAACAGGTCGTATATAAAAATCAATTGCTGTTCGTCAGTCTCGCTAAAACTCGAGAACGGCTGAACCGATTTGGCTAATTTTGGTTTTGAATTAATTGTTGAAGTCCAGGGAATGTTTAAAAGGTGAGAAAATATAGAAAAAAAAGAATAGTTAAAAAGGCAGAACAACGTTTGCCGGGTCAGCTAGTATATATATATATATATATATATATATATATATATATATATATATATATATATATATATATATATATATATATATATATATATATATATATATATATATATATATATATATATATATATATATATATATATATATATATATATATATATATATATATATATATATATATATATATATAATACATGAAGTAAAAGCTTTGTGCTTCTTTTTCCAACGATTACGCGAACGGTGCAGAAACCTAATATTTTTAAATAATGAGTGTGAGAAATACATTAAATTAATATAAATAAACATTACATACAATACATTCAGTAGCTGCATGCGTGATAATATACACACATGCATACTATTTTCTTTACGGTTAAAGTCTCGGTCAAACTTAAAACAGATTTTATTGTTTGTATTGTTTTATTATCTATGAACGTATTTCGACCACAGGGTGATCGCTACTAAGTAAATTGTGGATATATTGATCACGTATCGCTAACTTCCAAGACATTGCGCTTTATAGCAAAGTGAAACAAAAGATACGATTTACAAGAGCAGTAAACACGATCGCAAGTTGTAACTCAATAAATATGCAAATACACATTCTCCCGCGGCACTCGCTACTCGCTACAGCTGTTTGTTTGGTTGCCTCTTGTGCACTTAGGGCAAGGGGACGCTTAGGGGTAAGTTAATGCGACTTGAGAAATGACAGGCCGCGTGTTTCTTATTATCTTCTTTGAAATGATCTTTTGGTTTACACATCACTTAAACTTTTTTTGAAAGATTATCTCACTTCATTGAAACATGAATTATTGTTATAGATTCTTATAAACAACATAGTTTTAACTATTCTGCGTGACATTGTATATATAAGAATAATCTATTCTAATATTATAAATGCGTAAGTAGCTCTGTTCGTCAATGCGAAAGTAACTCTGTCTGTCTTTTCTTCAAGCCTAAAAACAGAAAAGATTAAAATTAAATTTGGTACAACGATAGTTTGAAACTCGTGAAAGGATATTGGATTGTTTTTATCCTGGAAGTCTCACGGGAACGGGAACTATGCGGATAAAACCCCGGGACTGGATATCATTTAAACCACGGTAACAAGGAGAAACTTAGGCTACTTTTGTTTTAGATTTTTTTCCTCGCGGACGAATTCGCGGGCACAGCTGTACTAATATAAATATGTCTTAAACGTAAATAAATATTGTCACACTTCTAAAAAGTCAATTATTGTCATTTCGCTGGTTATCTAATTGGAAGTTTTCCCTATGTTAGTCCGGCTGGCGTATCACCTAACGTTTGCAATCCGCCAGCGACCAGCGATGACTTTTAAACGTAACGAAAAAACCATCAAAAACGTCGCCAGTTGCTTGCTGATCACTAGATGCACTTTTTGCAATGTCACAGCACCAAAACTAATCAAGCGGCAACGACTGTCATTAATTTATAAGGTTGTTATATGTCTTGCAATAACTAAACAATTACGATAATTTCGCATTGCCATGTGCCCGCCGGCCCCTTTGAAGAATAAACCACCTGCCGTTCTGCCAAGCAGTTCGCAAATGGCGAATGATTTTCACACATTTGACACATTATATGTGTCAATACCATTGTGACTACTACGAGGTAGAGTTCTATAACGTCTTGACCGGGTATATGTTGCCAACGCCTTATCTTTTTCTGCCGCTATAGCGTCAATGCTTGTCATTGTCGTGTTCCAGTTCGAAGTATAAGGTAGCCGGTAAACTTACGCAAGTAGCATTAACATCTGCCTACACAGATAGCAATGCACCATCGACATTTTTGGTACTAATATGCCGATGATTGTCTCTTTTCATCTGGAAGCCATCCGCTTGTTTGCTATCCTATATTACTAAAAAACACTGTCTCGCCATTGCACGAAATCTCTTACGTATATCCTGTTTTTCAGATCATCTCCAGGAACGCATATCTAAACTTATGCCCCTTGATAATGTATCTGTATAAGGGTGTATAAGCAATGCCTATATAAAGTATGTGTATATGAAGTACCAGACCAGAATTTACCACGACAATTATCAATGACTGAGGTATCTGTTAGCTGATACGACACTACATCACGGGATAACAAAAGTCATCCTCATCATACGTCATTGCCGGTTTGTTAGATGCAAGTAGCTGGGCGACTGAGCTTAGCTCGGATATATTTTTATGTTTTGTTATTAAAACAGATTATCACGGAGATGACGAATATTTAGATTAATTTTAATAGTAAAAGACTTTCTTCACAAAAATCACAGCCGTTTCAAAGAAACTAATTATATAAGAATATAGAAGAATTGCCCGTTTAAAGCATAGGATAATAAAAAAACTAATCGCAATTATCCGTATTGTCAAATATTAAAATACCAAGGTCTGGCCGAGAAGCGGTCTGTCCCGGAATGTGTTAATTATTTTGACGTGATTACGTCTTTAAATTTGCTTTCATATTGAGGGACAGTTCAAGAAAACTGATGATAACAATACTGGGGGATATAATTTGGTGTTATAGCTACATAAATATCATCAACTTCCAAAATTTAATTATACCGTTGGATAGCTGAAGAATCAAAAACATATTGAAGCTAAGTGCGGACTACGATGCTACGCGGAGGATGAAGCAGGAAGTGCGGCCATTTTTGGGTAATTTCGCTGTGTTACAGAACTTTCATATAGTATATCTTTTTACTAGGAGCAGTTATGACACTTAAGTTTTGTTAGACAGCTGTTAGATTGTGAAAGAAAAAAATATAATTTTAAATGCTTATAGTACTCATTTAAACGCCATAATATATATCATATGGTGTTAAAGTGACAAAAAAAAATAAGAAAAAAAAATTATCGATCAAAAGTCTTTCTAATGTCAAACCAAGATAAAAGGGGCGTATATCATCTAAACGGGACTTTAAGTAGCAATCTAATGATACCCATGAACCCCCATATGAAAGAGTGAAGAAGTTTCTAGAATATGAAAAGATGAAGGCGCCCGGACCGATCAACGACGGCAACTGTACGACGTATGATAAATTGGTAAAGTGCGTGTTGGGCCACGCGCAATGTAGGTTTCCGAATTTGCCTATCACAATAAGGCGGATTAAAAAGAGGGCTTTTGTAATATTTTGTACGTAACATAATTATGCAGGGCAAGTCGGGCACCTTGACTTTAAAATATGGTTTAAGCAATCTCCCCGTTTTGGTCCCGGGCTCCTTTGAAGAATCGGCCACCAGCCATTCTGTTAGGCAAATCGTAAAAGGTGACCCTTTAGCTATGCGAGTCACTATCATCGTAGCTACTAGGTGATAGAGTTCTACATTGTCTCGCTTGGATCTGGTACCACCGCCTTACCTATTCCTCCCGCAATAGTGTCAGTGCTTGTAACTGTCGTGTTCTGGTTTGGAGGGTAAGGTAGCCGGTAAACTTATGCATGTGGCATAAAACTTTGCCATAAGATAGAAACACACCATTAACACCTTTGGTGTCTATTGGCGATGGTTGACTCTTTCCATCATGAGACCCATCTGCTTGTTTACTATCTTATAATATAAAATACTCCCTACCGCTCCATTTTGTGTATTCCCTGCACACACTCTTCTTTCGATATCGGCGGGGTACCTTCTATCCCTAATAAAATCACATCAAAGATATACAAACTCATCCACTTGTTTCAGCACTACATCATCGACCACAACTCTTACATCCGTTCTGGTTGCTTCTCTTTCAAATACTAGAACTTTAGTTTTCTTCGCATTTAATTGTAAGCCCATACTCTTACATCATCATTCATTACTGTGACTACTGACTAGTGTTTAATGTTTAGATGAAGTTGAGTCTAAAAGTACAGCGTCATCTGTATAAATTCGGCAGTTTACCACTAGATCACTCATGCGCATTCCTATATTCAATAAATCTTTGGAGATACTTATCCAGATATAGGACAAACATGCGAGCTGACAACACAGAACCCTGCCTGACAATATTGACATCGAACCAGGGCAATATGTTCAACCTATTTAATGTCCATGACGAATATATCCACACCACAAGTTCATCGCCTACAAATCTTTTACATTTTATAAGTCGGTCGGCTATTATTTAAACACTTGTAAAGCTTTCTAAGCCGTAATAGTTTTCCTTTTAATTTCATTATATTTACTACAACCGTTAATTTTTTCCTACTCCCAAAACCAACCGTTTAGGTGGCAGAGGGGGGAAGATTCTTGGCGCTAGCAAAATATAGCATTTTAAAGCCTAATATTTCAGAAACAAGTCCCTCAATCGAGAAATTGCTTTTAAAAACCGAAAACATTCGTACCCGAGGATATTAGAAATTTAACAGTTGAATAATATTAAAAATATGACTGTATTATAATAACATAATAGCTTTGATACAAAATAACCAGAAATGCTAAGAAAATTGCTACCAAACTTTAAAGTATCACTCGCCGTACTTATCTGAATACTGCCTAAAAATTTCTTCAATTTTTCTTTCACGCCTGGATATCTTAGGCGTCATGTCAGTAAATGATGGATTCTATTTTTATAAATAAACATCTGTTTTCTATTTACTTTTGAAACAATAGTAAATTCTATTCGAATCGTCGTACATTCGCATGAGATCCCCTTGGTGAGGTTAGTATTACGCTGCTACTATTAACCAGCAATTACCACGTTCCGTGGACGAACGTAAGTTTTCATGGACTTACTTGGTTAAACTCAGGAATAGAATAGTTCCAGACTAAATAATAAACTGTACTGAGATTAGTTTATCCTTTAACTAACAATTATATCTATACCACATATAACGTACCTTAATACAGAACATCTATAAGTGTTTATACTGCACAAGATAAATATATGTACATGAAGCTTAACATGATCACTTTAATTCGGCCTAGTAATGACTTATTCTTCAAATCACTATATGACCTGAATCCGCACTTCAGCTACGCTTTTCCGTGATCTCGTTTCTTTCACGCCTAAAATCGTGGCTAAAGTGCGAGTTTATTTACATAAGCTGTAAAAAAATATACAATACGTCTGACTGAAGTTGTCTTTTATCACAGCATTTAGCATCTTCGCTGCGCTCGGGCGCTAACTTCATGCCGTGCTATAATAAACAATTTAAGTCAATAATATCGGAATGTACTATTTCAAACAACTCTTACAAATGAGAAATTGTCAAGTGTTCAAATTTATATATGTAACTTTATAAACTTCGTGGTCAACTGATTAACCTATCTGTATCAGGTCATGCCACCATTTTTCAAGTCTATATATGCTCCTATAACGGTTCAAGAGAAAATATCTAAAACATTTTTTCCTGGCCCGCGGGGTTATCGCGTAACTCGCAATCCGACTATCGTAATTTTTTAATTATTGCAAGATATATAACAGCCTTGTATATTAGTGGCAGTTGTTGTCGCTTGATTAATTTTGGTACTGTGACATTGCAAAAATAGCATCTAGTGACCAGCAAGCAATTGGCAACGTTTTTGGTGAGCTTTTCGTTACATCTAAAAGTCATCGCTGATCGCTGGCGGATTGCACACGTTAGGTGATACGCCTGCTGGGATTCGAATTTCACACCTAAATCAGGTAACCAAAATATCCAACAAAGCATATTATCGTCAACCCACTTAGTTTATTAAACATGTATATGCTATCAAAAAAGTTACTGAGATTATTGTAGAAGCGCGCTTATACAGGAGACACGTCCGGGAGTAGCTCTGAATACGTTATAATGCAATTTCGTAGTTTTACATCGCCTTTATGGCTTGCGAACCGTTTGACGATAATACTTCGGTAACAAACATAAACACTTTGTTTCACATCCCAGTTGTCAAAACGCACTACAAAGCGAATTCCATTGCACTGCGTTTACCTACAACTTTTAACAAATTATTTTCCGACATTGATATTTTTAATTGCTCCAAAAATGCTTTTCGTAGTCAAATATATAATTATCTAGCGTGTAAAAAATAATTTTATAATTTTTTTTTTTTTTTTTTTTTTTTTTTTTTTTTTTTAATTTAATGTAATGTTAATTAAATTATTATTATTGTTATTTTTTACCATTTTATTGTTACTTTTTTCAAGTAATAGACATATTTTTATTTTTTTTTGTTTTGTCATGAATGCCTATGTATAATCTGATTTAATATGATTTTCACTATATTCACTATTTTAATTTTCCTATAAATGTTTAGGTACATTTTTAGAATTTTATATCGTTATCTTCTTTCTTTTGCAAGTTTATGCGTACTTAGTTCGCACCGTATCTATACGAATCCTCTTACTTTCCATACAACTAATCGTTTTCCATCTACCTTAAATTGATGCTTTATATATGTAACTCTCACACACTCTCTCTTTCTCTCTCACAGACACACACACACACGCACACACCCAACACATACACACACACACACGCACGTACATAAACAAACGCTAACGTATTTCTGATGCTGGAGTTGTTTTCTTTTGTTTTTTTTACTGCATTATCTTTAATTGTATAAATATGTTATTTTCTTTCATAATTTTCTCTCTTATTATTATTATTATTTTTAATTTTAAATTCCCAGCTTTGTAACTTTCCGCTTCTATTAATAATTATTTACTACCTAATTAACTACGTCATAATATGATCAGAAAACAGAGAAAAATCCGTAATTGGCTAATGTTCAATGTATATAGTACTGTAAGTATTTTCTGTAAATTAAGCTGTGGATTTTTGTTTATGTAAAATAAATAAATAAATAAATAAATAAACAAGATCTCGCGATGGAAAAATTTTAAGTTTAAATTTTTCTGATATTTTCGAGTTTCTAAGCTTTACAGGATGTCGCTTTATGTTAAAAGTTTGCCAGCGATTTCTGCCGCCTTTATCGTGCTAATACGTCTACTTTAACCACACACAACCACTATTTACGTGCAAGATATACTATTTTAAATAATTTATAGCATATTCTCGTGACATCTCATCCAAATATGGTATCATTGTTACATCCCCTGATCTCTTTTGAAGAATAGATTATGTATCTTACTGCCAGATTATATGGGTTTGACACTTATCGTATGCTGACAGACTTTATAAATTTAACAAAGAAAAAATTTGATACGACAGGACGACCTTGCGTCTAGCCAGCACGCTTTAACCAACTGAGCTACTGTTGACTGGTTCAACGTGGAAAAATTCTTCTTTGCTTTGATTCATTACGTTTATTAGCTAAATTTTCATCGTTGTAGATGAAATTCTCTTAAAGATATTTATCAATATTTTCGTTTTTTACACGTGTATTTTAGCACCTATGCTGTGCTGTTAAAATTTTGACTCGAATTTGGGATTTGAATCTGCGACCTTCACTCTGATTGGCACGCTCTAACTAACTGTGTCACTGTCATTTGGTTCAACGTGAAATTCAGCTTTACTTTGTAGTCTAGAGAATATTTCTTAATAAACATCAACGTAACTAATATTATATATTTGAAAAATATGATCGCCGCATGGATGATAGGAACACAATTCATTCGTTTTTTATATTTTTGTCACAAGATGGCAAACAAACAGACGGTTCACTTTATAAAAAGAGGCAAATGTCGCCTATGAACATCAAATATATTAACGGCGCGTAGCGATCCTCATAGTGAGATCTTAAGTCACATGCATATGTTAACCGGCTACCTTATTCTTCAAAACCAAAGCACGAAAGTGAAAAGTCTTAATTTCTTTGATGAAATGTAAGCCGCCAAGGTGTAGGTGTCTGCAAACTTTTCATGAAATACGTTAACATCACACAAAAAAACGAGAAAACCTCAGAGCTCCTGCTTCGCACTACGATAACATTATGGCAATATAAATTAAAAATAAATTGACTTTAACAACCTCAAAGTGAAACTTATAATAATTATGCAGTCTGGCTTCTAAGGAACTTTTTATGCTTCTGCAATTTTATAATATTGATATATAGATATAATGTCCTATAATATTTACGATATTTTATATTTAACAACGTTGTGGTTTTATAATATTCATAGAAAGATACGAAGCCTTATAGTGTTAACGATGTTATATATTTTATAGAGCTTAATATAAAACCTTCAATAAATATGGACCGTGGACCCTGAAACAATTTTTTTTTATTAATAACAAAGCTTAATTTTTGTGAGCAGATTCGTTTTGATGAGACGCCCATTTTTTCTATCTTCGAAAAATCTCAAATTAGGTAAATAATAAAGCTTTGAAAATTTTGATTCGGTGAAGGAAAAATATTTATTGATAACAATAATTATTTTTTTACTTTAGTCGCTTGAATGGAAATAATTTTAATCTACAAAAATGGAAAAAGAATTCTTCTGTCATAACTAGTTACAAAACAGTGAAAGAAAAATCTTTTCTTGTAACTGGTTAGGTAATTTTAGTTACCAACGTGGATAAAGGGAATTATTTTATGAAAATAAGAAAAAAAATTGTCCTAGACATTCGTTGGTTTTTTGACGAGTCCTCTACTCTAAAAATTAGGAATTATGAGATTTTCAAATTGTTTATTTTTTAAAAAGTTTATTAAATGTTGTAGGTGTAATATAGTTTGAAGTCGCACTGGAATAGACAAAATCATAATAAAATAAATTCAAAATAAAATAAAAATAAAATTGCAGTCATATCATTCAGTAAAGGAAGATAATTGATTAAAAAAATAATATTAGAAAAATTAATGTTATTGTCTGTCTAATGTCTTAGATGTTTATATATCTGATCACGGAAAATGTTTTTGGAACAATTTATATGTTTATAGTTAATATGTTTATATCAATGTCTAAGAAAAGTTTATTAAATATTGTAGGTGACGGAGTGCAACGCAATTGGATTTGTTATTTGTTCTGACCACTGGGATGTCAAATAAGATTGTGTGTCTAGTGCATCTTTCTGGTACTCTTTGATTTAAGATGGACTGTGTCAAACGAGGGCAATCGGTATTAGAACCAGAGCATATATCAAACAGGAAAATCATATCGTGCACTATTCTCCTGTCACGCAAAGAAGGACATAACTGTGAACCATTTGAATGTAATCCACATTTACGGTTGACGTACATGTTGAACTTGTATACGTTCTAAAGTGAGTTCGTATGTCACATACCGAGGATTCCAAATCACGCTGCAGTATTCAAGTACGCTACGGACGTAAGCAAAATATAGGACCTTGATACACTTAGTATCAACAAAGGGTTTAGTGAGACGCATAACAAAACCAAGATTTTTATAGGCTTTATCAGTGTTAACTTACTGTCAAGAGTGACACCAAGGTTAATCACAGAATTTACTCTTTTAATTACCGTATCTTGTAGAGTATAGTCAAACGAAATAGGATTATTACTTCTGGAAAAAGAGATAGTTACACACTTACTTATATTGACATTAATCCTATTTTAGAATAATATTTGATTAGTTGTTTTAAGTCATCTTGGAGAAGCAAACAGTCTATGTTGAATTTGACTGTGTCATAAACTTTTTTATCATCAGCGTATAAAATAAATCTCGGGTGTGCTAGGCAGTGACCTATGTCGTATATGTACGCTGCGTAAAATAAAGGACCCAACGTTAAGACGCGGAATGACTACGATTTAAAAACGTTGAATTCACTCACACAATGCATATTAGCACGTAATCTAATTTGACATTTAAAACACGTTAAATAAGGTTAAAAATTGCAAAGCAAAGAAAACAAGAATATTTTGTTAAACTGTAACTAGACTGTAAATAAACGTTTAATTCGCAGGATTTCCTTAGATAACTCAGAATATAAGCATTAAATTCAATATTTGTCTGGTTAAAGTTTTAAAAAAACTTTATTTCTATTATATTCTTTTAAAAAAACTTGTTGTTACCACTGAAGATACAGAGAATTTCGACGCCAGAGTTTTTTTTGTGAAGCAAATTACGATTTTTTATTGAAAATATTAAACAAATATTTAATATTCTATTCGGTTAATATTTTTCTTTAGACCTTATTTTATACTTTGTATTTTTTGCGTGGGATATTTTCTTTTGGTTTCCTTGTACTCGAGCGTCAAAGTAACCCAGTTTTGTGAATGTTGAGCTAGCACCGCGCCTTAATACCAAGTTTGGTTGAGACGGTGCAGAACTCTACTATCTAGTAAGTGATCACAAATTCAGTAATATCAATTACCCCCATCTTGGCTTTAGCGGATGTTTAGCTGCAAGACAGTTAGTTTATTCCTCGAAAGGGTCTCGAATTAACACAACCCTACGCGACTCATTCAAGTATTACGTTGTATTGCCTTGTACAATCCAGTCTCATCAATGGAAAGACCTGCTAAATTTAACTGAAAATGTTATCCCAAGAGATCAATAGCAGCTCATTGAAAACAATTTAATATAGATTTTAGAATCTACATCGGTAATCTAATTTTTAATTTGGCGTGTGCATTTTAAGGTACAGAGAATCTACTCCAGATAGAGCAAAAAATGTAATTGTGTTTTTTCAATCTAGAGAATTCTTAGTAACAGCTTGGAGTTTGAAGAGCTTATTAACGCCACTTACTTTGATATTGGTTATCGTAAATAACAAGCAACAACTAATCGTCGTTACTTACGATACGAAATTGCAAACTGCGGTTGCTAAGTACCGAGTTGAGTAGTCTCCGCTCGATACTTGAAAAACAATTAAGTATAGGGAAGGACACAGGTAATTTGAAAACTATTTGAATCTTTTTTAGTACGAATTTATCATCCATACTAATATTATAAATGGGATAGTGTAAGTGTGTGTGTTTGTTCGTCCGTCTTTCACGGCAAAACGAAGCGATGAATTGGCGTGATTTTTTTAAATAGAGACAGTTGAAGGAATGGAGAGTTAGTAGTAGGCTACTTTTTGTCTCTTTCTAACTCTTCACTTCTCATTTAACGCGAGCGATGCCGCGGGCAAAATCTAGTATTCATATAAATTTACCTGCAAATATGGTAGATAGTACACTTGTACTTAAAAACTTTTCCCTCGTGTGGGACTAGGCAGTTCGTAAGAGGCGAACGATTGACTATGCGATTCACTACAATCATAGCTACTAGGTGGTAGAATTCTCCATTGTCTGCCTTATCTAGGCCTGTCACAATAGCGTCAGTGCATGTTACTGTCGTGTTCCGGTCTGGAGGGTAAGGTCGCTGGTAAACTTATGCATGTGGCATTAAGACTCCGCCACAAGTATAGCAACTCACCTTTAACATATTTGGTGACAATTAGCGATGATTGTCTCTTTATCAAAAGACCCATCTACTTATTGCTATCTTATGTTAATTAATTTAACAATTTATGTGTGTAAAGTGAAATAAAATTGCAAGTCCGTACCTACTAATATTAACCTGCTTACCTATATTACTTTGAAAGTCCGTCTGTCTGTCCATTTACCTGTCTACCTATTACGCTTTCACGGTTAAGCTACGGAACTGATTTTGATGATATTTGACATGGAAATAATTTAAAACCCGAGGCCAAAATGCCACTTTCTTCAAAAATCTTCCTCAATGAGGCTGAAATAGCGCATGAAAATTTGTATGAAAGATTATATTGATGACATAATACGCTAACGTGCAAAGTTGTGCGGGCCAGATTACTATATTATCTCTAATTAACGGAATTTGACCAAGTGTCGATGATGGAAAGCGTAAAATATATTCAAACTAGCTGCAGCGCGCGGAATCACCTAATTTTTCCGGGATAAAAAGTAGCCTATGTGCTATTCCAGGTTACCATCTACCTGTGTGCTAAGTTTCATTCAAATCCATTCAGTAGTTTTTGCGTGATTGAGTAACAAACATCCATCCAAACATCCAAACTTTCGCATTTATAATATTAATATAGATTTATTAAATTGTTGATACACAGAATCGCTTGATGGCTGTGCGGTCTGAAAGCCGACGACGCGTGTAACGTGCTGGCGTAGAAAATTAATTTTATTTAGTGTCTATGTGTGTATTACATCAAACTACGTACTTGTAGATGTACCGTTTGATAAAACCTACCATCTTTGATCTAAGTATAAAACAATGACATCTATACTGCTAAATAACTAGCTGACACAATCAACAAAGTTTTTTCATATAAATAATTGCACGCCTCAACTCAAAATGTGTGAAGTAAAAATGTCCCTATTATGTTCATATTGGAATACACGTCTGTCAATAAAAAATACTATTTAACAAATATGATATTTAAATTTTACTTAAATATCAAATGCGTTGAATTTTGACATAATTTTGAAAAAACTCATTACCACGTCATTTTCATTAACACGTCAACCAAAAACTTTGTATTCCTTTTTACAAAAATTACGCAAAAGGAGGAGTATGACATTTAGCAAAGTTAAATTTTACATGGTGAAGGAGTGCAGAGACCTAATACTTTTATATAAAATACATTAGAAATAGGTACGTTAACTTAATAAAATAAACATTGGACGCACTACTATGCATTTCGTTTGTGGATTAAATTTACGGTCGGCTTGCGACCAGTAAGCGACCGCATTGTCAATTAATTTATGCAAATAGATACTATAATAAAATGAAAGTAGCAAGTTTCATTTATGCTAAAGTTGTTATAAATAAGTCTTATCATTTTATTCTTCCTCTCAAATTATTAGTAATGTGTTTGTTAGTTTGTGTATTATAATATTAAATGTATTACAAAAGGTCCGTTTATCAGCAAGCTATATACCTCGTATGTAAGCGTTGGTAATGGTAAAATGCAATATGTAATTTAAAAGCACTCACAATAATGTGGGCTTGTTGATTACGCTTATAATGCCCTATGGTTAGATTTAAACCATAATACGAAATATATTTCGGGTTGACAGCAGCTTTTGGCAAATTTTGTCGATATTTTGTGTTAAATTCTATTTCAATAATTTCATATGGACAAGTACAGTCTGGGTGGTTCTATAAAATCACATACAAGGTGGTTCTATAAAATCACATACAAGGTGGTTCTATAAAATCACATACAAGGTGGTTCTATTAAATCTCGCAGTACTCCGCCTATTCCTGTCCTAGTAGCGTCAGTGCTTTTCACTACCATGTTCTAGTTTAAAGGTCCAGATAGCCGGAAATCTTACCGACGTGGCATTATGTCTCACCAAACCCATTCGTTTCGGTTGATTCAAGAACATTGATTGAGACAAGATTTTGGTTTGATCCCCGACACGAACAGACATTTATGTACTGACCATAACATGCTGATATAATTATCTTATTCTGAATGGAGGGCAAACTACTAGATATCGTTTATTTTTCCCCCATGTTGGATCCGGGCTCCTTTGAAGAATAGACCAAATGCTGCTCTGCCAGGCAAGTCGTAAAAGGCGACCGATTGGTTACGCGAGTCACTACCATTGTGGTTACTAGGTGGTAGAATTCTGCATTGTCTCGCCCGGGTCTGGTACCACCGCCTTATCTATTCCGGTCGTGTTCCGGTTTAGAGGGTAAAGTAGCCGGTAAACTTATGTATGGGGCGTTATACCTCGCCACAAGATGGCAAAGCACCATTAACATCTTTGGTGTCTATAGGCGATGGTTGACTCTTTCCATCAGGAAACCCATCTGCTTGTTTGCTATCTTATGATATAAAAAAGAAATATTATATAGTACATAATATAAGGATTTCCATCCTTGTCACAGTCAATAATTACCATCCTCGTTTTGTGTGTGTCGGTGGTATCTTATTATAAGAAGAGCCGATAATTGTTTAGTAAAGCAGATAATTGTTTGTTGCCCTAAAATAGTATCATCAGTTAATCTTTTGTTTACAGAAAACATGTAATAATACATGTAAATAATAGGTCAGATTAAGAAATTCGGGCTCGATCTCCGGGTCCACCATCCGGAAATCTGGTGGAACATGGTGAACCGGAAAGTCTGTAGACGTTCGGTTCAGTTTGTCTACCCCGCAATAGAACAGCCTTGATCCTGCCTGAAGCCTCCATCCTTGGAAATAAAAGAAAATTGTAAGTTTGTATGTTGGAAAAATAATCTTAACAAATTTCTCAAGATTTTTTCAATTGTTTTCTTGATACTACAATAAAGCAACAATTCCGCAGTTACACTTGAGGACATTTGAGATTGAATATTTTACTAATAATTTTTATTTTATTTTTTAAATTCACTTACTTTATAGTATTAAACGAATGCATGTGACATTGATAAAAAGGCGAGTATGAAGTACTTACATGGGAATCATTGCTGGGTATGACGGGCCGGATAAAAATTCATAGATTGACAACTATTATATAAGTATGACATTTATGTTGTATTGTTTAGTATTAGTCCAAATGGAAAAATAAATTAAAATCCCCTCTAACCTGCTTCTTTTTATGAGATAGCTTGTAAAACACGCATACATTTTATTTTTCTTAAACATTCTAGATTATTACAAAGAATAACATTGTTTTTAATTTTAGGATACATTTTTGGGACTAATAAATTCACCGTTTATTCATACATCAAATGCTTTATTTAAATGTCGTTTATAAGAAAAATTATTTATATAATTGTTAGAACAATATTCTGTAAATTTCACGCATCACTATACCAATAAGAACTAAAACGAGTAACATTTAGACGGTACACTGTGAAACTAAAGTGGCGCAGCACTGTAGAGTCTGTATCAAATTTTAATAACAGTTGTTTATTATAATAAAATGATTGTAGAATGATACAAGAAAAGTTAGCATTGTTATATAAAACTTCAGGCGGTTACAACAGATTTTAAAGGCCCTTTCCTTTGACAGTAACCTTGAACCAGTAACCAGGCTATAGAATAAACTATCTACTTTCCAGCCAGGTAGCTCCTGAGAGGTAAACGAAACCTCGATAAATCTAGAGATGGAATCTAAAAAGATAAAGATGCGTTCCTTCACGTTTTGATTACGTTCAATACAATACTTATCTTACTTATTTCTGCCCTACACAAAGTCTGTTTTTTTTTTTAATGTTGAGTCTTGAATTGCAGGAAAAATGTAATTTTGGATTTACGAATGAAACTACAGTCTGCAGTCAGTAACATCTACAATTTCCTTTGGAAGTGAAAAAGATTAGTAGTCTAGATTAAGCTAACTTTTAACACCAGGAAAGACGAAAAATTTTTTCCTTTCTTGGGTAACTAACTTTGTACCAAGGTTGAATGGTTTAGGCGTGAAGAAAAGACAGACAGACAGGCAAAGTTACTTTCGCAATTATAATATTAAGTATGGAAGTATGAATACATGTAAAACCATACTAATTACTACAATAATTTATGATAGTATAATTTATATATTTATCGTCAGTAGTTGGTAAAATTTAATTAATTTTTATAGTATAATGCCCATGAATATGTTATTAAAAGCGAAACCATTGGACACAACATATACGATTTCATAAAAAAAGTGTGTGAAAAGGGCAAGTACATTTCAACTAATACTACAATAAGAGAAAAAAATAAAAATATTCCGTATTGTATTGTATAGTTGTATTGTTTTGGCCGGGTGTGTATCCTGGCAAGTGTTCTTGCTGAGAGCTCGTTTCACGGGCCATAACGTCCACTGCGTTTGCAACTTTTTCTACTCTAAATGCATTTTGCATCCAATGTATATGTGAAGAGCTTTTGAATTATGCATTTTAGGTTTTATTCAACGTTATTTTATCAAAAGAAATTTAACAATGATATAAAATTAAGGATAAATTTTGTTTAGATAGTGAAGTTAACGGTGTTTTTTTGTTGATAATTTTATGTAGGTTTAAAAATAAAAGAACAGACACTTAATACAGACAAAATCGAGTTATTTTATGTCGTATGAGAAGTTTTAATTACTTATAGTCATTTGAGAGTTGATAGAATTAATACAAAGATAGCCGGTAAACTCATGTATTTGGCATTATATCTCTGTTACATGGATAGCAACATACCATTAACATCTTTGGTATATATAAATGATGGTTGTCTATCCACCAGGAGGACCATCACCTAGTTTGATGTAAAAATATTAAAATCTGAAAACGTTTTTGTTGATCCGTTCGCTATTTTCAGCATTCTTATAATTTTTGTTTGTCTGTATGTTTCGCTATAATTTAAGGAAGGCTTGACCAATCTTGATAACAAATGGTATACAGTGAAAACTCGTGATTGCGCAAATGATAGTCCGTATAATATTGGCTCGTCTACATGCCCCGTTGTAACTCACGAACGACTTGGATATTATACAATTACA
Source organism: Apodemia mormo (assembly GCA_036924255.1). Taxonomy (NCBI): domain Eukaryota; kingdom Metazoa; phylum Arthropoda; class Insecta; order Lepidoptera; family Riodinidae; genus Apodemia; species Apodemia mormo. Next base: position 1,363,518 of record JAUPFN010000017.1, on the reverse strand, counting down.
CAACATGCAATTTCACAAATTAAATGATCATGGACATTTAGAGGTATTGGATATCTTGTCTGTTATTTTATTTATACATAATTTAATGTTTCATATTAGGCAACATCAACTTATTTTTAAATAAACTAATAATAGTGCACATAAGAAGGTATATACAGGTTGTCTGGTAAAAGACCACATACTGAAGCAGGGTGTTCAATACTCGATTCTAATAATGAATATGTAAAAAATAGATACTTAAATTTTTACCTCTTTAAATAATATAAATATAAATTCACGGGACAAATTACACTTACTAATCTAACCCCAAAGTAAGCAAATTATTTGCTTGTGTTACGGGTGTTAGTTAACGATACTAATACATAGAAATACTGGAATATAATAAACACACAAACCCAGAAATACAAACATCCATGCTCATCACATAAATACCGGCCCCTGCTTGGAATCGAACCCGAGCCCCATTGATTGCATAGTCAGGGTCGCTAACCACTCGATCAATGGGGCGGTCAAAGTATATTATATATACAGGTTCTCTGGTAAAAGACTACGTACTGAAGCAGAGTGTTCAGTACTCTATTTAATAATGAATATGTAAAAAATAGGCACTTAAATTTTTACCTATTTTACCAATAAAAATATTTTGTACGGACGCTCACGCACGGCACATCAAAGTTCATTGTTTGCATACAGAGATTTACCGAACTTGCGTCTATACTCGTTAGCACAACGTACGATGACCATACTTTTTGAATATTACTTCATTTATATTGTTACGGTTTACTATGTAGTTAAGCAATATTTCACTGGCACAAGTGTGTCAAATTTTCATTGTCTAATGTAAGGCATGTAGATACCAGTGTACAACTGGATGGAAACAAACTGGATCTGGTAGATTCCACTGCGTTTTTAATAATATAGCAAACAGACTTAGTTCGGCAGCTTATGCAGTTAAAAAAATAATACAGTTAACTGATGTCGACACAGCAAGAATTGTTTACTTTAGTTACTTCCACAGCATTATGTCATATGGGATTCTTCTCTGGGGAAATTCTGCTGAAATAAATACTATATTTGTATTGCGGAAAAGAGCTATTAGGGCAATTTACAATCTTAGCCCGAGGGTTTCCCTGAGAGAAAAATTCAAAAAAATTAATATCCTAACTGTTATATCCCAATCACCGACCACACAGCGCATAGACACCTAATAATAGGCGAATGACTTGTGTCAACACATCTGACTTATAGTTCCGATGTAAATGTCCACACGCCAATGAGTAGTAATTGGGTAATCAGTTTCGACCAATCAGATGCTCTGTACATTACTATCTTTCACTGTGGCCTTGAGTTAGCCAATTACGGCGTTGCAACCCCACTTCGTCTTACCTCAGCTAGTTGCCAGAATGCATTCAATACAGAAAATCAAACATTAGCCGTCTATAGGCTGTGTGGTGGTGGGATCACCGCCCAATATATATTTGAGAACTTCATGTACGTTCGTAAAAATATCTGCTTGTTTAAAAAAAATGGTTACGTACACTCACTAAACACAAGGAACAAAAACAATATTGTTGTGCATGCATCTCGTCTCCACAGAATAAGTAACTCGTTTATGGGGCAATGTATACGCTTTTACAATAAACTTCCCGAAACTATAGGAGATCTATCAGTCAATAAATTTAAAAAATGTGTTAAAACAAAACTGTGTAAAAAAGGGTATTATAAAATCTCAGATTATTTGGAAGACCAACAAGCATGGAATTAATTGCTCCTCATATCAATCACATATTTTTTATAATTTTATAATATGTGATACCTATTGTGAAAAAAATCATATGAAAAAAAGACAAGCTCGCTGAGTTTCTTCCGCCGAATCTTCTCAGTGTGTTTCCGCGTTACGATCCGATAGTAGTTTTAAAAATGTTGACGTGTCAAATTAACTTGTAAAAACTTTTATTGAATAAAGTTCTTCTGATTTCTGATTTCTTATTTTATTGGAACGAAGTTCCTTACGGTAGGCTTGGAGGGGATAGGGATTTTGCTGCGCGACCGAACTGAAAAAAAATGTGATAGTAAAACCGTAAGAAAAATGCGTGGAATAAAAGCGTTAAATGAGACGTGCGCAGGCGCGACAGTCGCGTACACAAGCGAGTAGTGCCGTTTAGCCGAAGGAAGTTCGTTCCTACCTGGTGTCCCGCGACACCACATCATTTTTTATATTTTTATGGTTTACATAAATGACCATTAACCATCGTATCCTTCAATATGTACAATCTTCTACCAATCAACTTGTATAATATCAAGAAAAAAATATTCATCGATATAAAAAGTACCGTGCGTTATGATCAACGTAAGTAGGTTCGAGACATAAACTCCAGGCACATTACTCCGCCCGCGGGCCGCGATCATTACCGGATACGACTTGTGAGTCATCTCGGGTTATCATTACCCGCGAGGATGCCTACAGTATATCACAGAGCAGCAGATATTGCGACGGATAATGATATCTACATATCGATGTCACTTGTTGCATTCTATTTACAACATAACTAAATAAATAGCTCGATTATTCATATTTATATTTATTGTTGTTATATTTTGTTATTATTTTTTGTGGTTATTTATTTATCTATTCTCATCTCGTGGTTATTTTAGTCTTTGACATTTTAGCGAATAAACATAATTTTACGTTACGCACCGATACATAATTTTATCCTCCACAATTATAAATGTATAAATTTACAGTCATTGAGAACAACAATTCATAAATCACACAAACAATTTAGTAAGATTTATCTAGTGTAACAAAATGTAAATTGTTTTAAATAATAAAGTATTATTGTCATTTAAGTGCAGAATTGCGCCTCAAATCCATTTGCTCGCGCGATACGCACTACCTTACATTGAACATTTGAGTTCACGCGAGGGTACCATGAAATATGTACAGTACCCGGCGATAAATATTGCACATCGAACTTTGGAAAGAGACAGTTGGATAATTTCGGCTGCGTAGAGCGTTATCTCAGTCCCACACTATCTATGTGACGTTTAGTCAGTCGTTGTTCAAGTACGATAGAGTGCGGTCGCGTCCCGATCAAAAATATATATTTAGAGTTGATAACACCCACAAATTTAAATAATTTAAAGTTGTAATATGGCATGTTTCGGAAAAAGAGGGAAACCTTTACGAGATCAGTCACGTGAAATTATCTACAATGTTTATAAATACTTTGTAACCAAAGCTGATAGATTTAAAAAAAAAGTAGATGAAAATGTAAGTTGTTATTTTAAGAAGATTCAAGAGCGAGTTGCAAATGCCACTGGAATTTCAAGAAGAACTTTGAACAATATATTAAACGAAGTCAGTACTGAAACACATTCGACTGGAATTAAGTTCAGCACTCCAAAAAAAGGGAGACCAAAAAAGCAATTTCGTTTGGATATGGACGATTTTGATTACGATGTTGTTCGAAGAATGGTGTATGATTTTCACTTACGATTTAATGAACTGCCAACAATAAAATCATTAAAAGCTAAATTATCTGAAGCTATTAATTACAATGGGTCTGAAAAAACGTTGAGAAAAATACTTCATGACATGGGATTTCAGTTCACTAAAATGGAAGATAATCGAAAAATTCTAATGGAAAAGCACGACGTTAGTCTCAAACGAATGGAATACCTTGATAAAATACGCAAATTTCGCGAAACAGGAAAAAATATCGTCTACATGGATGAGTCATATATATATGCATCCCACACTAAAGAGAAATCTTGGAGTGACGATAAGAAAAAAGGAGTAAAAAAGCCAATTTCAAAAGGTCAACGTTTGATAATAGTTCATGCGGGAAATGAAAAAGCTTTGTACCCAGTGCTTTTTTAACGTATAAATCCACGGACACTACAGGTGACTATCACAATGAAATGAATAACGATAACTATGAGAAATGGCTGGTTAACCAATTAATCCCAAATATACCCAGTGATTCTGTTCTAGTTATCGACAACGCACCCTATCACAACAAATATATTGAGAGACCCCCCAACTCAAACACCATTAAACGGGAAATGATCAACTGGTTAAACAGACACGAAATTCCAGTTGATCCAAAATTAACAAAAACCCAGATTTACGCTATTATATGTCAGCACAAGGAGAGGTATACAGAGTTTTCTGTGGACAAAGTACTTGCCGAACATGGGCACACTGTGTTGCGATTGCCACCATATCATCCGGATTTTAATCCAATTGAAAATATATGGTCTCAACTGAAAGGCTATGTAGCCTCTAGAAATGTGGGTATGAACTTAACTATAGTAAAAACATTATTGACTGAAAAAGTAAACATGATCGGCGCTGAAGAGTGGAAAAAGGTTTGCGATCATGCAATCAAATGTGAGAATGAATATAGAAGCATTCAACACAGTTTAGACAATTTCACTGATAGATTAGTGATAAATACGGCTGATAGTGGCAGTGATATTGACCTCTTTGAGAGCACAGATAGTGAAATGGAAGTAATTGAGAATTAGAATTATTATTATTTTTATTGCAATGTCTCATTTTAGCAATAGGTATAATGGTGTTTATTATGTACACTAAAGCTGTAATGTTCCAAAATAATTAAATACGTAAATATAATGTGAACATGTTTTTTTAATTTATTTTACCCCAACCTAAAGCCATCACTTATAGAAAAATTAGTGTATTTTATGCAAAGAATAAAAATATTAAAGAAGCAAATCATACTTGTTTTAACAGCTCCTAATAGGTACCGGACTGTTTGTATTTTGTGCGACAGAGATAACGCTCTACGAAGCTGAAATTAGCCGATTGTCTCTTTCCAAAGGTCGATGTGCAATATTTATCGCCGGGTACTGTAAATTTGTTTATCAGTGTAAAACATATCAAATTGAATATTATGAATTATGACGTACGAATTGGATTAATCATTTATTAGTATGCAAGTTCTGACCATTTTTGACATTTATTTTATTATTATAATTAATATTTTGTAGCCTTCGATGAAATTAACGTTAAATGGATATTATAATTATTAATGTTATTTTGATAAACCGGAATGTGATGTAAGTTAAATTAAATATTGCATGCCGTAACTGGTCAAATATGTGAAACCCATTATATAATTCTAAGACCTTAATATACCATATTTGTTGCAATAAACTATATTCTATTCTATTCTATTCTATTCTATTCTAACACTGCTTTACACAGCCTTAAGTACGAATTTATTAAGTAATTTAAATAAAGTTATTTAAATCAACTAATTTATAAGACCGAGGTTAGTTGAGTGTTTGTTCGTTAGCATGTAATTATTTACCAATGGACGATACACCAATTGAAACTCTCAGAAACCTACGAAAAACAAACAACCCTGAACTTGCAAGATACTTACATTATTATCATCATAGCCTCCCGTCCAGTTCAAATTTATATTTTATTATATTCGGTTCTCATGCCGAGTATGTAAGTAAACGAAACGTCGATAGGCGTTCTGATTCAACATGCTTGTGTAATGTATATGTTGTGGTATATGTATACCCGCAGTATCATTATTGGTAAGTTGGTGTCACTGTACGTATACAAAACTTCAAAGAAATTTGCGTGGTTGTCATGAAGGTGGTGACTTTATTCGACTGATACAAGCTATTTACTTGACAGGAACGTAAGAATTTTTACAATTTAAACAAATTATTATTGATTATTTTAAAGGCATCAAAAATTCTTTAGACGTCGATGACTTGAAATATTTGCATACCTATTTTATTTATTAGCTGATAGAGTTCTGCAACGTCTTGATTTGGTTTGGTACCACTGGCTGGACTTGCATATTTCTGTTGCAATAGAAGTGTTTTTCACTATCTTGTACTGGTTTGAGAGAATGAGGTAGCCGATAAACTTAAGTATGTGCCATTTCAACCCTATCACGGATAGCAACACACTCTTAACATCTTTTGTTTTTTAAGGCGATGACTATCTCTTTCCATCTGAAAGACTATCTATTGTTTGATATTCATTGAGATAAAATTATTCGAAATCCTTAATGATAAATATCAATTCAAATGCGCACAGCATTTTATTTCATAGTTTAATCTGAATTGATTACATATACTATGTATCACTACACACATATTTCAAGGGGATCGGCGCATATAATTTACTGTGTGACATAAAATTCGTCTTTCACGAAACCATTTTTCATTATAATTTGTACATTCCGTGAGATGATCACCGAAACATTTTCAAAATCTACGCATAAAATACAAAAGGCTTCTCTTAAGAAGGGTATTTGCCAGAGGTAATAAAATTAAAAAATATATATTCACGGAACAAATTACACTTATTGATTTAACCCCAGAGTAAGCAAATTATTTGCTTGTGTTGTGGGTGTTAGTCAACGATACTATTACATAGAAATACATATATAAATATTTTTACATACATAATAAACACCCAAACCCGGAACTACAAACATTTATGCTCATCGCACAAATGCTTGTCCCCGTCGGGGATCGAACCCGAGCCCCGTCGAATGCGTAGTCAGGGTCGCTAACCACTCGACCAACGGGGCGGTAATCAATGCTATGTTAATTTAAAAAGATACTAATAAATACCATTTAGCCTAGATAGGGTATAAAAAGTATTGGTCCGAACTTCCTTTTGAAGAATAGACCATCATTCTGCAGTAAAAGACGAAGGACTGGCTCTATATTTCATTACCATCGTGACAACAGGTGGTAAAGTTCCGAAACGTCCCGCCCGAGTATTTCGTACCACCGCCTTATTTGTCCTTCAAGCGTCAACGCTTGTCACTGTCGTGTTCCGGTTGTGAAGGTAAGGTAGCCGGTAGATTTGTGCACGTGGCATTACTACATGTCACACAGAAAGTAATGCGTCATTTTTTTATTTTATTTTATTTTATTTGGGGTAAAAAACAGGTATACAATAAATATAATTTTTTAACATAAACTTAATTAATTAAACTAATTGCACACCCAACACTATTACCCACGACAATAATATATTGGCGGTTATGTTCTTGCTTCAACAACAGATTAATATATGTATACATATACATACACATATACATGCATATGTGTATCCATATATATACACACATACACACACATATACATATATACACACATATATAATCATTAACATCTTTGATTTCTTAAGTGATGGTTTCTCTTTCCATCAGGAGGGCCATCTGCTTGTTTGTTATTTTATGACATAAAAAGTTAGATCAACAGGAAGTACCCTATAGATTTTGATTCCCTTGTGCAATCGCATAATATGCGACATAAAAGGTCATTTCTTGACCGCCCCGCCCCGTTGGTCGAGTGGTTAGAGACCCTGACTACGCAATCAACGAGGCTCGGGTTCGATCCCCGACGGGGACAAGCATTTGTGTGATGAGCAGAAATGTTTGTATTTCCGGGTTTGGGTGTTTATTATATATATTCTAGTATTTATATATGTATTTCTATGTATTAGTATCGTTGACTAACACCCATAACACAAGCAAATAATTTGCTTACTTTGGGGTTAGATCAGTAAGTGTAATTTGTCCCGTGAATTATTATTATTATTATTATTATTTCTTTGAATAGCGTCAACTTACAAGTTTGATTTTTTACATCTGTAAAGGAACATAATTGCCTATATAAATATAAATATGAGGTTCCTGGTTTGATTCCCGGGCCAGCAATTCAAAAATGTGTTTTTTCAGTTTTATGATTAAAACAACTTTGACAGGAATTGGAAAATTGCCGATAGGCTTGCCACCTATCACATTATGGGACTATATTTCGGGCTAATTATGAGCGCACTGGTTGTAGCTTTGCCTACCTCTTCGGATATATGGGTATGAAGATACTTTTCTTAAAAGGGATCATAGACCCAAGTATATGATGTAACTTCAAATTGGTACAAATTACGAGTTTTTGATAAAAAGTATTTTGACAGTAGGGCAGATAAATGATCTTATAAGTGATGTACGAAAATCTAATAAATGAATAATACCATCAGGTCCATATCTCTGAAAAGGCAGGGAGATGCAACTAGAGTATTCATCGTTATCTAATTGTATTAAGTTCTAGATGGCCCACTTATTAACAAAACAGTCACAAGCAAGTTTCGGGTACGTGATATCTTTCAGAAAAACTGAAAAAATAAAAACGATTATCACGACCTGGAATTTAAATCCAAAACATCTTGAGTCTGATTTCGTTAGCCAGTAATACTGGACTATTGAGGCGGTAGTTGAAGTTGGATTGAATAATTACTATTTGTGCTAATACCTATACCATGGATTATAAAGTAGGTATAAGCTGTAGTAGTATAGTTACTATAGACCTACAAAATACCGAGCCAGGCCCGTTCAGGTACTTTTGCTTATTTTTTTAGGTATTTATGCCATAAATAGAAAACACAGCTTTAAGTGTCTTCCGGTCTATCGAGATGGTTATACGGGAGTTTAGAACACAAAATCTTAAAATAAAAAAAGTTAATTTAAAATAATATATATATATATATATATATATATATATATATATATATATATATATATATATATATATATATATATATATATATATATATATATATATATATATATATATATATATATATATATATATATATATATATATATATATATATATATATATGTTTTGTTGGCAATGTTATAAAAATTTTGGAAACCGCACTTCCTTTCCGTAAAGGTTAAATATTACAAACCTCAAAAACTTTTTTTTCGTGTTGAACAAAGTTCTTTTTTAAAGAATCAACTCTGCTATCTACATAAAATCTCTTAAAAGGTGAGAGAAAGTTATTTGTTAGTGTTGTAACTGACACCTTAACTAGTAACTAGGCGGTAGAGTTCTGCAACGTCTCGCCTGGATACCACCGCCTTACCATTCCTTCTACAATAGTGTCGGTGCATGCACTGTCGTGTTCCCTTTTGGAGGGTAATGTATGTATGTGGAATTTCATCCACGTAGTTTACAGACGACTCTTCCCATCTTCTTTCATCAGAAGAATCATCATCAATAAAAAAACTATCATCACGATTGGTTCCCTTGCGGAGTAGGCAGAGTACCTACACCGAACGTCTATAGACTTTCCAGTTCACCACGATCCACCGGTTCGTTGGTTGGTGAGATGAGCCGTGACCAACCTGATAACGATTATCCACTATCTCTAGCGATAGCCGGGACCGACGGCTTTACGTGCTCATCCGAGGCATTGGAGTTGTAAGCAATCACTTATCAGACTCGAAGCTGCTAATTAAATTTTCGATTTTCGAAAAAAAACCTCAGTAATGCTTCCATCCGACCCGGGGATTGAACCCGTTACTTCAAGATCGGTTTCGAATAAGTTAAATCTTCAGCGCGTGTAATTTAATTGAAAAGGGGCCAAAGTTTCCACTTCAGTTATAAATATATAGATATAAGACAATGCTTCTATAATGCAAAGATATCAGTTTCCTTGAACAAAGCTCACAGGGCGTACGGTGAGAAGCCACACAGAAGTGCTGGCACCTCGCTATCTCCAGACAATGCCTCGCGTTGCCTTCGCGACTTCTAATTCTCTAAGATAAACATGAGATAATTAGCGAGATGCCATGTCGTTTAAGTGTTCGGAGTACACTCGTGGTGATATTTTTAGCATTTAAAATTAGCTTAATACTAAAGTATCGTTCAAAAAATACTTGAATAAAGCTTTATCTTATATTTACAGTGCCAAACAAAAGCGACATCGTCAAAGACTTTTTGTTATAACCAAGAACGGCTTGACTAATTTAATGAAAATATAATTGATATAATCTGTATATCACAGTGAAAATACCCGATTGCTCAAATAAATTTCATTAAAATGGACCCGTAATTGATAAACGATATTTATTAGTGTTAATATGTGTAAACTTTTTAATAAATCGGGCACTGATCGAGGGCTAACTGGCCTAAAAGATATGCTTAAAACACATGATACACGAAGCAAATTTAGTGAGTATATTAAGCAAATCTCATAGGATCTTTTCACAGTTTTTTTCCAGACATTATTTGAGACGTGAGAGAGCCATAAGCACTTCCACTTTACCGAGTAGGTGCAGGTCCATATTGAAGAATAGATCTTCCGACTGGGCAGTTCATAAAAGGCGAACAGTTAGACAAACGTGTTACTTCCGTCGTGACCACAAGATGGTAGATTACTGCAACGTTTTTCCTGATTTGGTACGAGCGCTTTATTTCTTTCTGCCGCAACAATACCAGTATTTGTCATTACAGCATTCTGGTACAGAGACAAAAGTAGCCAAGAAAAGTAGTATTCTTAAATCCCCAGTCCACACTTCTCTATCAAAATAAGTTTTTTATATCTATTGAAGAAGGTTATCTTCATTTGTTTTTTGTCTTTTTGCTATTTTTATACATTTTGTCTTGTCGGCTATTATATATCTATAATCTATCTACATAAATAAAAGAATATATTTAAAATAGTACAGAATTTTTATAATTTTGTATTATTAAAAATAATGATTTAATAAGACAGATGATAGTGGGATCTACAATATATTGATAAAATAATTGACAACTAAAATTTATATTTTTTCAATCCATGGTCGTACTGTAATGGAAGTTTTTGTTACATTACTTTCTATAGGTACATGACTAATACAAAGTGGGGACAAGCAAGCAGTATAGTAAAAAAATTATAACCTCATTATTAAATCATAACTTACGCTTTACCTGCATATATGAAATAGATTGACAAAAGCTCGAAGTTTTTGTGTCTATTTCATATATTCAGGTACATATTTCAGCTTGCTGCTATTAAAATGTGTGCCAAACACGATTCCAGTTGGCAGGTGCTAGGCCGCTATACAAAAACGACGATAATTGTCGCTCAAATTGGTCGTGTAACAACAAATTTTCGTATTGCGAAGCGACAGCAATGTAATTACAACTTATTTGAATACACAACCGTGGGAGCGGCCAGATGGCCGCGCGCCGTTATTCTGGTCCGTTTTATTTTTCAGAGCGAGAGTGAGTCGAAAATCAGATTGCGACTGATTATTTCCCCTTCCCGCCTTTATCCTTACTTAAAATTTAGAATGCGATCCTTTTTAATCCACAACAATGCTGTGTTTTTCAATGTATTCCGAGTTGGTTTTACTGTTTATTTTACAAAAGTTTAATTTATTCTAAGGTATTATTACGTCAACAGGCAGGCCGATGATGAGATATTTTCGAATCACGGGCACTATCTTCAAATGTTTATCTGAGGTTCAAGTCTCAGATAGGATAATTTGTTTAGTACTTTATTATTCACAGTAAATTATTTCTGAAAATTCTTACAAATGTAAAATTGATTAATATGTGTGTTTGTAGTAAATTAAAAGTTACAATGTATTACATGTATTTATACAGGTAATACCTAATACTTTAATTTTAATAAATACGTATTAAAGTACAAATCACACCAATTCACATAACCCCAAAATAAGAAAATTATTGCTGGTGACCTTAAATAAGCAAACCCAGAATTATCATTCATCCGTCCAAGAGAAACTATCGCCTTTAGACATGTAAGATGTTAATGGTGAGTTGCCCGTATGGCGGGATGGTAATGCCACGTGCGTAAGTTTATCGGCTACCTTACCCTCCAAACCGGAGCACAACAGTAATAAGCATTTATGCCACCTTATCTTATTTTTTTACCGACTATCTTACCCTTCAAAGTTCAAACCAGAATATGAGTACGAGAGTAAGCATCACTGATGCTATTACGGCAGGAATAGGTAATGTGATGGTAGAAACGTACCGGAGCTCTACCACCTAATAATCACGACGGTAGTGGCATGTATAGCCAATCAGTCGCCTTCACGACCTGCCTGGTAAAACAGCGGATGGCCTATTCTTTAAAAGGGGACCCGGACTAAAATAGTTAGACCAGTTAGGCGACTAATCATAATTTATTTTCTAATAAATAATAATATGAATTAGAAGGCGTTCAGAATACTCCTCTAAATAGAAGTAAACACGCTGTATGTTATTATAGTTCATTAATACAACCGAACAGCGGTCTTACCGAAAACTAGTGGATTGAATTATTTAAATCTGTTGGCAGTTGTAGAACTTTACTAGACTGATACTAAGGCAACTATAACTTTCAACGCGTGCTTTCGATTTATAACTGATCAAGTTCACAATTACTTTACCTTACACACTGTATTAATATTCTTTTATTTGTTATTTTGTAGTATAGCAAATAAACAATTGTTTATCTTGGAACGAAGGCATCGGCTATGGACAACAAATATTTTAATGGTGCGTTACTACCTATGTAGCAGCATAGCAATGCCACAAGTAAAAGTTTAACGGCTACCTTACCCTCTAAATAGCAACACGACAGTAACCAGCACTGACGGTATTGCGGCAAGGAAAGGGTAAGACGAGTGTGACGTTTCTCAGGAACTCTACCTCGTAGTAGTCACTACAGTAGTGACAACTTTAATAATTGCTCGTAATTTACAAAATAAATCAGAAGAGCAAATAATAACAACTTGCAGTATATTTACACCAATTTCAGGAAATGAAAAAATATTATTTACATTAATATTTTAAGCAATAGTTTGTAAAACTTTCTCCGTCCAGTTATAGGACAATTGTTTTAGCCAATTATAAACAATAGTTTTATACATTCAAAATTGTGTTTTCCACTAATAATTAATTTTTTTGTTTATTCTATTATACAAATCAAACAAGCGCATGACGTATTGACTATGAGCAAACTTAGTTCTGACAGTTGGCAGAGTAACCACGTTACTAGTAACACGTTTGTCTTTTTGTTTATCCATTTTTGAGAGGTGACATTTTCTGTGAGCTTTTAATATAATATTTACTATATATGTCTTCCTGGCCGTCAGTAAATCACAATTTTGGTAGAGATCTTCAGTAGGATATCTTATTTTTTTTAAAATACATGACTTTAAGTAACGTACGCTCGATTGATTTTAAAATCTCGATAGCTAGCAAGCCGGTTATTTATGATCAACAGGGATGTCTTAGGACTTTCGATATACACAACAACGAGACCAACAGCCTAGTGTGCTTTTCCAGGATGAAGGGATTTTGGCACCCCAATACCAGACTCCGGTCTGTTACTGAGTTTTTCTAGATAAAAAACCATTGACACGTCGTGTCACTCAACTCAGGAGTCAGACTCAGAACCTGAACTTAACAAATTAATTACTAGGTCATCGAGGATATGCATGTACTCGTAATACTCAAATGTAAATTTATTTTACTGAAATACGTGGATTGCTAACAATGCAGTGTGGAAATCTATTTTCGGCTAAACGCGTTAATTAGGAAACTGAAGCTACTTGATCCGGGAATTAAGCGCGAAGCTGACCCCAGATGGCGTCGTACATGATGTCAGTAAAATTATCTGTCAAATGTATAGAGAGGTTTCTTGATTCGAATAAACTATAAAACATTAGGCCTTATTATTTTTTGATGTGAAAAGTCTTCAAAATCACACTGAAACATACGGGTACCGGGTCAACACTAACTGCAAACCGGGTCAACAAACCGTAACGAAAAGGGTTTTTTATTCTTACCTCAATATCTATAAAACTATTAGTCTTACTAATATGAATATTAGGTTATTATTTAGCTTATATAGTCAGCTCGGTGTTGTGACCCTCAGTTGTTATCGGAGCTATAAGAGGTGGCGCCGCGCTGGAGGGGCACTTTGTAGAATGACAAAAATCAGTGTTTTCGCTCATTTTTAATTAGTGTAACTTACGACTTACAAGGGATAGCGCGATTATTCTTCTATTGCTTATAATTTAGTTTATTTGAAACAATCGATTTAAATAAAATCACAGAGTAAAACTTAAAGTAGCTTGGACAATATTTGTACTTTAAAATAATCATAAACTGTAAAAAAATCCTTTGCCTGTGCAAGCAGCAAGAATTATAAATTACGGCTGTCGTCAATGAATGAGGGACTATGGGACACACACAGATAGTTTTGGGTGCGGGTCAAAGCTGCCAAAGCACACTCAACTAAATGACGTCGACTTCGCGAGGACCTTCGCGAGACATTGACTTACTAATAAATGGACATTGGGTCTCATAGTAAAATCACGAAAAAAATGTTCCGATTACACATCACAGAAATAGAAATGTTAACAAAGTAATTTAAACACTAAAATTATTATTTTACGATTTAATTTCGATTGCTTCGATCAGAAATGAAAAATTGCTCGTTAGTAATTTACGTAATGGGCTCATAGAAAATTCAACATTAAGCCCGTAACTTTAACATGTAAAATTGCAAGACATGCTACTCATAAAAAGAATCCTTTTTCTATCAAATTATTTATTTGAATTTTCATATAGAGAATTCAAATAAAAAAACGATAGAACAAGGAATGCATGAAGTCGCTTTTTTGATAAAATTTGTTAAAGTTATTTAACTCTATGAACTAGTTTACGGAGGATAAAAACGGGAACGTTAACTAAAAGTTTTGTAACGATCTTTTTTAGTCTGGTTTTACAAAAACTAAAAAAATATTGGATACTATTTTCTTCTTTTCTCTTGTAAACAAAAAATGGCGAAATACGTTGCGTTGAACATTTGTATGACAATATTTTTCAATTATCGAAAAACTGAACAAATTTTTTTGAGTCAGTCAGTCTTATGTAATGCACTAAAACTAAAACGTATTTTATTACAAGTTTTAAAATATTTATCACTACATAGTATATATAAAACAAAGTCGCTTTCTCTGTCTGTCCATAATTATGCTTAAATCTTTAAAACTACGCAACGGATATTGATACGGTTTTTTAGTAGATAGATTGATTCTTCAGGAATGTTTTAGTATATAAACCATTCCGATATTCCCACGGGAACAAAAGCTACGCGGGTGAAACCGCGGGCAGGTCGCTAGTTCTTAATAAATAGCTACCTGTTAAACGACCATTTTGATCTTGATGTCACATAGTTGATTATACTAAACTAGGTGTTTGAACTGAAAAAAATCTATGTTAAGGTATAGTTTTGTTCCTTTGAGCTTAATATACCACAATTTAACAAGATTTAATTTCCTTTAAATAAATTTAACTTATTAAATAGTTGCCGCTTTTGATTTGGTTTTGATGTTAAATTTTTACTTTTTGCCAATATAATGGAGTCGCACATCAATTTATTTTTGGATTACAGCTAAAATGGGTTACAATTAATAAGTGGTATAATTTTTCAGATTGCCATAATCTACTGACAATGCCTGTTTGCAAATACATAACATAAATCGTCTAAATACTAATTACTAATAATCTATACATATAATAAAATCGTAGGAAAGTCAAAACTGTACATTGAATATTTTTTTAAAAGAATACTTGGGGCGTGT
The DNA here is from genome assembly GCA_036924255.1 of Apodemia mormo. Taxonomy (NCBI): domain Eukaryota; kingdom Metazoa; phylum Arthropoda; class Insecta; order Lepidoptera; family Riodinidae; genus Apodemia; species Apodemia mormo. The sequence goes on along the minus strand of JAUPFN010000017.1, from coordinate 1,348,066 downwards.
TTTACAATCGATATCGAAGCCAAAAATATAGTTTTTGAAATTTTTGTCTGTTTGTCTGCATGTATGTCCGCGGTAAACTCAAAAAGTACTGCATGGATCTACTTCAAATTTTGCATGAATATTACTAACAAGGTCGGGTCAACATATAGGCTACGTATTATCACGATATCACCTACGGGGGAGGAGAAGTGCGGAGTAAACGAAATCCACGCGGACGAAGTTGCGGGCAATAGCTGTTATAATATAAGCAATATTTTATAAAATTAAACTAATGAAGTATGTTTATATTTTATGCAATCACTACATAGTACAAAATTGCTGTCTGTTCCTAGATCTTTAAAACTACGCAACGGATTTTGATGCAGTTTTTTTAATAGATGAGAGTTTTTTTTGTATCATAAGATAGCAAACAAGCAGATGGGTCTCCTGATGGAAAGAGTTAATGGTACGTTGCTATCTTGTGGCGCGGTCTAATGCCACATGCATAAATTTACCGGCTACATTACCCTCCAAACCGCAACACGGCAATGATAAGCACTGACGCTATTACGGCAGGAATAGGTAAGGCGGTGGAAACCAGGCCCGGGTGAGACAATGCAAATTTTATTCATTCATCCAAAACTCTACGTTATTATGTATGTAACAGTATTTATATATGTATTTTTATGTATTAGTATCGTTGACTAACCCATAACACAAGCAAATAATTTGCTTACTTTGGGGATAGATCAATACATGTAAATTGTCCAGAAATATTTACTTATCATGTATGTGTGTATAATTCATGTATGTCACATTAATGGGTGTGTAATGTTCATATTAATTTAATAAAGCATTTTACTTATAAATATTAGGTTTCTGCACTCTTCCAAAATGTAAACTTTGGTAAAAAAATTTCCTTCACGTATTAATATAGAGATTAAGAACTAAACAAAGAAATGCTGTGCAAGCAAAAATCCATGGAACTAGGTATTATCTGAGCAAAGAAAAAATAGATTTTCTTTTATATAAGTGAATTATTTAAGCGTATGTAATGAAATATACAAAAAATGAACAGCTAAAAGAAATAGGAAAAAATCTCAAAATTTTCTGGGCTGCATTAGTTTAAATTTTCAGTTCAATGTTATTTGTGCATACTTCAAATGCCATCAACCTCGTTGTTTACATACATACACCTACACACAGATGTACCGACGTCATCACGAAAATAGTCATGAAAGGTTTCTAGGACCTCAAAACATGAAGATCTAATGAAAAATCGATTTTCGAAAATCGGGGCAATATCAGTAATTGTCTTATCTACATACGTAGCGGTAAGTTAAAAAATTAGTCAATGTTAAATTTTTATTAAATGATAACAGTAAAATTTTGCAATTTTTACTTCAAGTTATTGAGAAAAACAATAAATAATTTTTCAAGATGAGGATGTAAACAAATACTGTTCCATTTCATCGCGACTTTAATCTTCTAAGAAACAGAAAGTCACTTAGTTTCCAATAACTGTGCAATTGGCTTCAAGTCGCAGCACAATTGAAAAATAATAGTGTTCGTAGACCGTTTAGAAAGTTAGTCTGAGACGTGACAAATAAAACTCCGGGGAATGGATTGCTGGCTGAACTCTAGGAAGTATCCAACTATCTCTGATACGGAATGTATGAATTGTTTTCAGTGGGTATAAGAAATTTGTTTTACGTCACTGTGCTCTGTTGTGTTCCAAGATTTCAATATAGCTGAAACAGGACACGTTTTCTACTGGTTTTTTTATATTATACTAACTGCCCTTGCACTTATTTTGGGATGAAAATATGTCACTCTAGCATGTCGTTTAGGTAAACGAGCGTTTTTTGTACATACTTACATCCGCTATTTTAGACTGATGAGGGTTATTTTTTTCTTATTCGGCCTGGATTTTATACCGCATCTTTTACTATTTTCATGCTAAATTCCGTTAAAATTGGATTAGCGGTCTAGCCATGAAAGCGTAACGGAGATACAGAAAGACAGATATTTTCATTTAGTATGGGTATGATAGTAATATTTTAGTATGGGTAACGTAAGACAACAAAAAAGTAGATTGTTGATTATAATATACTATATAATATATGATATATTTTTTGTTTATGTTAAATAAATAAGGAATTGGTGTTGGTGTTGGTCCGTGTTGGTCCCGGCCTCCTTTGTAGAATAGGCCAACTGCCGTTCTGCCAGGCAGGTCGTAAAAGGCGACCGATTGGCTATCGAGTCACTACCATCGTGGCTACTAGGTGGTAGAGTTCTGCATTGTCTCGCCCGGGTCTGGTACCACCGCCTTACCTATTCCTGCCGCAATAGCGTCAGCGCTTGTCGCTGTCGTGTTCCGGTTTGGAGGGTAAGGTAGCCGGTAAACTTATGCATGTGGCATTAGACCTCGCCACAAGATAGCAACGCACCATTAACATCTTTGGTGTCCATAGGCGATGGTTGACTCTTTCCATCAGGAGACCCATCTGCTTGTTTGCTATCTCATGATATAAAAAAAAAAATAAAAAAAAAAATAAGAATTAGCGTTGGCTACAGATATCTGTAAAACTAATGTTCTGGGTCAACTTATAGTAGATTATCGGTCATTAGCTAAAATTTTATTTTTTACACTCATGTTCTTGATGTTTGGAAATCTACTTACGTTTAATTTTTAGCATCTTTAGCCTGCACTATGCTTTTGTGGAATCAATTATATTATTGTTATGAGAGAATGTTGTTTTCAAACAGATACGACCGAGAGTCCTCCAAGAGAAGGCCTCTGATATTCTGATGTCCCGGAGACCAGACATCCACAATATCAGAAGCCTAAATATTTGCAGATTATACAGTTTAATCTTATTAATATGGATTATGAATAATTTGATGATATATTAATAATTATAGATGGATTATTCCCCTCAAATAGTTGATAATCTGTGTTAAAATTATTGTGTATGAAAATGATCGCGTTGCCAAGGTTCCTGTTTTTTTTTTATAAAATATCAAACAAGCAAATGGCACTCATGTAGAAGGAGTCAATCATTGCCTATAGGCACCAAAGATGTTAATAGTGCGTTGCTATCTGTGTGGCAGTATGGAAATGCCAAATGCACAAATCTTTACCTTTCTACCTTACACTCCAAAGCAGAACACGATAATGACAAATATAAATGCTATTGTGGCAGGAATAAGTAAGGAGGTGGTACCAAATACTCGCACGAGATGTTGCGGTACTCTAACATCAGTAGTCACGATACGTTTCTCGATACGATTCGATACGATCTATAGCCACATACGTTTAGCCATTCAGTCGCCTTTTACGACCTGCCTGGCAGAACGGCAGTATATTCTTCATAGGAGCCCGGACAAACACGGGAGAAACACCTTATATATTTATTTGCTAATTTGCTCTTATATTCTGTGTGGGCTTTTACACATAAATACACTGACAAAATGAAGATATTAGAAATACGTCTAAAATTAATGTACCTATGTTTTTGAGCCTGCATTTATGTTTTTAAATTCAATTATTTGTATTCGGAATGGAAACAATCTGTTCCGAATACAAATAATTATGAATTTAAAAAATTAAATAAATATCTCAAATACGACCGAACCGATTTTGATGAAACTTGAACCGTTCTCTAAGTAGGAATATACCTGATTTAAAACAAAAGAGTGATCTCGGACTGGATTTCAGTTCCCGAGAAATTTGTGGACAAACATAAATACACTTACGAAATGAAGTATACGTGCTTGGACGCCGAAATAGATAATCATACTCAAATGTTGTCCAATTCCAATAGTAGCACGTGTACATACATATCAAACTGATAACCTCCTTTTTTCGTCGGTTGATAAAATTACAGATAAAATAGATATGTATTATTGATAAAAAATCATGTTATTGTTTATATTGTCCCTACACAACAAATATATCAAAGATCATACACACACGCATACACACACAAAGAGTTAAAAAAAAACAATGAAATTTAAAAGAACCCTTATATTGCGTCATTAATCTTAAAATACGTTTATGTAAAACAAACAATTTCAATCAGTGAATTTCACACTCGCATTGAGCATCAAGCGCAATGTACTGGAGTCCCGGCAAGGAATTTTAAAACACGCAAATAAATCACAGCATTTTCCTAACAACTTCAACATAAATCTATTTCGAACCTTACAGACGCCGGAGTAAAGTATTGTGTATCGGGGCCATTTTTAAAACTATTTTAAAGAGTGCATAGGGTTGTTTTTTGTTTGAACACAATATATAAGCTGTTTTAGCGTGGGAATTTCGCACTATAAACAGCGCTGAATGCATGTAGGGTGACCATTGTTAATAAGAAATGACAAAAATTACGGAAATGGTAACGTTTACTTTTATGACCCCGCTTTTGAATCGTTATGTACCGTATCCGTATGGTGGTCTAACCGTATTCTGAGCAATAAATATTATTTCATATTTCATTTCATTTATTTCATTTTGTTAAATATTTGATGCTATCGCTATAGACATGCTGTTGGCGATGAATTGCCAAATGTGGCGATGGGGTCAGCCGTATCGTCAGAAACGGCTTTTTTTATAGCAGAGGGGGCAAACGAGCAGGTGGTGCACCTGATGGTAAGTGGTCACCGCCGCCCATGGATAACTGCAATACCGGGGGTGCTGCAGCCACGTTGCCGGCCTTTTAAAAATGAATAAGCTCGTTTCTTGAAGGTTCATAAGTCGTATCTGTTCGGAAACACCCCCGAGGATAATTGATTCCACAAAGGAGTAGTGCGAGGCAAAAAGTGCCAACAAAAGCGCACGGTTGTGGATTTCCAGACATTGAGGTGGTGAGGATGGAACTTTAAATTTTGACACGATATCCCATGATGGAATTTAGCGGCAGGAATTAGTCCAAATAACTCTTCGGAACACTCCCCATGATACATACGGTAAAATATGCAGAGCGAACCTACATCTCTGTGTAACGACATAGAGTCAAACCAATTAGAAATAGCCTGGTCGTCGACGATTCGAACCACTCTACGTTGAATGCGATCAAGAGGAAGAAGCTGGTACTGAGACTCCGGCCTAGAGGTGAGAACAGTACTCCATGTGAGGTCGAATTTGGGCCTTGTAAAGTTGAAGGTGATCATGTTCAAAAAAGCCGATGTTTAGATAGTGATTACTATGAATCCTATTTTAGCAAAGGAACCGAACGTGATGATACTTTTTAAATTGTTTTATCAGTATTGTCAGTCAACCAAGCTAGTTGTTATGCTGTGCATTTGGCTGCAGTTACATGCCAGTCCATTTGACTCACTCCCATGAAAATTTTAGCTTCCCAATTAATACCGACATAATGTTAGATTCTGTTAGTTTAACGCAACATCAGAGGTTAAGGGAGGTTTTTTAGATGATCTGCGTATTTTAGATATGCAAAATCTATGTCTTTGGTATCTGCAGGCATTGGTTATCTCGTTTTACCACGTAAGACTTCGCTTGTTTGTTCTTCTACTATATAGAAAAACTCGTCAAAACAAAATACTTGCTTATGTTCATGGTGTGATAATGAATAATTATAGTAACAGATGGTGCTCTTGTTGGATAGAGAGAATTATTGCCTATAGAACAAAGATGTTAATGATGCGTTGCTATCTGTATGGCAGGATATTAATTCCACACGCACAAGTATCCTCCACATGCATAGGTTCATGTTCATGGTAGAGTCGTATAATATTTTTAAAATACTCTAAAAGCAAAATAATTATCATCACGGCATTCCGATTCACAAAAATTTTTCAATTTGTCGTTGGCGGGATGAGTGATGGTTACTATAATTTAATTAGTCTTATTTCTCAAACTTGTCTTGTTTTGATGCTTGCTATTATAATTGTTTCGTTTCTTAATTCATTTTTTATGTGTTGTTTCCGTGTTGACATCAGAATCTGTGTTATTCTGGGAGTCCTTTGAAGAGTAGATAATTCGCCATTATGCTCGGCAGTTCGTAAGAGACCAACGATTGGCTGTACCCTGTACTACCATTGTTTCTACTAGGTGGTAGAGTTTCACAAAGATTTTCCGATTTGAATTCTTACTGATTAGCATATGTATTCCTGCCTCAATCGCGTCAATGTTTATCAATCTTGTATTCAGTTTTGGAGAAATATGTAGCCGATACACTTAAAGAGAAATGGCATTTCAACACCGCCATATGGATAGCAACATAGCATTTATATGTTTGATGTCTACAGCTATTTTTCTACAGGTATCTTTTTCTATTAGGAGAGCCTTGATTACTATATTATAAAATAAAAAAAATATTCATTTCTAATCCAGTAGGTAATTTAATTATTCATTTATTATTAGGGTGTAATATTGTCAGTTATTTAATTTTAACAATTAACAGAAAGTTTTAGTAGTTGTAGTGTAAAACGACGCTTAGTCACTTACTCAAAAATTAAACAATATATAAGCTTTCATAAATATATGCCGTGTAGGTTTTACGAAATAAATAAAGTTAGAAATTAATTTATTCTTAATTATCGTAAATAATAATATCAGAAGCAAAATCATATTATAATCTTAATAGCATGCGCAAAATCGTAGTAGTATTAGGTAAAACGACAGTAGTCTTCACGTACATTAATTTGCTTATTTTAAGAATCCCTCACAATCTTACAAATCATCACCAGTGTAACATTTTATAGGTTTGTAAATTTAAAATTCCTTATTTTAATTAAATCTTACAAACCGATGTATCAAATGTAATTTAAAAGTGTATTAATTATAAGTGTACAACTTTATAATTACATTGGATTATTGAAACTTGGGGGCAGATTTTTGTATCTTTGGGCCAATTTGCCTATTCTCCTTTTGGATTCGATTTTTATTTATATATGTTTGGACCTTTTTTAAAACTAATTTTGGGTTTAACACAAACATGTAGTGTGTTACAAATGCAATTATTGTTTAAATTTGATAAAAAACATTTCTCTGAAGAAAATCTTAAGCATGTCCACCCATGTATTGCCTTAGAGCGATTTAAAAAAGAAAACCTTTTACTGTCGGTTAGATTCCAATTTATTTAAATTGCCCCTTTTTGCGTTACAACGGTTAAGAAATCCGAGATAATGAATATTAATGCAACCCCTACCTATGTACATCCGCAGTTGGAATGTTTGCTATGCGTCGCAATGCGTATACGACGAATCGGGTGCCTCTACCGGATATTGTGGTATATTTATGGGTTAGTGTTTGACCAGTTAGGTTGGAATTGATTGCGTTGATTCAGTTTATTGGCTGACACGATAATTAACACGTAATGATGTATTGTTCTAGGAGTTGAATGTGATAATTAATCGGTAATACGGGTAAACGCTGTAGTGCTGTTGTGACATCAAGTCATTGTCATGTCAACTTCTGCTAATTGGTCTTTAAGATCTTGTCCAAATACGTATTTCAATAAACATAACAGTAATGAAATTAATATGAATAATCCTGTCTTTTGACAAATATACCATCTGTCATTCTGCCAGGGAGTTCGAGAAAGGCGAATGATTGGCCAAACTTATCGCTACCATCGTGAATTCTAGGTGGTAGAGTCCTGCAATGGCTTGCCGGGGCTGATACCACAACTTTATTTATTCCTGCCGCAATAGCGTCAGTGCTTGTCACTGTCGTTTTCCGGTTTGGAGAGTAAGGTAGCCGGTAAATTTATGCACGTGGTATTACCAACCAGTCACACATTTTTGGTGTCTATAGATTTTATGGTTTGATAGTTGATGGTTTTTCTTTCCATCAGGAGAGCTATCTGCGCGTTTATTAACCTTTGATTCATAAAAAACAGCTCGTAGTTAAAAGTAATTTTGTAAATGTATTTTAACCGATTTAAAAAAGAATAAGGGTCTCTATTCGAATGTTGATTTTTATTTTCTATGTATGGTCTTTAACGTCTCGACTGGTTATGGTACCACAGCTTCACCTTTTCTGCCGCATACCATCGTTGCTAGTAATTATTGTGTTCCCTTTTGAAGGATAAGGTAACCAGTAAACTTATGACGTGGCATTCCAGCCCTGCGATACGTGTTTTACTTTGGTAACTATGGGAGATTATTATCCCTTTCCATTAAGTAAACAATCTGCTTGTTTGCTATCTTCTGAAATAAAAAAATGCCTAAAATTATCCCTTGGTAAGCTTAGGCACGCGGCATTTCAACCCTATCACACAAATATCAACCTATCATAACGTCTTTTGTGTCCATAGATGATGGTTTACTCTTCCCATCAGACGAATTATCTACTTGTCTTTTTGGAACGAAGTTCCTTACGGCAGGCTTGGAGGGGATAGGGATTTTGCTGCGCGACCGAACTGAAAAAAATGTGATAGTAAAACCGTAAGAAAAATGCGTGGAATAAAAGCGTTAAATGAGACGTGCGCAGGCGCGACAGTCGCGTACACAAGCGAGTAGTGCCGTTTAGCCGAAGGAAGTTCGTTCCTACCTGGTGTCCCGCGACACCACATCATTTTTTTATATCATAAGATAGAAAACGAGCAGATGGGTCTCCTGATGGAAAGAGTCAACCATCGCCTATAGACACCAAAGATGTTAATAGTGCGTTGTTATTTTCTGGCAAGGTCTAATGCCACACGCATAAGTTTACCGGTTACTTCACCCTCTAAACCGGAACACGATAGTGACAAGTACTGACGCTATTGCGACAGGAATAGGTAAGATGGTAGTACAAGACCCGGGCGAGACAATGCAGAGCTCTACACAAAGTAATCATGATGGTAGTGACTCACATAACCAATTGGTTGCCCCTTACGACCTGCCTGACAGAACGGCAGTTGGCCTATTTATCAAAGGAGCGCGAACCAATACGAGTGGAACCCGGACCAATACGTTTGCTATCCTGATAAATAATACAGAGTTACTTTTAAAGGTCCGGACAAATTTTCAGAGGCTGTTCAGAATCGATAATATGTTCGATTTATGTAATAAGAAAAATAATTTAAAAAAATCAATTTTTTTTATCTGACATAACAAACAGATCGCATACATAATTTTATATATAATTTCAATAATGCAATATTTGAACTATAATATTTTAGTGTCTTCAATTAAATTAAAAGTGATCGGGGAAAAATGTACTTAGAACGACAGATTACATAGTAGTTACTATCGTAATTATAAGTGAATGTAAAATGACACACTGCTACAGAGTTCATCCATAAGACTCCGTGCATCGTATTTATGAATTTAGTGGGATATTTTTAAACAATATTTTTATATTATCTTGTTATAATTTGACATTAATAATTAAATCGCATTTTTAATTTAATATTTAGTTCTTAACTTTAAAATTTGACTGGACATTTAAAAGTAACCCTGTATATGAAAGCTACGTAGATATCATAACTAATTAATTTTATTTTAACGAAGAATGTTGATTTTCCCGAAATTTCAACATATTGAAATTAACACAGTATCTAACTCTTTTCTTTTCATAGCTAATACTAAAATAGTTAGCGTAAACTGTCTGAATCTATTTGGCAACATAGTTAATGTTAGTTGGAGGTTAGAAAATTGACGTCAGTAGGAGAGCTGAGTCAACATGGCAGGACTCCTTGGCGCCGGAAAGATATGTTAGGCCCTCGAAACGAGCGACTATACTATCATGTAAATGATGACGCATAATTTAAGTTTGTATATTTATCGCTTGATTTAGATATGGATGTTAAAACTTATAATCAGAATAAATAACTCTATATAAATTAAGAGATTATTTGTTCCGCAATTCTGCCTTTTAAGGCAGCAAGGCAAATGCAAAACCTCTGATATTGCGGATTTCCACGGACGGCGATGATTGCTAACTTTCTTCTGTAAAAACTTAATACGTTACAGGTGGTGAACTGGCTATAAGTACTGCTTAGCGTTGCAGAGGACACCAAGCTTTTTGGCTAGTTTTGCTTTTTCTTCGAATTGATGTTTAATAGTTGTTTGATATTTCAACTTCTAGAACTTTAAACTGGTTCAAGCTATCAGGAGAAAAATTTCAAACATTGTCTTGGACACTGATAGTGGTGACTTTTTAGCGGTAAGCACCTTACTCTGTATTCTTGGGGTAAAATTAAAATCAATCAATCCTAATCTGCGATTGAGTTAAGTTGTTTCGCAGCATCAAACACAAGCTAGTTTCGGCGCTGGTTGACGTTTATCTGAGAAATGCTGCTGCGGTTAGAATATGAATCTTGTCCAATATTATTATCTTCATAGCGATTATGAAACCTATTTCCAACATCTCTTTGATGTGGGGAAGAAACAGCGTAGGTGATGCACGCAGCCTTTGGAAACACCAGTACTGACGGATTTAAGATATGAATATCGTAAATTTTGTAGTTTGTACTATATTTTATAGTACAGTTTTGCAATTAAACAGTCTATTACCACACGAAAAATGTGATTGTATTGCACAATAAGTGAGTGTGAGACCATTCAAATACACATAATAATATACATCTTCAAACCAGATCCCTTATAGAGTAAGCAAAGAAAACGGAGTGTTGACGTTTTTCCGAGAAATGCTGCTGCAGCTAGAATATGAATCTTTTCCAATATTATTATCTGCATAACAATAATGAAACTTATTTTCAACATCTCTTTTATATGCGGAATAAACAGCGTAGACGATAGCACTCAGCCTTTGGAAACACCATTACTGACAGATTTAAGATATGAATATCGTAAATTTTGTAATTTGTACTTTATTTTATAGTACCTATAGTTGTTGTACCAGTTTATTTTCTGATGCATCATTTTCTTAATCCACATGAATATGCACATTCTATTCTTTGACGTGGTCGTAAAGTCAAACTTTCAATGCAATGTTTTAAACTTAATTTAAAGTACACTTGTATACTCTTTGCAATAAAGTTAATATAGTTTTAATCCATGTAGTTTCACTTACATAAGTAACATCAGGCAAATTAGAATTATTAAGTCAATAGTAGTGAATGGCCGGATAATGATAGTTTAGAACTTTCTTGTAAAATAATTTAAGTGCGGTTTAAATAAAATATAACATTGCTAGGATATAGCAATTATAACAACTGCAAAACGTATCCTTTTAATTTTAACTTTATTTCAAATGAAATATTGATAAGCCCTGATGCTGGTGCATAGAAAGTAATTATTATCATTATTATTATTTTAAATATAGGAGCAATCGCAAAGTTTTACTGCCTTATGATAAAGATGTTTGTGGTAGATTTGCTAAGCATTTGGCTATACCATGTCAGAAAGCGGATACAAAGTTCAAGGAATAACTTTAGAATATTCTAGAACATTAGTATTGATGTTTCTTTTGTATTTAGCGCTTTGGGCTAAAAAAACGCCATTTCTGTGGCTCAATGCCTGCGTTCGCCACATTATTCGCGTATAAATTACGTGAAAACAAGATCACTGGCTTTATATTTTTCTAAGAAATTGCTTGGTAGGTACTACTGCAAACAATTCTTACCGTCTGTATGTTGGCGCTTCCTTATCACGTAATTTTAACAAGCTGTCATGTTTGTTACATGTTTTTGTAAAAAAAACTTATCATCATATGCATTAGAGGTTTTGTGTGACATGTCTAAATTCTAAATTAATACTCGCTGTCGTTATCACTTAATGAAATTCTATGTAATATTATCATTGATATATAAATATTATAATCAGCGCCCAGCCTAAATCCTTAGACGAAGAAGACTGAAAATTTTTCCAACGAAACATCGTGGACGAAAATTAAAAAAGATTTTTAAAAACTAATTTCATAAGGTGGTGAAATAGGGAGGGAGAGGGGAGATTTATATAATTTTTTTTTAAATTAAATATCTTCAGAACAATTTCTAACCTAAACTATCTAAGTTAGATTCTTAAAATTTGGAGCTTAAATTTTGCTGGGATATTTTATAAATGCTTAGAAATGTTTCAATAACACCATTTCAATTTGTAAGTCAAGGCGACACTGTCTAATTTTTACACTTTTTTTTGGTTTTGACAGTTTAAAATAGAAATTGTATACAGGACGAAACCAGTAAAGCTCAGATGCTCAGAATAAAATGTTGTTAACTTTGACTTTTGCACTAATTACAGTGAGAACTTTAACGTATCTTAATCAGATATGTTAGGTTAGCAATTTTCCTGAACACACCCATTGAAACACCTTTTCAGTTTCATTATTGCAACTGCAAATTATCCTGCAAATTAACAATCCTCGTATCATCCTTCTGGCATCCTCTAAAGAATTCACCCGCCGTTCTGAGACCATCTGCCGTTCTGCTAGGCAAATCGTAAGTTGGCTATGCCACCACAGGGGATGCAGCGCACTACGAACATTTTTGTTGTTCATATGTCACGGTTGTCTCTTTTCATTAGGAGAGTCATTTGCTTTTTTGCTATCTTAATATAAAAAAAATAATGTAAATTTAATAAAAATAAATACAATATCTACTTAATCGATATTCCATTCCAGTATAATTACATAGAATTATTTTTCAATTGCTTGAAATAAATAATGAACGCTTAGCGCAGTATTATGGCGATATTCGAGAGCTGTCAGCTGCGGTCGGCGGACGGGCGGCCGCCATATTAAATCGTAAATATAGAAAAATAATTTTAACGCAAGAGGGTTCACTTTTCTCTGAGGCTTTCAATGACATGGGTCTTACTTATGGGTTTAATTACGGAGCGCGCATTATGTGGACACTTTTATTTATATCGAATCTATATAATTTTTCACCGGTACCTACATGTAGACCCTATTATTAGACTACGTTTAACTGCTGAAAATGCTAATAAATATTATGTTTTTATATCACAGGCTAGCCTCGCGTGCTTTATGTTAGCCTATTTGGCTTAGATCATGAGAACTTGCGCTCAATCCCCAGATCGGGCAATATTGGGGTTTTTTCGAGGGTTCTCTCAAAAATTCAAAACCTCAGTAGCAGCTTGGAGTCTGCGAAGAAGCAATTTGTTGCTCGGCCCCGTGCCTCAAATGAATAAGTATAGCAGCTGTCGGATTCAGTTATCTGAGGTCGCTAGTATTAATTATAAATATTACATCTGATTCACTTCTTTTTCGGCAGTCACTACCCCCGCATTTAGCATATTTAGAAAATTACTGAGTGCAGAACAAATCTTGGTCAGTCATGTCTTGTGATATGCTTTTCTTAACTATTAATAGAGGTTTTAAAAAAACCAGGCTTGATATCCATTTTGAAAGCCTTCCTAGTTTCTTAATCAAACTTAGAAAGCCTGGTGAACCATCTGCGAGCAGACAGATTGCATTAGGTATTAATTTTATAAAAAGCACAAAGATAATTGACCAGTGTTATTTTTCTTGATTTTAATTTTTATGATGTTACGAGTAGGTATTTTTACTCATTACGCTAAATTATTTACCTATAGTTTTTCTTTTAAAATTTAATTTTAAAATTTAAAAACATATCATCAACTCATTAAAATGCTGCGATAATCTGTTCGATTGTTAGATAGTATCCAGCGCTAAGGTATCCATAACCAAATTTGAATTTCATAACTTAATTACCAACGTATATCACATCACATCTTATGTGAGGAATTTTTTAATAAATAAATAAAAGAAATGTTAAAAATAATACTTACTTAGTGAAATTATACTTATTTGAATTGTAATAATATATTATTAATAATATATTAACCATACTAAATTGCAGGTTGATCCGTTGAGTAGCTTGAACTGGTGATTGATCAATCTTTTATATATATAGCAAACAAGCAAACGGAAAACCTGATGGAAAGAGACAACCGTCGTCTACAGATAACAAAGATGTTAATGATGTGTTGCTATCCATGTGGGAGATGGTAATGTCATATTATGAATAAGTTTACCGGCTACCTTATCCTCCAAACCGAATACGATAGTTACAAGCATTGATGCTTTTGCGACAGAGTTAGTCAGTGTTTCCGAAACCCATACATGATGTTGCATAATTCTACCCATACATGATGTTGCATAATACTCATGATGGTAGTGACAATAATAGCCAATAGTTTGCCTTTTACAAACTGCCTGGAGGAAAATCAGATGACTTATTCTTCAAAGGAGGATCAGACCAGCACGAGGAAAAGTTTTTCACGTCTCTACACACGTACGCAAATACATAAACGTAATAAGCCATAATAATATGTGCGAAGACCTAGACTCGTTAACAAATGTTTTTCTATGCAGAGACAAACTGAATCCTCAATAACAAAAGCGGTTTTACATTTGTCATCGCCACCGCTCTCTATGATAGACAGATCGTGCCAAAATAGTCGAGGCAAATTTTAATACCGAACAAACGAAAACGAATCCCCTACTATGGTTTTGAGGTAAATTTAGTATCGGTTAAAAAATCATTCGATGAAGTAATTGACGTTTTTATCGAACTAAATACATATTTTATAAAATGTCCCCTAATACACCACCAGTCTATAGGTTGGTATTAAGTTTTTATAGTTAGAATAAATCACAACAAATTGACGGTCCGTGAGAATCGAGTTCACATTTGGGCAATCTATAGGCGAATATAAATAAACAAATCCACGAGGCTAATCCTTCATAAAAGCATAACAATATTCTGATTCGGTAATAACCCAAGAACTTGTCTCAAATTTAGAACCGCTTATTAAAGCAATGACTGTACGATGTGTGTTAATAATACTAACTTTTATTTCATAACACGGATACAGAATAACATTTTTTAAAACACAAAATTTGTAGGTAGGACTTGAACATAAAGATTACTATAACTAGAATATTGTAAAGCTAAATATATATGCATGTTAATAAGGTTTTTATGATAACGTCATAAAAACCTTATTAACTTATTGTTATAAGCTTTGACAACGTCACGGGTGTCGGCTAGTTACAAAAAATTGAAGGCTCTTTAACATTCCATTGCTCCCAAATTTACTGAACTTATTTTGAATCGTTTGTATATAAATTGTATAAATTATTTATTATTATTAATATTGTTTATAATTATTAAAATACACATGAAAAATTCCGTTGGCGCAGTCCCTATTAAAGAATAGATTGTCTGCAATTTTACCAGGTAGATTAATTATAAAAGGCAAAAGGTAAACGTATCAGTAGTGATACGTTTAAGTGGTAGGGTTCTGCTACGTTTGGTACCACCGCTTTACCTATTCTTGTCGCAACAGCGTCATTATTTGTCACTTTCATGTTCCGGTTTGGAGGGTAACACAGCTGGTAAACTCATGCATGTGGCACTACCATTCCGCCACACGGATTAATTACATTTTTGTCGTCTATAGGTGATGGTCGTCTCTCTCCACCAGGAGAGCCATCTATTTATAATATAAAAAGAAAGTCTGTGTGTCTGGTACCCTTTATTGCTAAACCACTGAACTGATAACGTTTGGCATGGAGATAGTTGAAGCATGAGTTTCGCAACTTAAAAATCAACTTCTAAGAAGATGTAAGTTTGTATAATCAATTATATTGATGGCATAATATTACTTTACACGCGGGTGAAGCTGCGTGGTACTGCTAGTTGAAATATAAATTCAAAAAACAACAAATATAAAAAACAATAATAATATTATAATATATTATAATATTATTTATAATATCCGGTGACATTTTACTAATAGACAGATCATACGCCAACATTAATGCGTTTTAAAACAGTGCAAGCATAAATGTTACTATAACAACTAATATTTAGTACATGTGACGTGAGTGACTAAATGAAAGTTGAGCAATTACCTTGCTTTCATGTTGCTTTTTTTTAACGTAGACAACATCTACAGTTTTTGATATCATGCTAATATCCTAAAGTTCAACAGCAATCATAATGTGCTATTAGTTGGGTAGAGTTCTCAGGCAGAGTTACAAGTCAAAATTTGAGATACTTGAAGCCCGCGAATCAAGCCGACAATTACATAACATTTTTTTATTCATAAAATAGAAAACAAGCAGATAGTTCTCCTGTTTGAACGAAATAATCGTCGCCTGAACACAGCAAAGATGTTATCGGTGCATTGTTATCTGAGTGGCGGATTGTTACCACATGCCGAATACTTCATCTTACTATACCACTTAATTTACTAACTGTCTTACTCTTCAAACCGGAATACACATAAAATGTGTTCTTTTGTGCTAGCTGTTGACATAATTGAAAGTGGTGGATGTGAGTAGATAATTTATGCCGCTAGGGTAATCTTTTCTGTACGGACATTCGATGAGTTTAATCCATTTTCTAAGCCACCGTTATTCTTTTCGGTAACATTGAGGTCATAAAAAACAGTTCGCGAAAAATATCAAATTTGAATTATTTCAACTTTTGATTATTTATTTCCGCAAAGTAATACCTGAAAATTATATAAATAAATATCCCGTAAACTCCGATCTCCCGTAGTTATACCAGACGCTATATACCAATACTTTCTACTTCAATACATAATAATTTACTCTAATTATTACTTTTAGATATTTTGTAACAAAAATGTACACCTTGGCTATAATACCTATTTCATTTATGAATGAGATTTTCATTGAAATTAAAAATTAGTAGGCAAATAAAAAATGTATTTTCTTTGGAAGGAAGTTTGTTACGGGGCGTTGTGAAGGGATACCCTAGCTGGCAGAAAATTACCGTATCGTGAAAAAAGCGTAAGATATTTTATATTAAGTAAGTTTGTTCCTATCTGGTGTCCCACGATACCACACAGTATTACAGTACAGGAGAAGTTATTGAGGCTTTTTCGTGGTTTTTCTCGAAAGTTTAAAGTTTCAGTAGCAGTTTGGAATCGAGTGGAGTAGTTTATTACTACTCATAGGAGTAGTAATAAACTATCATCGGAAGAACGCTTAAAGCTGTCGGTCCCGTTTATCGCTAGAAATAGTCAATCGTCGTTAGCATGTCAGTAAAATGTGGCGATGAGGATTACCACTTATCTCGTCAACCCACAAACCGGTGAATCGTGGTGACCCGGAAAGTCTATTGATGTTCGGTTTACTCTGCCTAACCCGCAAACGAATCGAGCGTGATGATACTTTATGCGGTACACTACGGTACAGTAGTACTAATCATAACTAGTTGCTATTAAAAAAATCAATACGATGCATTTTCACCATGTGCCGACAGCGGAAAGTATAGATTATAAACAAATTAATTTCATAGTAGAGGATAGCCTGAAGCTACTTCGGACGTATCCGATAATTAGTGGCATATGTCCGCCGACAGATGGCGCTCATCCATTATTGCTAGTGACATTAGCGCGTGTTATGACCCTACCGTCTCTATTACCGCAGATTATATTAACGGATGGTTAGGCGAGATGAGGCATTGAGATCTAATGGGAATGACTGGAGGTGATAATAGTTTTGAAATTGATATTAACTTACACTGTACTGCTATATTTTACCATTTATTAGCACGGCTATGGATTTAAACAAATTTCAATAATGTAATTAGATGAGCGATAACATCACGCCCAACTTCTTAAAAGACGTGTAATTTATTTATTTATTTATTTAACTCTTCCTGTACAAAAAAAATATATCTATACACAAGTATTATATAAATATAACTATGTACAAAGGTGTGCTTATCTCTTTAAGAGATCTCTTCCAGCAAAACCTGTACAAAGACAGGTGTTGGAGAAAGTTTATAAAAATCAGGTAAGCGTACATTAGAACTTAAAAGCTTAACTCATGCAGCATATAGGTTCATGCAATTAAAATTAAACCAATAATTGTATTATTTAAAAAAAAAAATATTGAAAAAAAAATAGTAAAAAAAAACAGGAAAACCAAAAAGAGCTAATTTCCCAAATCGATACATCATAGTTAAATAAGTTAAACCATTACTCTAACAATAATAATAATAAGACCAGCAAAAAAAATTAAACAAAACTTATAATAAACTTAAACTTCTAAAAAATTTAAAAAAAAAATAATCGTGGTAACCTGAATGAAGTACCTAAATACTATACCCTGTTTAGGTATAACAATATCATGGACGCGTTTCCGCTCCAGTAGCAGCTATAAAATTGTTCACACGTTAAAATGACTTGTAAATAGTTTAATTTAATAAAGTATTTTATATTTCTGATATCTCGATTGGTCTTAAATTCACTGGGATTTTCACCCGGATCCGAAGGAGTTAATTATCCTTGAGATGTGGTTTCCAATTTTTTACTTTCTACCGATATTTTATCTTATATATTCTTATCTATCTTCTGCAAAATGTAATGTAAGTAATAGAACAAAGTTGCCGAAGACCTGAAAATTAAGGGAGACCCCAGCCGTACAATAGTCCATTCACGTCAGTGACACAAACAGAAACACACAATTTATGTACTCAACGCATGTTTCACATCGTAACCGAAGCATCTTTAGGAGACTCAAATAGAACTTTTCTGTATTCGACTCTCTTGAATATGTTTCGGTATATCCACAATTAAATAATTAAAATGGCTTGACTCACTTCCAATCGGTGTAGGTTCTGGTTAGTTTCAGACCTATATAAGGTCTTTCATTAATTGGTGTTGATTAAGGAAACTACTCGGAACCATTGTCAATTAGGTGTGCGTAAAATTGTTTTAATGTCACATGAAAGATTTAATGGTGTAGGCATAGATATTAAAACTGTTTTCTATGCTAATTCTTTTTTATTTACGACTACGTATTGAAACAAAACTGTGTACAAAACATTTCAGTTTATTTAACAAACAAGAAAGTTTGGGATTAATTGCTCCTCATACTAATCTTCTATATTTATTTAGTAATATGAAAGAACATTTGTAATATTGTAATATATTATTTATTAAAAAGAAAAAGAAGACAAGCTCGCTGAGTTTCTTCCGTCGAATCTACAAAGTCTTCGGTCGCATATCGATCCAGTAGTAATTCTAACAATGTTGACCTGTCAAAAGTACCTGTAAAGGTTTATCTAAACTAATATTATGTAGAAGGAAGATTTGATTTTTGTTTGTTTGTTACGATTTAACTCAAAAACTACTAGACTGATTTTAAAAACTCTTTCACCTTTAGAAAGCTACATTATCCGAATGTGACATAAGCTACTTTTTATTCGACAATACAAAGGAGGAAATATAATTGGTCGTGCAAACAAACTTGTAATAACTGTTAGTTTCAATATAAATCGTTTATGATTTGATTTTGATCTGCTATTTGAAAATGAGAATTAATACTAAATTTTCTAGGCTCGCTGTAAAGCTCTCAGATTAGCTACATAAATATGCGTTACTGATGAAATACCGTCAAAAGTTGCGGCTGTGTCGGGGAAATGCATGTAGAAATTCAGCACCAACTTTTACGGGAATATTTAAAAGCAAGGTGCGAAGGAAATTTTAAACTTACAGTGATGCGGGTTGAGTTTTCAAAATCCATCGCGTGTAATGAATTGAAAACGATATGTATTACCTCGGGAACGATTTCACAAGACTATTTTTACTTACATAAAACTGGTACTATTCATAAACAACTAGTTCTGCTAATACCTATACTAAATCTATCATATTTGTATATGTTCTAGTTGTTGTTTCTGGTTTACAGAAGTTAAAGCGGTGGGAACGAGAGATGGGCCTATTGCCCTTTTATTTTTTTATATTTTTTTGTATCGATATAAGATAGCATACAAGCAGACCCATCTGCTAAGCAGTAAAGAATTAGTGATAATATATCTAAAATTCCGCAAGTTAAAGGAAAAACTGCAACCGATAAATTCACACGCACTTAGACTGACTTAACTTTAACCGAAAATACTTTGTACTGCCGCACCGAATCTGTTTGTTTAAACAATGGAATTAATTGCTTGTACCACAACGGACGGATTGCAGAATAGTTGCCAGTTCCTACGCTCAAACTGTGCATATTTTACTGTCTAAACACCGCCGCTGTCCATTTATATTGCCCAACTCACTTGTGAAATTCCTTTGACTTCCCGTTACGTTGGATTAACAAAGTTATTCTTGTATTTACCGAACTTGTTATACCCACAACCAAACGTTTCGACCAAAACAGATATTTAAAAATAATATAATCACGCCTGTTTCCTTGCGGGATATACAGGGTAAAAGGTCGGCTGCAGAAGGTCATTCGTTCAAAGCGCATCGGTTTTAATTGTTGGATTTTTCATTTATTTCGGAAATAGTATTATAAATACATTAGGATATTTTAATAGAATAATATTTAAGAAATAATTTGAGTCAATTTTTACCCAACAAACCAAATTGGTAAAAAAGCGCGATAAGCGACAGTTCCTTTTTTCCATCAGTATATTTATCTGCTTGTTTGCTAGCGTATGATATCATTTACTGCACTTTTTAGTTAAGTGTAAGCTTTCCGCTAAAATAGGTAAGTAACCATTGAAAAGACGAAGCTTATTCTATAACAGTTTTAATTAAGCCTAGATAAAATTTTAGTCATGTATTTAACAAAAAAAAAAAAAAGAAAAAACAAATTCTTATGATTCTTTGCTAAAGCGAATCCATCGTGTAAGGGCCCTGCTGGATCTCCACCGTACGTTGGTTTATCAACTAGAATTTGTTGTTTGTTTCGAAATGGCTATTGCAGTTGACCTTATGGGTCGTTACTGCGTCACCGGGCTTTTTGGGCGAGCAGAGTGCTCAACCAGAACTTTCAACTAGAATGATGTTGTGATCCAACTTTTAAAAGCATTCAATTTTTTCTTGCAATAACCGAGATCCACAGCTATTGTCGTCATTCAAGGTACGGGTTGTTAACACACCAATGAACTTCGGGTTGTGAGGTTTTTAGAAAAAAAAAACATTAATGGTTTTTGTCGACCCGGGTATTTTAACTGAGACTAAATTTGCGTCGGATAAGCCACGACTAAAATACGAGTTTCATGTCGTAATTATATATTTTAAATTCAATAAACGTGTTATTTATATTAATACTAGCTGTTGCCCGCGACTTAGTCCGCGCGGACTTCGTTTACTCCGCACAGCTCCTCCCTCGTAGGTGCTAGTGTGATAATATGTAGTCTATATTATGTTGACCCGACCTGTTAGTAATATTTATGTAAAATTTGAAGTAAATCCATGCAGTACTTTTTGAGTTTACCCCGGACATACATTACTTTCCTACGATTTTATTATATGTATAAATTCGTAATTAAAAAATATGCTATGTAATGGCAATCAAGTAATTTAACTTGTTATATTTGTGTTGTATCAAGCTCGACTCACACTTGACTGGTTACACCAAACATTGGCAGAGCTAACATACAACCTTCAACATACGTGTTACAAATAGTAAATCTAGGTGAATTACAGTCATTACCTCCCCGTAATATAGCGCTTTCCTCGCTGTACGGACGGGCTGCGGTCACCCCCCGACCGCAACTGATTACAGCCATGTTCGAATATCGCTAAGACGACATTTCAATAACCTGTTATATACCACATAGGTGATTATTAATAATAAATATTTGATTGGGTTTATATCTCTATAAAATCTTAAATTATTTATAGCTGTAACAGATTTTCGTATTATCTGTTCCAATTGTGTCGTCACCCACCTCTCTCGACTGTCACTGGTAGTGAAATGTTCAACTTTTCATATGGGTTTTTTTGTTCATATGTATTTGGTCACCTGTTACCACTCGCCATAAAAGCAACTGGTATTTTCTTTATAAAAACCTCAGGAATAATATAATCTATTTTTTTCAGTACACATCATAACAATCTTTTCAGCTTTAGAATATAAATAAGTAAATTAAATATGTGTTATTGCGCTGGTTCCCTTACAGAATAGACAGTGTAAATAGAACCTCAATAGATGTTCAAATTAATTCCAGACATTTCTATTTATTTTTTATTCTTCAGTTTTTTAAAACCAAGAATTAACAGCAAATAAGCAGATGTCGTCTATAGACACTGAATGTGCGTTGCCATCCATGTGACGTAATATTAATTATACATACACAAAGTTACCAGCTACCTCATCCTCCAAACTGGACAATAACAGGCATTGATGCTAAAAATATGTACGGCAGTGGTACCAAACTCGGGCGTGACGTTGCAGAACCACAAACAAGTAAACAGGCTATATATTAAATCAAAGAGGAAGAACATAAAGTAATGCATATCAAATAGCGGTTTTATTTATGACAGAGACACTTCACACAATAAGTTAGCAGTCGGTTATTCGTGCTTAGCCGCGTCGCCACGAACGTGACTGAGAAATGCACCAGGTCACGTCTAAGACTCGCGAGACGCAGCCTCAAGACCACATTAGTTTTATTTGTCTTCTATTGCGTACTAACAGTTTTAGTATCGTCTACAAATCAAAAACAAGTTCCATGCAAAGTTTATCTATTGTGGATTTGTTTTTAAATTGCTTCTTGACTTGAAACATTTTTAAAATGACACTGAAACATATAGGTACCAGAATATAAAAATAGACCGTAACGAAATTGACTGTATCATCTTATCTTAATACAAAACTACCATACTATTTTTAGGTTCAGGTATAACATTAAGGAAATCCATAACTGGATGAAGAAAAATACTTAATTTGGAAATTTTGCGATGCCACTAAAAGAGAAAAAATAAAAAACGATATAAGTAATGGAACAAACTTACCGTAGACCTGAAAAATGATGAAGACCCCAGCGGCACAGTTATCCACCCTCGCCCACCACACTTTATACCACGACTGTAGCAAGCACGAAAGTATACAGTATATGCACTCAACGCACATTCCACTTCGCAACCGAAGCATCTTGAGGAAAAACAAACACCATTTCACTCAAAAATAGCCGAAGTAAGAAGTCACGTTGAATGAAGTTTGGGCAAATTTACAAATTAAATAGTTTTCTTCGGTGAACTAAAAAACGAATAGTCTCACAAATTTGAATCAAGTATCAATTTTTTTGCTATTCTACACCAA
This sequence comes from Apodemia mormo, assembly GCA_036924255.1. Taxonomy (NCBI): domain Eukaryota; kingdom Metazoa; phylum Arthropoda; class Insecta; order Lepidoptera; family Riodinidae; genus Apodemia; species Apodemia mormo. The sequence continues at coordinate 1,325,091 of JAUPFN010000017.1, read as the reverse complement.
AAGAAACTTGAATGAATAAAGTTTGTTTGAATGAATGGTTGACCTAAACAGTATATACTTATTCGTGCAGTCTGTGATGCAACACTAATTGTAGAAGTTTGTTGTAGCTCTTAGCAAAAGTCACTATTAGGTACCTTGCAACGTACACGTATGATGCTAATGAAGAAACTTACTGAATAACCTTATTTTATTACAACCAATTCTTAAAGTTCTACTCCATAGTTTTGTTATGTCTCGAGTATATTATTTCATAGGGTATAAGCGTTAATAGCTACGATGGAGGTAGTAAACATTTAATACGACGGACGATGATTCAAGTCCAATCTATGATTCACGTTAATAACTGTTTAAAGCTTTTATTTTCTGAAAAAACGTCGTGTTTGTGGAGTGGACCGACTCCTCAAGAGGTAGGAGGTTTTTAATTTGCTTGTTTGTTTTTTTTTTTAATTTGTTACCTCGGAACTTTCTTATGAACCGACTTGGGATACAATTTTTGTTTTGTCTGGGAGAATTTACTTCCCTTTTGATCCAATAGAAATTCTGCAACAATCTAATTTGGGTTTCAGAATTACAGAAGTCTGGAAGTCGATTATCGGTTGATAACATCACGATATTATATAATTACTTTTATTTCTAAGATAACCATGCTTTACTTTTGGATAAAAGAGATACATATTATGTTAACGCAGTCGAATCAGTGCACAAAGTTTCATGCAAATCTAGCCGTTGAAATAGGATCAAGTAACAGAGATCCACGTATCTTCATAAATTTTCACATGTTTCTTAGAATAATAAAATTGCTTTGAAATTTAGAAAATTTCCTACATGGTTAGGTAGAATACTCTTCGCACCTGTAGAAAATAAATTCGTCCATAAATTATTAAATTATTTTTTTAAATTAGAACATTATATTGACTATTTCTTGCTACATATCAGAAAAGCCATTTTTACACTTACTCCAGCGGTTTTATAAATAATTTTGTAATACATACATATGTATGAGGACAACAAAAAGTTTTAATTTCATTTAAGAAAATTCTATAAAATTATTGAAGCTAGGAGTTATTAAGCTAAATATTTTTCAGTATAAATGATTCTTTAATTAATTTGAAACAATCATAACCTATAACACTGAAACAGACATAAAAATAAAGTATGTTTTACGACATAATTGCGAAATGAACTTTATTCGTCAGTTGTTTTAAGATGGCGGCGTGTATTTTATGTGTTTAATGTGTAACATATTGAATTGGCGCTCGAAGGCACCATTGGTTTATTTCCTCGTATAATAAAAGCGGGTGTATAAACCATTTCACGGCATCAAAGCTCTTACGTTACAGAGCACTTGTATTTCAGACACTGTTTATAGCTTTCACGACAATAATAACATAATATCCTCTTATTTCAAATTAATTAGTCTCGTATATTCTAAACTTTTTATCATCGGCACTTGGTGAAACTCCATTTTAACTAGCTAGCTGATAACACTTGTACTGTTTCACAATAAGATAATTATATTTTTTTATGACCCTGAGGATGCTTGTGTAAGCGAAACCGGTCGGGAATTAAATTAATTATCTTATTGTGAAACAGTACAAGTGTTATCAGCTAGCAAATATTGTGTTAATTAGTCTTGCCTTATTAATAATCAAGTTTTAGGTGTTATCACATATTTCTGAGTAACCTGTCACTTTTAATTATAAATATATATGTTGTACAGCTGTATGAGCTTAGAATTAGTAGGATAACGTAGAAGTTATATAGTTTAACTTAATTTTAACAAGGGTCTTACTAGTATCTTAAAATAATTGAATTCGTTGCTCATCTCTTTAAATTTTAAAATGACAAGATTCTATTCAAGAGAGACAATCTTAGAACCACTCGTATATATATAGGTAAATTTCTACGACGGCCGATATGTAAATAAAAATCTATGCCAATTACGTTGCGAAATAAGCATAAAGTGTGAAACATTCGCAGATTTAGCATGTTCTCACAGCTTAACTGCCCCATTGGTCGAGTGGTCAGTCACCCTGACTACGCAATCGACGGCGCTCTGTTTCGATCACCGGCAAGAACAAGCGTTTGTGTGATAAAAAAATGTTTGTGTAAACAATTTCTCTCTCTGGCTTTTCTGATCAATAGAGATAATCATCGCCTACACACAGCAAATTTATAATGGTACGTTGTTATCCGTGTAGCGGGTTGTTATGCCACATGAATAAGTTTATCGGCTACCTTATCCTCCGAATCGGAACATGACAGGGATAAGTATTGATAATTGTAAAGCGGTGCTACCAAAGCTAGGCGAGACGTTACAATGTATCAACTGCTCTACCACCTAGTAAATCACGATGGTAGTGACTCTTATGGCCAATCATTCGCCTTTAACGGACTGCTTCGCAGCATGGCAGAAGGTCTATTCTTCAAAGGGGGCTCCGATTCACGTCACATTTAACACTATTACGAGCACATTGTTACATGATATTCTTGTTTAAAAAAATAATAGGATTAAAATAAATAACAGTAAATTAAACTACAACACATGCAGAATGTATTATATAGATATAAAACTAATCTGTCCGCACGTTAGTCTGTAATTTGGCTCCGGTTATTTTTATGTGGCTATAAAGTTCCTGCAGGATGCGTCAAGATAATCTATTTTCATTACCGAATATAAAATGTTATTTAATTCCGATATGCTGAAATATGAGTTTACGAAATTTAAAAAACTAATAGTCTCAAAATTACATTAACAAAGGCTCGTTCTTTACTAAATAAAACATACTTTACCGTTTTAAGATCACATTCTTCATTTATTTATTTATTGAAAATATAATAAAATATAAATCTTACCTGCACAATCAGTACACTTCTTTGTATTCAATTACACTTAAATCAAAACAACAAGTCATATTATTTAATTAAAAATTGATGAATGATAATAACCAAGAATTTATGAGGCTGTATTTGAATTAGAAAAACTATACTGATTATCAACTCCATGTAAGTTAAGTATTTTAATACCTATAAAAAAGTGTAATCACATCCGGTTCCGTTGCGGGGTAAGCAGAGTAAAGTGAACGTCTATAGACTTGCCGGTTCACCGCGACTCACCGGTTTTTCGGTTGGCAAAATAGGTGGTGATCCTTATCGCCGCATTTATGGACTTATTAACGGTTATTGACTATATCTAGCGAAAACGGGACCGACAGAATCCGAACGACTCATCCTAACGGCACGGGAGTAGTAATACACCACTGGCGGAGTGGTGTATTACTACTCCCAACTCCGTGCTGCTACTGAGATTTTATCGAGAAAAACTCGAAAAAGCGTTTATAACACCTTTGCCCGACCTGGGAATCGCACCTCATGATCTGAGTGGAATAGGTTACCCCTAGACCACGAGGCAATCTAGACCATATAAATAATTAAAAAAGTCAAACTACGTAAAAATTATTCCCCGAAGGGATAAAACAAGTGATAAGGGCATTTTATTTGATAGCTAACACAACATCATTTTTTAAATTGACAACTTTTGTTTTTCCAGGATGCCAATTGCCATATTGAATTTAGTGTAGATACGTCGCAGGACGTTCAGAATTAGCGATTGTTTTTATTTGGGCTCCTACTGCCTTCTTCTTCGAATGAAATATACAGTTTTCAGGATCCTTTTCCGAAATTTTCATTTTACCTGATGTCTGTAACTTATTCAACGAAGACAACAGGAGCCTAAATTTTTTATTACGCAAGTAGATTAAATAATGGTTCAAAAACCTAAAACATTTGCTTTTATAAAATTCAAGTTAAAAAAATAAATTTAAATTAAAAACAGTGTAAATAATATAAAAATGAATTGCATTGTAAAACAAGGTGGGTATTTTTGTAGGTTATCTATTGATACCATGCACCCCACACTTTTTTTACAATACAATATTTATATTATTTAAATGGTTCTTAATTTAAATTTATTTTTTAATTTGGATTTAATAAAAACGAGGGTTTTTTTAAAGTTTTTTTAAACTTCTATATATTTTTTGAGGCAATAATGCATGAGGTGTTGAAACTTCTGAGTAAAAGTACGAAATTTATGATTATATGTGGAGATTTTAATGAAGACATATTGACAACTGACAATTTATCAATTACATTTTTGGCTTTATTTAAATCTTTAAATCTAAATCATATTTTTAATGAGCCCACGCGGATTACTGCAAAATCTGCAACATGTATTGATAATATATTATATAACTGCGACATTCTATTTAAAACAATAATTAATTTTCTAACATCAGATCATAGTGGTCAAATTATTAGTTTCTTAAGTATAAAAGAAAGTAAAAATATAAAAATGATACAAAAAAGGAAGATTACTCAAGCTCGTCTAGTGACATACAAACATAATATTCTTAACCACCTATCAAAAATAAACTTCGATGCAAATAATTCAAAGACATACTGTGGGCATTTTTTTAAAATTTTTAAATAATAATATTAATAACATTTTAAACTAAAGAAAATGTGTGTCAAAACTAAGGTAAAGTTTAGTGATTGGGCAACTCTAGGAATTTACAAGAGTAGAGACACTCTATATGATCTCTATGCCCAAAAAAATTACAATCATAGCAAACAATTCTTTGATTGTATAAAGAAATATTCGAAAGTGTTTAAGAAAGTGTGTGCTATAGCAAAATCTCTACATATTAGCAACGAAATTAAAAAATCTAGTGATAAACCAAAAAAAAGTATGGAGAATCATAATTTAATTAAACAAAAATTATTGAATTTAGTGTAGGTAACATTACATGGCCTTACACAGATAACTGAGATAGCTCTGAAATTTCTGGTATTGAATTCAGTATAGGTACCGTTGCATGGCGTTACGTTACATATTACTAAATAGTTACGTGTACCTAAAAGTAAGATCGCTCTGCACTTTCTATTATTGAACTGAATACGTGTAACGTTACATGGCCTTACTTACTTATTACCTACCCCGCAAAAAAACAGCCATGATGATACCTCCTAAAAAATCAATCAATACAGTTGCATTGACGTACATGGCGTTAACCCTTTTAATCGTAACAAGACGATGATAAGCAAAGAGTCTTTGTCAGATTCAGTTATAATAAATGAATGTTTAGACAAACTGTTAGAATATCCTATGATGTTACACGTCAAACGAATTGTGAATTCAAATTAAATAAGGACATCCCTTTTCCACACCATAATTCCATGTTATACTGAACATACCTTACCCATGATTAAGCCTATTAATGAAAAGGGTCTCTGTAAGTGCTTATTAATATTTCGACTAACTGTACATGCTCTCAATCATTATGTGATGAATAAAACATCTTTCAATTGATACTCGTTGTGAAATTGACCAATATTTAGACAACTTTTATTTTTTAATTATTTTTGTAATGATATACTATAGCGGTATTGTATGTCGTTAGAATTCATAGGCTGGTTTATAAAATTACAAAAATCAAAAAGTAATTAAAATGTCTTAAAGTTTTTGGAATTTAGAAAGATAGCAAACAATCATACAGGTCTTCTCGTTGAGAATTAACCATCAATTATGTATATTAAATATGTATTTATATAAATTAGCTGACTATTTTTACCTCATTTCCCCGTGTTGGCTCCGGGCTTCTTTGTGGAATAGACCAACTGCCGTTCTGCCAGGCAGGTCGTAAAAGGCGACCGATTGGCTATGCGAGTCACTACCATTGTAGCTACTAGGTGGTAGAGTTCTTCATTGTCTCGCCCGGGTCTGATACCACCGCCTTACCTATTCCTGCCGCAATAGCGTCAGTGCTTGTCACTGTCGTGTTCCGGTTCAGAGGGTAAGGTAACCGGTAAACTTATGCATTTGGCACTAGACTTCGCCACAAGATAGCAATGCATCATTAACATTGATTGGTCTTTTGCGTGAAAAATCAAATTATAGATTAAAAATGAAAAAATATAACAACCCACGTGACGCTTTATCATTTGATTTGTTGCGCAAGAGATGCCACGCTTTGCAACGGAAATGCTATAGTCACTACGTTCATTATATTGAATCTTGCCTCAGGTCTAATCCTAGGCTTTTTTGGTCTTTTATAAAAAACAAAAAGGCTAAATCAAGCTCTTATCCTTCACTTATGTCTTATGGAGGTGCTAGAGCTTCACAAGGTCCAGGAGTCTGTAACTTGTTTGCTAAACAATTTTCTTCCACCTACATCAAGGACAAAATGCCGTCTGTGGATCTGTCTTCCACTTTAACAAATGCAAATAACTTTCTAAGTACACTTTCATTCTCAAGCACTGAAGTCTGTAAGGTTATCAAGAGACTTGATTCCACTAAGGGTCCTGGAACAGACGGCATTCCATCTTTCTTTGTTGTGAAGTGTGCTGAGTCCCTCGCTTACCCTCTATCAATTTTATATAACAAGTCGCTGTCCTTGGGTCAATTTCCAAAACTTTGGAAAAAATCTTTAATCGTACCGCTATATAAGAGCGGTGATCTAGGCCAGGTAGAAAACTATAGACCCATATCGATTTTATGTGTGTTTGCTAAAATCTTCTAGAAACTTATCCATCATGTTCTAGAGTATTACCTAAAACAAGTTTTGACTCAGCATCAACATGGTTTCATGAAAGGCCGCTCTACTTCAACTAATCTTGTAACTTTAGTGCAATATTTGACTAAGGAGGTTGATTCCCGAAGCTCGGTGGATGTAATATACACTGACTTCAGTAAAGCTTTCGATAGGGTACCTCACGAATTACTCCTAACAAAATTATCCCGTTTCGGTATTGGGGGCAATCTTTTGAACTGGTTCAAAACATATTTATGCGATAGAGAGTCTGTGGTAGTAGTAAACGGTTATACGTCAGATAATTTTAAAGCTCAGTCTGGTGTAGCTCAGGGGAGTCACTTAGGTCCGATTCTCTTCAACATATTTATTAATGACTTGCCGCTAATAATCCTTAACTTAAATGTCTGCTATTTGCCGATGATCTACATATATATAGACGTGTAGACGACATTGCCGATGTTAGTCTTCTTCAAGCTGATATTGACAGATTGTCAGGTTGGTGTGATCGCAATGGTATGTCATTAAATGTCAAAAAATGTTTTGCACTACGTTTTTCTAGAAAGAAAACGACTTTGATAAGAACCTACAACATAAATGGACAAAATTTACAAAACGTTAACGACCTAAGGGATCTTGGAATAACACTAGACTCAAAGCTTAGATTCGACGTTCATATTGATACAATTTGCCATAAAAGTCTTCAAATGCTCGGTTTTATCACTCGCTCTTGCAATGCTTTCAAGAAGCCACAATCAAAAATAATTATTTACAATGCTTTGGTAAGATCAAAACTCGAGTATAGCTGCTTCGTATGGAATCCGCACTACAAAGTACATGTGGAGCGCCTTGAAAGAATTCAAAAGAAATTTCTTCGCCATCTTTCTTACTCTGATTTTCTCGCCAAAAAGTTGCCTAACTATTCAGACCGTCTCCTCCACTATAAAATGATCTCACTAGAAGATCGTCGCCAATTTCATGATTGTTTATTTTTCTATAAACTATTAAATGGATATATAGATGCACCGAATCTATTAGCTGGCATTAATTTGCGGGTACCTTCACGTATCCCACGCTCTGGTAAATTGCATCTTTTTCACATCAACCAATTCAAGACTAACCTTGGCCAATTTTCCCCACTAAATAGAATGTCTACTACTCACAATAAATTCATTACCAACCTTAATATAGACACATTTTGCAATAATGTAAATACTTTTAAAAGGTTGGTGTTTTCTGCTTCCTCTAGAAATGTAAATATTTAGTTAATAGAATTACTTGATGCTCATAACATATTATTATTTATTTTCTTTTTGTTTTTTTTTGTGTCCTATAAGTTTAACATCTTAAAATTACAGATTCTAAAATTTTGTTTACTTTTTTTATCTATTATTAGGAGTATATCCGTATTTTTTTTTTTATTTTTAGCTTTAATTTTCAGCATCACTATTGTTTTTGTATTATTGTTTTATTTTTTCTAATCTAAATACAGTATGTTATAAAGTCCAGACCTTCTGTCAATTTGTAATGTCTGTTTAAAATATATGCAGTAAAAATAGTGTTAAGTTATAATTATTAGAATGTTGTTATTGCCTATAACTGAGGCAACACTTAGACCATAATAACACAGGTCAACAAAAAAATTTTTCTTTTCTGAGTCTGATATTTAGTGACCATTTTCTGATTATATACATCGAATGGTAAACAGAAACGCTATTAACAATCAATAAACTTTGATTTTGTACTTTATAAAATGAAAACTAAATGTAAACTAAACTAGATTTTTTGAAGAGCCATGGCATTTATGGTGTACCTAAGAGAGGAGTGGGGGGACTACTGTTCATTTTCTAAAGTTTTTTTGTATTCTTTTTTGTATTTTTGTGTTTAGCTATGCCGTATTTTATAATTATATTAATAAAAATGTATAATTGATAACTTGTTTTCCTTTTAAATATAATTGAATTTTAAAAATAGAGCTTTTCCATAAAATTTGAATTTTCGTGCTGGTAGCTATAAAAGCAAACTTTATTAGATAAAAATATTTTTTCATTCTTTAGTTAGGCATAAGTAATCAGAATCAAAGGTACAGAACTCAGACTCAAAATTCATGTTGACCTGTGTAATTGTAATTTGTCGTTTTGAATGTATTTAGTGTTTGTCTTGTTGGCAGTACTCAATAAATAAATAAATAAATAAATGAATAAATAAATAAATAAATAAATAAATAAATAAATAAATAAATAAATAAATAAACAAATAAATAAACAAATAAATAAACAAATAAATAAACAAACAAACAAACAAACAAACAAACAAACAAACAAACAAACAAACAAACAAACAAACAAACAAACAAACAAACAAACAAACAAACAAACAAACCCCCCCCCCCCCCACCCCCCCCCCACCCCACCCCCACCCCAACACCCCAACAACCCCCCCCAACCCCACCAAACACCAACCCAACCAAACACACAACACACCCACCCCACAACAACAACAAACCAACAAACAAACAACACAACCAAACAAACAAACAAACAAACAAACAACCAAACAAACACACAACAACAACAAACAAACAAACAAACAACAAACAAACAAACAAACAAACAAACAAACAAACAAACAAACAAACAAACAAACAAACAAACAAACAAACAAACAAACAAACAAACAAACAAACAAACAAACAAACAAACAAACAAACAAACAAACAAACAAACAAACAAACAAACAAACAAACAAACAAACAAACAAACAAACAAACAAACAAACAAACAAACAAACAAACAAACAAACAAACAAACAAACAAACAAACAAACAAACAAACAAACAAACAAACAAACAAACAAACAAACAAACAAACAAACAAACAAACAAACAAACAAACAAACAAACAAACAAACAAACAAACAAACAAACAAACAAACAAACAAACAAACAAACAAACAAACAAACAAACAAACAAACAAACAAACAAACAAACAAACAAACAAACAAACAAACAAACAAACAAACAAACAAACAAACAAACAAACAAACAAACAAACAAACAAACAAACAAACAAACAAACAAACAAACAAACAAACAAACAAACAAACAAACAAACAAACAAACAAACAAACAAACAAACAAACAAACAAACAAACAAACAAACAAACAAACAAACAAACAAACAAACAAACAAACAAACAAACAAACAAACAAACAAACAAACAAACAAACAAACAAACAAACAAACAAACAAACAAACAAACAAACAAACAAACAAACAAACAAACAAACAAACAAACAAACAAACAAACAAACAAACAAACAAACAAACAAACAAACAAACAAACAAACAAACAAACAAACAAACAAACAAACAAACAAACAAACAAACAAACAAACAAACAAACAAACAAACAAACAAACAAACAAACAAACAAACAAACAAACAAACAAACAAACAAACAAACAAACAAACAAACAAACAAACAAACAAACAAACAAACAAACAAACAAACAAACAAACAAACAAACAAACAAACAAACAAACAAACAAACAAACAAACAAACAAACAAACAAACAAACAAACAAACAAACAAACAAACAAACAAACAAACAAACAAACAAACAAACAAACAAACAAACAAACAAACAAACAAACAAACAAACAAACAAACAAACAAACAAACAAACAAACAAACAAACAAATAAATAAATAAATAAAACATCTTTGGTGTGTATAGGCGATGGTTGACTCTTTCAGGTCAGGAGACCCATCTGCTTCTTTACTATCTCATAAAATAAAAAAACCTCAAACGAAAACATAACACTGAGGAACACTGACACTGTTAAAACAGGAAAGGCAGTACACGGTAGTACTCATATTAATCTCCTTCGAGACCGTATAAATTTTAATATCAAAAAGAGTTAAAATTCTAAGACCTAATCTACATATATCTACTTATATTATAATGAGGTAAAGTTTGTTTTGTGAGTTTGGTTGTTGAAAGTAAAGTCTGGAACTACTGACCGATTTTTACCACTGGTAAAGGACCTGTAGCTATATTGCTTCTAAATAAAATAGGCCACATCTTATTTCAATTTTCCCGCGGGATCGGGACTAACGCGGGCTATACGGCGAGGAATGGCTAATTTAAAAGAAATTATTTGTACATTTTAAACGGCTACGGCTACCATTCCCATCTCAATAAATGGAGGCAGAGCTTTCTGATGCCGTTACAGTTCACGCCAAAGAATAAATTATTATTAACCTTCCTTTTAGACAGACGGTTAAAACGAGCAAAAGCGTTTCAAGCTATTATGATCGTAACTACTAGATGACAGATATCTATTCCATTCACCACATACACCATGTTAATGCCTGTGCTCCCCTTAAAGTATAAACCATCTACCTTTCTGCCAGGCAGTTCGTAAAAGGTAAACGATTAGTTATACCCGTCACTTCCTTCGTGATTCCTAGATGGTAGAATTCTGCAATATTTTGCCCGGGTTTAGGTCAATAATAATTAATTCTTGTCACTGTCGTGTTCCCGTTTGGAGGGTATGCTAACCAGTAAACTTATGCATGTGATATTGATATCCAGCCACAAGATTAGAACCATTTTCTTGTTTGCCATATAATATATAAAATAATTATACTATCTTGAAATATTCTGTCATCGGTCACCACCGGATAAACTATTCCTTCTTTAATATATTATGTTATATAAAAAAAAATCACAGGCCAGTTGCACAAAAGTTTCAACAGATAATAGTCCAACTTTTAGCAGTATAATTAGAATCCATGAGAAACGAAATTAAACTCTATGAAGTGAACAATATGGTTCATATAACAATGGAGGCAAACACGGTTCGTTAATGAAAACTAATATTGAATCAGCGCCGAGCGAATTATTGACACAGAGCAGTTTTTGCAGACCGTGTTTTTCAATCATTATAAGTTATTGCCATATCGGTTCTCTTTTTGTTTGCTTTCATTTTAAATAAAGTTAAAACAGAGCTTGTTTCACCTTTAAATAAACTAGGAGTTTTTATAATACTCTTTCTATTCTCTTCACAATACTTCCGTGTCTGTTCAGACTCCCTTCAAAGAGTAGAATATATGCTATTCTGACAGGTCGTTATTTTGTATAAGACAATCAGACAATCAAAGGCTATCAGGTCACTACCATCGTGTCCTTTCATCCCTATCAAGCACAAGTCCGTTTGTGCATGGAATACTGCTCTCACCCCTGGGATGGATCTGCAAATTACCAGCTGGAGACGCTTGAAGCGATAGAGAGGCTCATAAATGATGCAAAGAGCCTCATAAACGATGATGATCTCGTAGGCAAAAAATTTCAGAGCCTCATTCATTGACGCTGAGTGGTTAGTTTTTCTGTCTTTTAACGGATACATTTTGGAGAGTGCATTGCAGAATTGCTCGACTTAATCCCACCATCCCGATTTTTATCAATCGTCGAGGCGCACAGATTCTAGGCATCGCCATATGGTGGACGTTCCACGTACCCGGACAGCGGTTCGACTCGATATTCTTCATTCGAACCGCAGGGGACTGAAACATGCTTCCTGAGTCTGTGTTCCCCGAGGGGTACAATCTGGGGATATTCAAAAGAAGAGTAAACAGGTACCTTATAAGGAAGCGCGTTCCATCTTAGGCCTTATCTTAGCTTACCATCAGGTGAGATCGTGATCCTGCGCTTCTCTATCGAAAAAAAGACTACTAGGTGGTATAGTTCCGCAATGCTACCACCGCCTTTCCTATTTCTACCACAAAAGCGTTAGTGCTCCTCGTTGTCGTGGTCTAGTTTAAAGGTAAGGCAGACGGTAGACTTGGGCATGTGGCCTTACCATCCCACCACACTTTACAATTGACTTCTTTAGTTTCCATAGGTCTATTTCCATAAGGAGACTCAGCTGCTTCTTTGTTATCTGGTGGTTTAAAAGAATAAATATCTTCACACCAGTATCCACGAAGGGGCAGTAAGAGGTACAACAAGTGCACCCACGATTAGCCGAAGATACTTGGCCTCACAAATGTGATAGGTGGCAAGCCTATCGCCAACCGGGCACTTTCCAGTCCCGGGCAACTTTGTGTTTATCAGAAAACTGAAAAAACACTTTTTTTCATGCCCGAACCGAGAGTCGAACCCGAGACCTCATGTGGTTAACGTCAACGTTAGACCACTTGACCACAAAGGCGATCGGTATACAAGAAAAGATTCTGATATTGGAGTCAGTAGTTACATAGTCCGGAACACGACAATGACAAACGTTGGAATAGATAAGGTGGTAGTATCAGATACCAAGGCGAGATGTTGCTAAATTCTACCAGTTAGTAGTCACGATGGCAGTGACAGGTATAATCAATCTTTCGCATTTTTTTAACAGCCTGGTTAACAACCCAGCCAAATTCAAAGCATAATTCTTAATCACGATATAACAATTAATTATTTATCTCGTAACACTATGTATAAGTTTTCAAGCAGTACTTCTTGCCTGGCTGGGAAGATCTTCGTTTTCCTCACTACCAGTAAAACATCTAAATCTCTGCAATTATGACGCCAGCTATTATAGTAGGTAGTTAGTTGGTACGCTGTTTCTACAACTAAGCCTCCAGTGGTATTGAACAGACTCGCCACATGCACCCTGAGAGGAGAGAGGAGAAAATGGAAAGCGATTTCGACCGGCCTCGCGATAGGCTGGAGCAAGACTTATTTGAAGTAGGTAGCCAAAAGTTAATGTGGGTTTTACCAAAATTATTTTGTTTTAAACTCTCCTGACAGAAAGGACGACTGTCTATAAAACTCAGAGATGTAAAATACTATCCACATGGCAGTATTATAAAGCCACTTGCAAGTTATCGGCTACCTTACCTTACAACAGTAACGTGACAGCCATTATGGTAATATTTCCTAATCAATTCTGCATAATTTAATGTCCAACCCAAGGCTATAATTATACTTGTATTAGCGTTAGTCGAGCGTACACTAGCCAAGGTGTAATTAGCGTAAACAAGATGTATTTGGCAACACCGTCATATTTATTTCTTGTTTAATAGTATTCTGGTGCATGCCGTTGTCGTATGCCTTCCATCAGAGCTATTTCCTTATTTGTTATTGGTAGAAAGGACATTAAAGAAGACAAAGCGTCTTGTGAAGTTTATAGGCTATAATATAAAACTCTTAGGTCACAAATAGTACGTATTATATTTGTCGCAAATAGCGAATCTATAAAATAAAGTGGAACTTACTCGTATATATATATATATATATATATATATATATATATATATATATATATATATATATATATATATATATATATATATATATATATATATATATATATATATATATATATATATATATATATATATATATATATATATATATATATATATATATATATATATATATATATATATATATATATATATATATATATATATATATATATATATATATATATATATATATATATATATATATATTTATATATATGTGTGTGTGTTTATTAAAAATATTACGATAAATGAAATGAACATAGTATTTAAAAATCAAACAATATTCAAAGTTAGATTCCTTCCTATATTAAATTCCTTAATATTTTGCTTAGGAGTATAAAAAGGAACTTTTATAACGCAGTAATATGGCATATTAGATCATAATATCGTATTTATGATCAACACTTGATTAAATCCTTAATGTATCAATAAAACGTATTTTCTCGCTATTTCATTAATACATTATTCGTACTTAATTAGACGGACACCGAATAAAAAGTAGGAAAAATGAAAATTATGTAATTATTGAAATTTTTAAAATTAAATATCATAGTTTTTCCACATAACGATTATCAATTTCAGTTGTTTTATCGATTGAGCGTTATATAATTTATCAATTTCCAGGACAGCTTACCTCAAAGTCGGTAAATCATTCATATGTATTTTTGTAAGGAATTGAACTTCCTTACAAATATTGCAAGTGAGAAGGTCTATGTGGCTGCAAGTTACGATTTGACGGCTAAATCGCTGAAGCCATTTTGTTAAAATTTGGCGAAGCCAAAATTGAAAATCCTGGGCCAAACACATGCTTTGTTTTAAAACCAACCCCTAAGGGGATAAAATAGAGGACAAAAGGGGGATAAAATTTTATATTGATGACAAGTTATACTACTCGCGGTTGAGCCTGTGAGGGTTTGCTGACATGATTAATGCCATAATTATAATCGCTAATACTCACACAAAAACATTTCTTTTGGAAATCATAGGGACATACAAATTATTTTATGCAATTATATTTATGACATACAAAAACATTTCTTTTATAAATCATTGGGACAACAAAGTTGGGACATACAAATTTTTCAATAGTCCTTTTGTTTGTTTGAAAACAAAAATGTAGTGTCTAATCATAGGCAGATTGTCTGCGGGGTTTCATTTTTTTATGGCACAAGTACTTTAAGCTGTATTTCCCTCAGCCACCTGGTCACACGATCACAATAAATGTTGAAATTATAAATCCTGATGAATGTTTGGTTAACATTAATGGAATTTGTGAAACCACTGGCTAGCACGACTCAATCAATTACCCTAAATGATACGAATTAATATATTATTATGACAAAACACGATAATTTAATGCAGTGGTTGTCATGACGGTGTTTAATAATTGTTTTATCGCTTTGAATTATCACCACCATTTTTGTAAGCTTTTTTCCGATGTGTTCGTCCGGGCTCCTTTGAAGAATAGATCAACTGCCATTCTATCATGCAGGTCGTAAAAGGCGACTGATTGACTATGCGAGTCACTACCGTCGTAGCTACTAGGGTCTGGTACCACCGCTTTATCTATTCCTGCTGCAATGATTGTCACTATCGCGTTCTAGTTTGGAGGGTAAGGCAGCCGGTAAACTGATACATATGGCATTAGACCTCGCCATTAGTTAGCAACGCACCATTACTATCTTTGGTGTTTATAGGCAATGGTTGACTCTTTACATCAGGAAATCCATCTGCTTGTTTGCTATCTTATGAAATTAATAAAAAGTAAAATAAAAAATAAATTAAACTTATGGAAAATGGAAAATGACCAAAGAGGTTAGGTTCACTAATTCAACAAAATATCTGGATACTATGATGTTATTGGATTATAATACTATGAAATAATCATAAAAAAGAAATAATTTAATTAAACTTTGTACAAGTTATTTTAACGCGTCAACATTATTTTACCGGATCGGAAACGCAGTCACACTACATACACTATGATGATTCGGCGGAAGAAACTCAGCAGTCTTGTCGTTTTTTTATGTAAGGTTATTATCATGTTTAATTTTTGAGTAAACAATCACGTTACTTTAATACCATCAAAAGAAATAGCTTATTATAGCAGTTAATCCCTTTCTCTCTTGTCGTCTAGATGTTCAGATATTTTATAATATCCCTTCTTTAAATATTTTTTTATTTCATTTTTTGAATTCTTTAACAGGTAAATCTCTAAAAGCTTGAGGAAGCTTATTGTAGAAGATGTATGAAGAGTATGCATTGCCCCAGCAAAAAGTTGCTTATTTTTAACTTTACTCTACGTATGTAGATTAAGGAAGTTACTGATTTTACCCCGATTTTCGATAATCGAAGTTTCACCTGATCTATACGTTTTTAAGGCCCTAGGAACCTTATCGACTAATTTCATGATCATGTCAATATATCTGTATGTTTTCCCCGTGTTGGTCCAGGGCTTCACAGGCCAACTGCTGTTCTGACAGGCAGGTCGTAAAAGCCGACCGATTGGCTATACGAGTCACTAACATCGTGACTATTAGGTGGTAGAGTTCTGCATTGTCTAGCCCGGGTCTGGTACCACCGCCTTACCTATTCCTGCCGCAATAGCGTCAGTGCTTGTCACTGTCGTGTTCCGGTTTGGAGGCTAAGGTAGCCGGTAAACTTATGCATGTGGCATAAGACCTCGCCACAAGATAGCAACGCACCATTAACACCTTTGGTACATTTTTTTTATAGTATAAGATAGCAAACAAGCAGATGGCTCTCCTGATGGAAAGAGACACCAAAGACGTTAACGTATCCATATGGCGGGATGGTAATGTCATGTGCGTATATATCTACGGGCTACCTTAGCTTCTAAACTAGAATAAGATAATGAAAAAAAAATTGACGCTACTGCGGCAGGAATAGGCAAGGCGGTGGTACCAAATACCCGGCCGAGACGGAACTGCCGGTACCAGAACTCTACTAAATTATAGCTTATAGCAAACCACCTTATAGCCAATTTTAGTCGACGTGCCTGGCAGAACGGAAGTTGGTCTATTCGTCGAAGGAGTCGGACCAACACGGCGGTTATATCGTAGAGATGAAGTATATGCAATAATAAATCTTATAACTATTAAAAATTATTTCCCGAATCGCAGTGATAGTATTTTGGATATCTTGTCATATATGAGTTAGCTTGCTCGAAACCTAAAACATTAAGAATGAAATGAAGCTTTATTTATTCAAAGTTACACTTTGAAAACATAATAATACACAAACAGCCACTTCAAAAAAATAATAATGAACTCTTCTGAACCTACAGCGTACTTGAATGAATGTCTGGATTAAAAAAAAACAATAAATTAAACACACAGGACTTCGAAAGTTTTAAAACAATTTTTCATTGCGTTTTTTCCATTCACTCACACTCGTTGAACTAAACAGCATTCTGTATGCGCTGGGGATTTGATAAAGTTTTTAGAGTTCTTTAGGGCTAGTAGATTTTTTTATATTCAGAATAAAGCGGATCTTCACGCCCGGATCTTCACGCCCGTATCCCCGTGGAGATTAGGCATGGATCATTTAACAGTTAACATATTAAATTTCGTACTACATTTTTTTAATAATTAACAACTGTTATTTATATAAGCAAATACTGTTAAAAATGACCAATAACTTCCTATAGGATAATAATGTTATTAAAAATATTTGAGCTACCTTGATTTATGATAATAACTGTTAATAATTATAAAACTACTCCAGAGGACCTTGTTTTTTTTGGATGCTAACTCGACGGCTATGATTTATGATAATAATAACTGCTAAAAATTATAAAACTACTCCAGAGGACTTTTTTTTGGTCATTGACTCAACGGCGGACCTTTTTTTTTTTGGTCGCTAACTCGACGGCTGCTTTGCGATTTGTTTTCGCTGCTTTTAATACTTATTATAATATAATTATAATATATAGGCTACTACTACTACTGATATAATATAATATAAATAAATAACTGTTAAATATTAATTAATTTTAACAACATACCAATTAACCTAATTTAACAATAATTTCCATGCGTAGTGGTGATAGGCAGAGACAACACCAGTGCACCCACGATTAGCCGGAGTTACTAATTTCCAATCCCGCACAAAGTTCGAAGACAACTGGAAAAAAAATACATTTTTGAATTACACAATCCGGAAATCGATCTAGACCTCATGGGGTTAACACCGACACCGGGCCACTAAACCACAGTGGCGATAGATTGGAATAGAATCCTTTAAAGCATTAATTTTAGGATCTCATCCATATTAATATTATAAATGGGAAAGTGTATGTGTGTGTTTGTCCGTCTTTCACGGCAAAACGGAGCGACGAATTAACATGATTTTTTAAATGGAGATAGTTGAAGGGATGGAAAGTGACATAGGCATTTTTTAATGATAGCAAACAAACAGATGAGTATCCTGATGGAGAGTCAACCATCGCCTATAGACACGAAAGGTGTTAATGGTGCGTTGCTATCTTGTGGCGAGGTCTTATGCCACCTGAATAAGTTTACCGGCTACCTTACCCTACAAACCGGAACACGACAGCGACAAGCACTGACACTATTGCGGCAGGAATAGGTAAGGCGGTGGTACCTGACCCGGGCGAGACAATGCAGAACTCTACCACCTAGTAGCCACGATGATAGTGACTCGCATAGCTAATCGGTTGCTTTTTACGAACTCCCTGGCAGAACGGCAGTTGGCCTATTCTTCAAATAAGCCCGGGACCAACAGAGGGGTATTTTTTGTCTCTTTCTGACTCTCCACTTCCCTTAAATGAGGGTTGGATGTTTTTATTGAGCGTTTCGCAATTTTCAAAGTAGAAAGCTAAAAGTTGGTGTGCGGATTATTTGTGACTAACAAAAAAATCGTGCGTCATTTTTTTTTGGAAACTTGCCCACAATGTAACGCGAGCGAAGCCGCGCGCAAAATCTAGTATTATATACATAATAGTCAAAAATGTTTTTTATTTTTGAAGAATAAATCAACTGCAACGCCAATGTGTCAATAAAAGATGAATGATTTGCTATACGTGTGATTACGGGCTTGACACTACTAATTTGCCTATACCTGCCACAATAGCGCCAATGCTTGTCACCGTCGTATGTCATTACAATCATACAAACAACATACAAAACATTCGGATAGAAACGCACCATTAACATGATTAATGTCTATTGGAAATGTTTATCTTTTTCCATCAGGAGAACCACTTATTTTGCTAGTCAAAATCAAAGAAAGATGCATCTTGTTTTCTAGTCTAGACTATTCACGGCCCACAGTACTAAATAAATAATTGCTTTAGTAAGTAATCACTTTGCACGCAATT
Organism: Apodemia mormo; assembly: GCA_036924255.1. NCBI lineage: Eukaryota > Metazoa > Arthropoda > Insecta > Lepidoptera > Riodinidae > Apodemia > Apodemia mormo. The sequence continues at coordinate 1,305,839 of JAUPFN010000017.1, read as the reverse complement.
CATCTCTGAATGACAGAGAAAGCCTCCGTTAATAATTACGTTCTGCGAAAATTCAAGGCTCGCCTTCCGTTTTAACCTTATCGAGCGTTAGGCGTGTTTGTTTGTTGTTGTTTGTTAACCATCAACTTCAATTTAAGTGTGCTAGGCAGTATTTTAACGTGTACCGGTGGGATCTGATCTTTTACATTTAGCAGGAATGGAAAGTAAACCGCTGATATCGAAAGAAATACATATGTAGGTAGGGAATAAAACAAATGGAGCGTTAGAAAAATTACTTTAAAGTTGAAGTGAGGGTGCCCGTCTTGCCCTGCTTATACAGCGTTATGATAAGAAAATATGTGCTTATCCTAACGCTATTGTATGGAAGTGTAAATTGGACATATCATAATGGGCATTAAAGTAGAATCATAGTGGTTGATATAAAATCGGTACGGAAAAATGTGACGTCACATCCGCAGACCGGGTTCGTAATACCGAAGAAAAAGAGAGGTTGGACCTGAAAAAAGTGTCGGTGTAAAAATGGTATGCTTCGATGGTTCGGATTTGTAGAAAGAATAGCATATAACAATAATAATAATAATTTATTTCAGATATAGCATTCATATTTTTAAATTCTTGACAATTATTGTTAGAAATTGCTTAAAATTAATGTTAGTAAAGAACTCATGATAACAGAGATTTAAAATTACAAATAACTGTGGGAAACGAATTAAGTGGATACGCCTTTCAAGACAATTCATATGAATAAAGCAGAAATACAATGCAAATGTGAAAGGATGCAGGTACCGGGAAAGATCAAGATCAATGTTCAGACACAGTATACTGGAGACTAACAGTAGTCAATCTACATACACGGACGCGATATCTCGGAATGGTTCGGTACAGTTTGTTCCGTACCAGTCGGAGTATCGCGTCCGTGAGAGGTATCTATGTGTGCTGTGCTCGAATAATACTTGTATGTAACATTGACTTCTGGTAGTCTCCAAGTATTCTGTGGTTCAGATGAATCGGTGCTGTTCAGAGAAGATATCAAGAGTCATTGACACCGGCGTGCTTGTATAAAGAGAGTAGTCAATGTGTAATTAACGCAATGATCTTGATTTATGGCACCCGGTCGTCTCTGTCTTCTACGTCAGGGATCTCACGTGAAGGTATGTATGTATTTACGTACATTACCTCTACTGGCTCCAGCAATGAAAATCAATGTTTTGTTAAAGCCGTAATTATAATTAATCTTTTGATGCTATCACGCGTCCTTCGCATTTTTGGGGCAGTTCTCCTGTGAATGATAGTATAAACCACGGATTAAGTGGATACGCCTTTCAAGACTATTCTTAGTCAGCGTAGCTTGCAACTATATACACAAATACAAGGTTATACTACTAACCAATGAAATAAAATCGTTTCAAGAGTAATATTTAAACATTCTCTTCCTATACGCCGTGTTGGTCCCGGCCTCTTCCAGCCATTCTGCCAGGCAGGTCGTAAAAGTCGACCGATTGGCTATCGAGTCACTACCATCGTGGCTACTAGGTGGTAGAGTTCTGCATTGTCTCGCCCGGGTCTGGTACCACCGCCTTACCTATTCCTGCTGCAATGGCGTCAGTGCTGGTCACTGTCGTGTTCCGATTTGGAGGGTAAGTTAACCGGTAAACTTATGCATGTGGCATTAGACCTCGCCCAAGATAGCAACGCACCATTAACATCTTTGGTGTCTATAGGCGATGGTTGACTCTTTCCATCAGGAGACCCATCTACTTGTTTGCTATCTTATGATATAAAAAAAAATCTCATTCGATACGATAAAACAGTATAACATGGTTTATTTTTGTTTTTTCACAATATAACATAACCTACAAATGTATGAATTTTTTTACAGGAGCGTTTGCTCATTGCTTATGCGCGGCGACACGTTTCCTTCCCGATGGCGTATCTATAAGTATTTATGTGGTCTGTGGCATAAACATTGAAATGTGTTTATGTTAAATAAACAGAATTCAAATTCAAAAGCTAACATTATGTGAAGCTTTATAATTTATGTGAGTATTCAACGTTTCTATGCTTTTTCCAATGCGCTGTATACGGAACCATTTATAATACTTTAGTTTTCATTAATACCTTGCAATAACGTATGGTTTATAGCGGTATGTAAAAAATAAAGTTGGCCATTCATCGGGCACTTCTGTAATCGATCGTTCTCGGCTTTATAAATACGCTTTGATGGTAATATATCGTGAATGGATTGCTTTTATGTGGGAATATTATTTATAGGTATTATGATAAAAATGCGGTGATACTGTTAACTAAATCTGCAGTACATCTGATAGTATTGCTAAAGTTTGTGAGTTCAACATATTGGGATGGAGAAAAGAGAACAAAAATTATATTAGGTGAAGTATCTTCACGCCCGTATCCCCGATGGGGTAGGCAGAGGTACAACAAGTGCACTCACGATTAGCCGAAGATACTTGGTCCCACAAATATGATAGGTGGCAAGCCTATCGCCAACCGGGCACTTTCCAATCCCGAGCAACTTTGTGTTTATCAAAAAACTGAAAAAACATTTTTTTTATGTACCCGACCCGGAAATCGAACCTGAGAAATCATGTGGTCAACGCCAACGCTGGACCACACCACAGAGGCGACACACATAGTAGGTGAAGATGCTAAAAGGAGGGTTACTTGAGTATCGTAGGGAGCTATTGATTTATAGACTAGATGGTGGAAAAATAAAAGGTTATATATCTTAATTTAATGGTGGGAACAAATCTACAGATAAAAAAAAGTTTTAAAAGCAACATTCACATGCAAACACTGAAATGCGTCAGATTAAGATATGGTTTAATAATTACAAGCTAAAATTTATAAAAAATCTGTCAATTTTAGTGTAGCGTAAGAGAGGGGGAGGGTCATAAATTTGCGAAAAATTAACGTTATCTCCCCGTTATCGAGCGCATGTGAGTTTTTTTTTTATTTTGAAGAAAATGATATAATAATAACGAAAAATTTGGTAATTTTTACAACACAACTCGTAGAATACAGAGTCTAATTGCAAATTTCATATGAAAACTTTTATGTTTATTGTTTTTACTGTGTTTACGAATGAATACAAACACCCATACTTTTAGTGTTCTATACAGCTTAGCTTCATAATTACACAAACACCCATGCTTAATATTGCTAGCCACGAATCAGGCAATCCTGTTTGCTTGACAACTTATAAAAAACCAAAGAAAGAAGATAAAGTTTAACCAATAATAAAGTTTGTTTCGTCCGGTCGTTCAATCCGGATAACTCATCCGGGCGGCGTCTCCGAAACTAGTTAGCTCTAATCCGGACATAAACGGACACAGATACGGCAATAAAAAGTTTCATCGTCGCCATTTTGGTAATCAAATTATCCGCCAATCACAGGGAGAGATTTTTTGATATCTTTTCGTGATTATTCTCAGACAAGATACGCTTATATTAGTATGATTTTGTTTTGTTTTGTTATATTTATAATTAATTAATGATTCATGTATTACTGCTCCTTTGGTTAAGTGGTTAGCGACCCTGACTACGCAGTCGATGAGGTTTTGGGTCGATTCTCGATTGAGATAAACATTTATGTGGTGAGAAGTAGTACCTTTGACATTTGTATGCCTAACGTATCACGTGTCTGCGATATAATGCCACATGCATGAGTTTGTTGGCTACCTTACCCTCTAAACCAGAACACAACATCGACATTCGACATCCTTAAAATAAGGTTATTATCCCAATAGCAGTGATACCAACCTCAGAGCAAAGTAGATAGTGACTCGTAAATACACGCGTCACTTCCACTTACGACTTCATTTGTATTATTTTCCGTTCTTCCGATAGATGTAATTTTGTTCTTACAAAACACAAAGGATGCTCTAAGAGAATATTTCAATCAATCAAATGATATGACGGTCACGGCGTAGCGGTTTGAATCAAAATATTTTATTTATATTTAAACCGCCTCACTGGTGGAATGGTTAAATTAAACGCTTTAATAAGCTGAGTGCTAAGTGTGAGTTTTTCTTTTCGCATTCGATCGTGAGCGCGTTTCGAGTTTACTAGGAATTTGTATGTGATTTGTACAGCGCCACCTAGTGGTAAACTGGTTTCTCACGTTTACCACTAGGTGGCGCTGTGCAAATCACATACAAATTCCTAGTAAACTCCAAACGGGCTCACGATCGAATGCGAAAAGAAAAACTCACACTTAGCACTCTGATCTAAACATGGGCTCGGGGTCGGATCTTATCAAGGACAGGCGTTTCACAGTATTCCGTCTAGTATAAGCCAGCGGGACAAAATCAATGTCCTAATTTCCATGAACTTGTGTTAACAACTTGTAAACAACCCCCCCAGGTACCGAAAACACAATAGATTACGCTAATCACCTAATTAAGGTACTTAATTGCGGATGCAAGGTAAGTGATAAGGAAAGTTGTTTTGCATTTGCAAATCAGTTGCATTTTAAGCACACTTGTTATTAAATCCCTAAAAATTGTTTACAAAAATCTAGTTTTTTGTGAATCTAGTAATCTAAAAAAATCTAGGTTTTTTATTATGGAACGTTCTATAGAAGGTACATATACTTATTTTAAGTACTTTTTTACAAAAATACCTTAAATTATTTGTGTGCTATGAGTTTGAATGTATGCAGAGAAATTTTGTAGATTTATTTATATTTTTGAAATTTAAAGGGATGCAGATTATTTTATCCTTATGTATCCAGCTTAATTTTTAAGTATGTTGTAAATTTAACATCCCGAAAAGGCCCGTGAGTAATTTTATTGTCTTTTCTCCAGATCTAGTCATAACTATGACGAAACTTGACTTTTTCGAAGAGTGGGTGAAACACGAAAAAAACGAAAGAAATACTCGCATATTTGACGCCTTATGCGAAAAACATTGTATACAAGATGGTTCTGATGAAATTTTAAGAAAACTTAATATGAAAATTTCTAGCCTGTCATCGAAATTAAATGAAAAATGGAATTCAACAAAATCTTACAAAGATTTTTTTTTGATAAAACATAAAGACTGGTTGGAGGGATGCGGAATAGAACTAACGGTATCTATAAACCGGCCATCAACTTCGACAGGAACTTCAACTGCAGGACGTCCCAAGAAGTCCTTTGACGATTCGTTGTCAAAGACAAAGAGACGAAGAGTTGAAGATCTCTTGGAAACAAGAAGTGCAAATGAGCTAATTGTAGCTGCAGAGTTAGCTGCTCGGAAGGAAGGGCATCGCAGTATGGCTAAACAAATAAAAGAAGTGGGTGATTCTCCAAAAACGAAGAAGTGTTGTGATCAAGGTACGCAGTCAACACCGTACGAAGCGTTAGCTTATTGTGTAGACTGTAAATTGACTACGCACGCATACAAACAAACAAGAAAGTGGTCATTGAAGGCGGGGTATCCAGTTTATCCATCATTCTGTAGTTTAGGTAAGTCAAAAGCTTCTTGTTGCCCTTCCGATGAACACATTTCTGTAACTGAAACTCCAGCTGAAATTAAACTTCAGGCAATTTTAAATAAAACTACTGAACGATTAATTGAAGCTCAGTCAGGTTATTAGAAGTGTGTTACCTCGTTCTTGTTATACTTTGATAAGTAAATGGAGTTGTGATGGGAGTTCAGGGCACAGTACATATAAAAAGAGATTTGAAGACAAAATACAACAACAAAAGTTAACACAAAAGTGTTATATTTGCGGTGCTACTCCGTCTTCAATGAAAGAGGAGTCAGGGAATTACACTAGCAACGAAGAACATTATGGATTTGGTTTATCTACTTTGTATGCCTAGATTCGGACTTTTGAGTGTGTACGGTGGTTTGGTTCCGTACAGAGTAAAATACAAGTTAAGTTCAATATTATGTTTATTGAAAGCTTAACTTATACTAAAATGGTTTAATGGTAAAAATGGTTGAATGGTATGGTTAGGTGAGCACGCGAACCGATTGGCGGCTTGACGCGAACTGGTTAAAGTATGTAAATTATAATAACGCGTGGCGACATATACGCTGACAATGCCAAACGTGATGTACGGCACTGTCGACAAGCTGTTGCCCGTACATGCTGCCACCGCGAGAGAAGAAGAATGATGGTGAAAATGGTACAAAAAATAAATGGTTGAATATTTAGTGAGTGACGTGAGACAAGGTGATAAACAATATTTGCTTATTCTAATGGCACTCTAGCGTCTCTATCACAATAATCACTAAAATTATGCTTATGCACTACGGGAGAAGTGGACTGGTCTTTCACTTTACCACTACACTTAACACTAGATTGCCCATGGTCAACTACACTTACACACTGGTCACTAACACTGTACACAAACGCTGCGTTCGCCAGACCCCGCGGCTCAGGGCGCGGTGGGTCCGGCCTGGCAGGCGCTGGCGCTGCGCCAGCTGATGCCGGCGCGCTGGAGTCTCGGCGGTGGCTGAGGCGTGGGCACCACCGCCGCGTGGCGTACGCGGCTGCCCCGGCCACCAGCACACCCACCACCACGTATATCGCGACGTAATGGTGAACGTCGTGATAAGATATACCACTCTTTAGACCACTCTCTGAACGCATTTGTTTTATCAAAACGCCTATATCGTCTAGATCGTGATCGTAACCACCCGCTACTGACGCTGGCTCCGAATTCAGCGACACGGACTTTCTGTTCTGGTTAAAGATGTGGTTGATGGGTAGAATGTCTATTGCTGGTATATCTGTCTTGATAGTTAAAGTATTATTATGCTGTCTCTGAGCATAAATGGTTATGTCGTTTCCTTTCAGTACACAGTCTGGACCCAGCTTCGTGATACCGCTACTATTTAGATTTTTGGAAAATATTTGTTCATCACAGATGATGCGCACTGGACAAGAGTCGCAGCAAAAGAAAAAGTAAGCGTTCACATCATTTAACTGAGACCACCAGTCTTGACACCTTGCAGTTTTGGTTCTGCACCGCTTCGTCTCCTGGTCTTTGGAGCACAAGATGTCATCATGACTCATATGTGAGATTGGTTTCTGTAGAAGACAAAGTTGTATTTCTAAATCTAATTGAATACACTTATGCAATTCTAATTGCGATATGGTTATGAATGAGTCTCTTCGTAAGTTGATCGCTATGTAATCTGAAACTGGAACTAGGGTGACCATGGTTTTGTCAATCCGTCTTGGGATAGAATAAATTCTATATACTTGGAAATTATCTCTACTCACTAATGGTATTCTAATTTCAAAAATAAAATAATCTTTCATCATCTTGGCTCTAACCTTAAGCAAATGGTAAATTTTGGTAAATTCTGTGTGAGGATTTTCAATTGGTAAGCTTAATTCATTAGACAATTTCCCTGAAATAAGATTTAACTCCTCTAAAAGCTGGTCCGGTTTCAAAAGATGAATGTTGAATTTCCCAAAATACACTTCCGAAACTGTATCTAGTAACACATCCTGCATATTCTTCAAATTAGACTGCAAGCTGTTAGCTGCCATGGAGTATAACAAAAACTCATTGGTCGCTTCCACGTCTTTCAGTTGACTTTTAACATCGTAGGTGGTAGTTTCTAATTGGTTAATGTAGTGTGTAAATATCTTATGTTGTTTATCAATAGAGCCTTGCATCCTCTTCAATACATTATATTCTGCCTCTACTACAGATGTCTGGTTTTTCCATAGAGCAGCAAGATGGTTTTGGTTTTCTCTAATTAAACCAATGTCCTTAATATACTGTTCAGCGAATTGGTCATCGAGTACACCGAATAGAGCGTGTGCAACATTACCCACAACATTGATAAGGCCGCGTCTGCGCCGCGCGTGCCCGTGTGGGAACTGCTGCGTCGACAAAATGCTATTATAATGCATTAACTCTGTATAGCTGTGCCGTAATTGTATTAAAATGGATTCGCAATGGATTTTAACTTGTGATTGTTTGCAGAGATTTTCCATATGATCTATATATTTGGATAACAGTTTACTGCCCTGCCAATATGGTCGTAAATCATAATATACTACCAGCTTCCACTCGTCTTGAACTAATCGCATGGTAGATATTTTATCAAAATATAAACTTTGACTATCGTTAAAGTTTATTGCGTTGTATGCACACGTGGCTGGTGAGAATAAAAACGTAAACAACATAAGTGTCATGGTAAATAAATGAAAAATGCCTTTTTTAGCTCGCCGTTTTGGTAAATTAGTGTCATTAGACTGGTTAATCGGCTGGTTATGCTCAGCATTTTGAATTATTTGGTTACTGTCTCCTTCTTCACTGGTATTTTTAATTGGTAAAAGGGATAACTTAACTATTGGTCGTTTCATAACGCCATTCTTAGTTTTTACAGAGACTACTCTAGTTAGCCCATCTTGCCCCGGATGTAGCTGCACGACTCGACCGAGAGCCCACTTACCCGGTGGCAGATTAGCGTCGTGTATAATAACAATATCTCCTTCATTTAAATTTGGTTGTGAACGTTGCCATTTAGACCTAGTGTTCAGCTGTGTAAGGTACTCAGTTCTCCATCTCTTCCACACGTCTTGGTAAATTTTCTGTACTAACTGCCATCTGGTTCTCAGATCGTGTTCAGACTCAACAATGGTCAATGTTGGTCCACTGCCTAGAAAATGGGATGGAGTAAGGAAATCCAGGTCTTCTACGTCTTCGCTTAGTGGGCACAGAGGTCTTGAGTTAAGGCAGCCTTCTAGTTGAGCTAACAGAGTGGAGAACTCCTCGTACGTGAGTTTTTGTTCTCCTATGACTCGCTTCAGATGGTATTTCAAACTCTTTACTGCCGCCTCCCATAGACCACCTGCACTAGGCCAAGATGGTGCGTTGAAATGCCACTCTATCGACATGTCAGCTATTTCCGAATAAAACTGGTCATTTAGAATAGATTTTAAATTAACGAACTCTTCCTGCAAAACTCTATTTGCCTTTATGAAATTTGTCCCGTTGTCGCTGTAAATGTGACCGGGCGATCCTCTCCTGGCAGAAAGTCTTTTAAGGGCTGCTAAAAATGCTGATGCGGTGAGATCGGAGACCAACTCCAAGTGTACGGCCTTGGTCACCATACACACGAAGACGGCGATGTATCCTTTGGTACATCTCACCCCTCTACCCTTTGCCGCCTTAACATCAACAAAACCTGTGAAATCAACCCCTGTATGGTAGAAGGGGCGGGTCCTGTTGACTCTGGCTGGTGGTAAATCTCCCATCAACTGGTCGTGTTTCAGGGGGGCGTGCCTTCTGCACAGCACACATCTTCGAAGTCTCTTCTTGACAGCGCTATTTCCTCCTATAATCCAATATTCTTGACGCAACCACGCGAGGGTTAATCGTGCACCCCCATGGAAGGTCATTTTATGTGCCTGGTCAATAATCATACTGGTAAGTAGATGGTCATGTGGTATTATACACGGATGCTTCATACTATCTTCTATTTTGGCGTTGGTCAATCGGCCACCAACCCTTAAAAGTCCTTGGTCATCAATAAATGGTTTTAATTTTAATAAACTACTCTTAGGGTTAGGTTGGTTATGATTTTTAATACATTGTATATCTTCTAAGAATTCAATTTGCTGTACATATTTTATGATTAAGTTTTTAGCTTTTCTTATTTCTAATATACTTAAGTATTTTTGTTTATTATTTTTAGACTTAGATGTAAATCGCAACACCCACGCAAGCACTCTTGAAGCTCGCGTAAAATCGCTGTATTTGCTAATTATATTTTCAATAACTTTGTTTCCATATGTAATTGTAACATTTATATTTAATAATGGTTTTTTCAACTCTTCGTTGGTTGTATAAAATGAACTGGTTAATTTTGACTCCTCGAAAGATTTTAGCCAGTGCGGCCCCGTCCACCACATGGAATGGTTAATCAGCTGTTCCGTGGTGATGCCTCTACTTGCGCAGTCAGCTGGGTTGTTCTTGGTTGAGACATAATGCCAGCTGCTTGGTGGCATGATGTTCGTCACCTGCTTCACCCTATTCGCCACGAACGGTTTCCATTTACTTGGGTCGCCGTTGAGCCAACCTAACACCGCCGTTGAGTCGGACCAACCGTAGATTTTGATTTTATAATCCGATAGGCAATTACAGGTGATCTTTATGACCTTGGTAAGTAGAACAGCTGCACATAATTCTAATCTTGGTAATGATACAATTTTCTTTACAGGTACGAGACGAGACTTCGCTGCCACTAGTATTACAGAAGAGTGGTTGTTAGTGATATTGTTCACTCTGCAATATACAACACAAGCGTAGGCATTTTGTGACGAATCACAAAACCCATGTAATTCGATAGTATCGTTCTTTGAAGACTGTAACCACCTTGGTATGGAAATTTGGTTAATTTTGGTGATGTCAGCTTCTATGTTTTTCCATCTTGTGTTGATGTCAGCTGGCAACTCATCGTCCCAATGAAGGTTTAGGAGCCAAACTTCTTGGAAAAGTAATTTCAACTTGGTGGTGAAAGCCATCCAAGCGGATCGAATATTTTTGATATATTCGAGAGTAAACTTCTTTTGGTAAGCTTAAAGACTGGTTCAGATTTCAATTGAAATGTAAAATAATCTTGGTCTGAATGCCACTTAAGTCCTAATGCCTTGGTTGATTCCTGGTATTTAAAAACATATGCTTGGTCTTCACATGGTGACTGATTATCCGGTAATACTTCCGGTTTGTTAGATGACCACTTCCTTAAATTAAATCCACCTGACTTTAGAAGATTAATGAGATCAGAAATTAACTTTTTTGCAGATTCCAGGTCATGCTGTCCATGGAGAAGGTCATCCATATAGAACCTGGTAGCTAGAACTTCTGCTGCTTCCGGATAGTGGTGACCTTCATCCTTAGCCAGACGTTTCAATGTCATCATGGCTAGCAATGGTGCGGCCTTGGTGCCGTATGTGACAGTGGTAAGTTGATATTCTTCCAATGGTTGCTGTTCTGAATCCCTCCACATGATCTTCTGGAGCTGCTGGTCATCTTCATGGATATTTATAAAACGAAACATTTTCTCTATATCAGCTGTAAAAGCTATTTTGTATTGCCTCCACTTAAGGATGAGAGTAAATAAATCTTCTTGCAAATTTGGTCCGGAGTACATAAGGTCATTTAACGAAAATCCTGTTGATGTTTTCGCAGAGGCATTAAAAACAACTCGCGTGGCCGTTGTCGTGGAATCCGTTCGGATTACACAATGGTGCGGCAAGTAGCATTGGAGTATCGGATTACTATTGCATTTCTTCATATGGTTTAAATTAATATATTCATGTATAAATTGTTTGTAGTTCTGTTCGATAATTTTATTTTTTGAAAATCTTTTTTCCAACTGCCGAAATTGAGCCACAGCTTTGGTTTTTGAGTCACCCAATTTTTCAGCAATCTCTGGTTTCAGTGGTAATCTAACTATGTAACGTCCATTTGGTTGACGCGTCGTATGCTGCTGATAATGATGAAGGCAATGGTTATCTTCATCAGAAATATTAACAGCGTTATCTGAGATGTCCTCAATCTCCCAAAAGCGCTGAATGTCTTGCAAGTTGACCGTGACGACGTTGCAATATTTTTGGTTTGGTTTTATGGTACCACTTAAAATCCAACCGAGTTTGGTATTCTGCGCAATTGGTAGTGACGTGCCATTACGAATTAAACCTGGTAAAATAATTAACTCGTACACATCTACACTTAAAATTAAATCTATAGGTTTACTTTTATAAAATTCCGGATCGGCAAGTGGTAATTTATCCAAGCACGGCCATGATGGCTTTTCAAGGGATTCGTTTGGTAAATTTCCGACGACATGCTTCATGACGTAGGCTTCGGTTTTAAAAGTAAAATTATTGTGAAGAGAAGATACGTTTATTTGTACCACTCCCCTACTGTTGTTGGTTTTCGCGCCAACTCCGACCACCACACAGTGGCGCTTAATTCTTGGTAGGCCTAAAAGCTGAGCAGCATTTTCCGTAATAAGAGACGACTCTGCACACGGGTCTATAAGGGCTCGCATGGTACGGTAACAGCCATCCACAGACCTAATATTAATTTTAGCTGTCGCTAATAATTTGGGCATTGTTTCTTGTGGTGCATTCGTAACACATATCTTCGATTTTCTGGTAGGCTGCTCGATGTTGGTGTTGTTAGAAGTTGAGGGAGCAAAAGTAACGAGGGCATTATGCAATAAAGTGTTATGTGGCTGGTTACAAAAACGGCATGTTTTTTCCGAAAAACATTGATTGTCATAATGGTTAATTAAGCAATTTTTACATAACTTATTTGTTTCAATAATTTTTAGTCTATTCAGCGGCGACGATTCTAGAAATTGTTTGCATTTAAACAATTCATGGCAACAGTTTTTACAGAGCATGCATTTCCGTTGTGTTGCAATATGCATTGGTTTCGTATTAATATGATTTATTACAGCTGGCCTTGGTGTGAAGTTTCTGTTCATAAAATTATGCAAATGGTTATTTGAATGCTTTTCAACCCATGATTTTTGGTATTGGTTTTGGTGAACTGGAGATGAACCTGGCTTATTAAAATCTTGCTTACGACGAGAGCTTTCTAACGATATAAATTTAATTTCTAAAAACTTCAAAAATTCGGACAAATTGGGCAATTCTTTTGGGTTCTTAAGCGACTCTATGTAATCGTGATGAGTTTCGGTATCTAACTTTTGGCACAAAATGTAAACAATTAATGGGTCCCAGTTGGAAATATCGATACCCATCGCCTTTATAGAGTTAAGACACTCGTTGGTGGTGTCATGTAACCTTTTGATGACTGCTGCAGATTGTTGCTGAATGGTAGGCATAGCTAATAATAACTGTATGTGGGAATTAAATATTAACCTGGTATTATTGTAACGTTGGTTTAAGATGTCCCAACATACTTCGTAATTTTCGGAATTAATACGTAAATGGTGAACTAATTTTTCAGCCTCTCCACGGAGCTTGCTTTTCAAAAACTGCATTTTTTGGGCATTTGGTAGAGACTTATTATGATGTATGGTTTCGGAGAACAAATCTTTAAAACATATCCAATCCTGGTAATTTCCACTGAAAGTGGGTATTTCCATTTGTGGTGTTGATCGTTCTCTATATGATGATGACCACATCAGTCTGTTCACTGCCTTCTTCATGGTGTTGTACTTCTTCTCCATTTCAGCGAAGGCTGTCTCATATTCCTCATTGTCTAGCAGCCCTTCGCTGTCGATGTCCCAGTGAAGAGAATCGATGACCGACCATCTGGATTGGATTATCTTTAAAATATCTTCATACTCCCAGCGTTCGGAGCAGCTCTCAAGGTCGACGGCCTCTATGGTTCGAGAAAGCGCCTTGAAGTTGCTCTTCTGTTTACGGAGCATTTCTTCTACCCTACTAGAGTTACTTTGGTTTGACAGTTTTGGCGCAGAAAAACTAAAAGAGGTACCCTCCTGGGCGGGAGAAGAAATATCGCGCCTATCTGAGCCCTGCGATAATGGTGTGGCTGGTCTCAGTAATGGTTTGCTGGGTTCGCTTATTACGTAATTAGAAATCATGTTCCTAACATCCTGGTAAAAATCTTTTGTCCGCTGGTAATGGTTTTCAGTAAAATAGCGGTGGTTAAAATCTTCGAACTCGGCGCAGAGCCTTGTATGGTTGGTTTGGAATTCATTCCAGTACGAGTCCAAAGTATTAAGTCGTTTTTCGATATAGGCGGGCGTCTTACGTTCGGGCCCGTCCTTCTTGAAATTAACACACAGCGTGTTAATCGCAGACATGATTTGGTTCTGGGTGGTTAATAGAACCTCCATGGTTGCGGGCATTTTAATGGTTAATAGAGTGGTAAAAAGTGGTAAAAAGGAAAGATCTTACTTGAAGACTGGCACGTGGTGACCTGGTTTGTCCTCAGAAGTCGTCCCTGGTGGTAGTCGCTGGTAGCGTCGCTGGTCTGGTGAACAGGTTATACTCCACACACAAACACTTTGGTCAAAATTAGAACTCTGGTTCGGTTCTGGTTAATTGGTTACACTACACACGCGACTTAATTGGTTAAAGTGGTTAAAACGCAACTAACACGTGTACGGTTTCACAGCGCGCCGGTCTCTCCTTACGTCAAGGAACGAAAGACCACGTTGCTCACACGTGGGACTATAATGGTTAGGTAATGTTTAGGAATCCTAAGGATCTCAATGGTTTTATATCTTATATATATTTGGTCACTGGTTTGAAAAGGCTGATGGTTACAATGGTTATGAATATTTTAAATGGTTAAATTTATTGGTCACTGGTTTGATAAAAGGCTGAAGGACCACAATGTACGGTGGTTTGGTTCCGTACAGAGTAAAATACAAGTTAAGTTCAATATTATGTTTATTGAAAGCTTAACTTATACTAAAATGGTTTAATGGTAAAAATGGTTGAATGGTATGGTTAGGTGAGCACGCGAACCGATTGGCGGCTTGACGCGAACTGGTTAAAGTATGTAAATTATAATAACGCGTGGCGACATATACGCTGACAATGCCAAACGTGATGTACGGCACTGTCGACAAGCTGTTGCCCGTACAGAGTGTATGGTTCACATCAGTTATCGTTTAGATATAAAAAAATGGTAAGTCAGAGGCGACAACGATAAAGCTGCTGTGAAGCAACGCTCACAGGAGATTCAAAGCTCTTTTAAAGATCGTATGGGTCTCATAGTAGATAAACCAAAACCTGGCAATGCGTAGCAATGCGTATGATGGAAACACTGCGCGTAGATTTTTGTCAAATGCTGAACTGAGCAGCGAAATGACAGGGTTGGATGTAACTCTAATTCGGAAATTTCATGTCATTTTAAGAACTCTGTCATAGGGATATGATATAAATTTTATGGAATTCGAAAAGTTTTGCGCAGATACGAGAAAATCATATCTTAATCTCTACTCATGGTATTCCATGCCCGTTACTGTGCATAAGATACTAATGCACAGTGCGGAAGTGATAAAATCTTGTTTTCTTCCAATTGGGCAGTTTTCCTTGCAGTCCAAGAGGCCAGGAATGAAGATTGTTGTCGATTTCCGAGGAAACGGTCTCGAGTTGCCACGAATTAAGATCTTTTGAGAATGCTATTGATTACATCTGATCCTGTAATTAACGCTTATAGAGAGTTGCTACGTAAAAAGATCACTGCTTTGCCAGCGGAGGTTCTGCAGTTGATTGTCCCACCTTCATTACCATCTCAATCATCATCAGTTCGCGTAATTGAGTAGGACAATTACTTGTTGTCAGACTCTACTGATTGGGAGAGTGATGACGATGAATTATCTGATGATGACTATTAATTTTCTGCTGTTTTATGTTTTGTTTAAATATTTTCCTCTTGTATCGTACTTCGTATTTATAGTTATTACTAATTTAATTAATGTAAGAATACATTGTAAATAATGTATTGTTGTTGATTGATTAAATTAAATAGGTATAGAAATTCGTATTATAATATTGTAATATAAAAAAATGTTTATAAAATACTTGAATGTTTGCAAATATATTTCTTCTTTCCCGTATCATATGTTTTCTTTTAAAAAATCCTGGGCCCCAAAGATATAAAGGGCCAGCTATAAATGGTATGTTACTTTTGTAACTGTTATAACTTGAATTTACATAGTTACGATTACCTGGACAGTTGCCTAGGTAAACGTAGATCATTACAGGAACAAAGGTATATGTACAGAAATAATTTATACCCTATGAAGGATATTTACATCTAACTAAGCTACGGGTTTTATACCTACAGGTAAGGAGAAAGAAGTTTTTCTTTACATAAACCTAGTAAATGTAAAAAAACTCTGTATGTCACAATTTTTTTTTAACACAGGATATTATACATAGAAAGACCTATACACCTTTAATAAGCCATAAAATAATTTTGTCCCGCCAGCTTATACTAGGCGGCATACTGTGCATTTGTGTGATAAGCAATAGATATTTGTATTGTATTCTACACTCTTTATCGTCGGAACTTGGTGAAACTCCATTTTCATACAATATTTTATATCAATAACACTTGTACTGTTTCACAATAAGTTATTATACATATTATCCAACCGGTTTTGTTTCTATAAGCATCATCAGGGCAATTACAAATAAAACTGAAAACAAAACAACATCTCACCGTCATGATTTAATATTTTATGGTGTTACTATACAATTTTAAATCATGTTTTAATTTGTAATTGCCCTGACGATGCTTATAGAAGTGAATCCGGTTGGATAATATGTATAATAATTTATTGTGAAACAGTACAAGTGTTACTGATATACAATATAGATCATATACGATACGATATACAATATAATTATAATATTGTACGATATTTGTATTTTCGAGTTTGTGTATTTATTAAATACTAACAATCGCCTTCTGGTCGTAATTCGATTCGAATATATTTTGATGTAGATCGAATGAATGATCGAACGAAAGATAGCAAACAAGCAGATGGGTCTCCTGATGTCCTGATGGAGAGTCAACCATCGCCTATAGTTAATGGTGCGTTGCTATCTTGTGGTGACTTTTTATTACTTAGGTAACTTTTTATTTTAAGATTTTGTGTTCTAAACTCCCGTATAACCATCTCGATAGACCGGAAGACACTTAAAGCTGTGTTTTCCATTTATGGCAAATGGCATGCGACAGTCGTTAAGGTTGACAATGTATCAAATATTGATGATTCACTTATCTCACCAGTCGAGAGTCTGGAGATCGCTCGTCTCATCAATCTCAAATCTTATCTCAATCTTCCTCAATCTCATGAACATTTTCCAATTTTGTCTTCATAAACTGGAAGTCATTCTATTCCAAAGTCCTTATTAGAACAAACCAAATGAGCCCAAAATCAGTGGCGTTGCTCAATTTAAGTTCAAAGTTCCCATAACCTTTTCATGCTTCATTATAGGACCATAGAAATTATTTAGCACCAGGGTATTTCTCAAAACAGAACAAATACGTCCAAACTCAATGAGTTTATGTTGTTTAGTTTAAAGGTTCCCATAGCCACCTTTAATTTCCATTATTTAATTCAAAAAAATTATTTAGCAACAAAAAGTATACCCAAACAAACCGAAGCAACCCACACTCAATTGGTTTTTATGAGTTAGCTTAAGATTTCTCATGGACTTCTTCCTGCTCTATCATCTGACACCGGAAGCCATCCTACTCCGAATACTTTAAAAGAACAAATTAGGAATGTTGTTCGATTTTAATATGAAGTTCCCATAACCTCCTTCCTGCTTCATTATAATATCCTGGAAATCATCTAGCATCAGGGTATTTGTGACAATAGAAAAAATGTATCTAATCTCGATGGTTTTACCTTGCCGAGTTAAAACATTATCACGGTCGCCTTCTAATTTCATCATTAGATTCTAAAAGTTATCCAGCACCAAAGTGTATGTCAAAACAAATCTAATTAGCCCACACTCAGTAAGTTTGTCTGAATTCGCTTAGAAGTTCTTATAGACTTTTTCTAGTTCTATTATCAAGGACTAATAACATCGAGGTTTAAAACCCTTGTAAAAACTTACTTCATTTAGTTCCAAAGTTTTAGTATTTCCCCCGTGTTGAATCTGAGCTCCTTTGAAGAATAGATCAACTGCCGTTCTGCCAGGTAGGTCGTAAAAGGTGACGTATACGAGTCACTACCATCGTGGCTACTAGGTGGTAGAATTCTGCATTATCTCGTCCTGGTCTGATACCACCGCCTTACTTATTTCTGCCACAATAGCGTCAGTACTTGTCACTGTCGTGCTCCGGTTTAGAAAATAAGGTAGCCGGTAAACTTATGCATGTGGCATTAAACCTCGACGCAAGATAGCAACGCACCATTAACACCTTTGGTGTCTATAGTCGATGATTGACTCTTTCCATCAGGAGACCCATCTGCTTGTTTGCTATCTGATGATGTAAAAAAAAAGTTCCCATGACCTCCTTCATCAGCTCTATTATAAGACCCCGGATAGCATTATGATGTTCGTTAAAACAGAACAAAGGATCTCAAACTCGATAGGTTTATCTTGTTTAGTTTAGAAGTTATTATGACTGCCTTCCAATTTCATCATCACATACTAGAAATCGTCCAGCACCAAATTGTTCGCCAAATCAAACCGAATTATTCCCCACTTGATGGGTTAACTAGCTTTAACTTGGGAATTCTCGGTACATCTTTCAGCTCTATCATCAGCCACTGAAAGCCATTCCGCTCCAAAGTCCTTATAATAAGGAATTAAACGACCCAAAGTCGATGGTGTTGCAGTATTTTAATACAAAGTTCCCGTAACGTACTAATATCTCTATCACAAGAATCTATAAATCATCTAGCACTAGTGTGTTTATCTAAACAGAACAAATCAGCCCAATTTCGATTAGTTTATTTAGGAGTTTTCATTACCTTCCAGTTCCATCAAGTGTTTGCCAATACAAGACAATTACGTGCTAATTCAAAAACATTACCTAATTTAGCTTAGGAGTCTATTGAAGTTGCATTTTGAATCTGGATTCTTGGAGTTCCAATGTCACTTGGAATGTCAATGTCATCATGAGAATGAAATACATGAAATTAGTATTACTATTACTGTTAATGAAATACAGCCCGGTGATAGACTTTTAGACAGACAGACGGAGAGACAGATGGATGGACGGACAGCGGAGTCTTACGGAGTCTTTCTAGGTTTATGTAAGGAAAATATAAAAAAAATAAGATTTGTGCCAAAAAAATACACGTGATATGGGATGATAAGGGGTAGGGGATTAGACTGTCTCCTCGCCACGTATCACAAGGGGAAGGAAGGTGTTAAGAATTTGCTTAAAAATATCACGTGATTGATAGACGACTCCCAACGTAGACATCAGATATAATCCTCTTTTTCTCATCTTGTATGAAAAAACAACAATTCGCAGTTTTATTACAATATGCACAATACAGTAAAAATAGACGACAAAGATTTGAAAGTTTAAAATCCGCATCAAGTTGGAGGCTCTCCCCGGGGTACTGTTGCACGCAGTTCCAGCCTCTGTAATCTCAGTACAAACTTTGTATAAAACGGTTTCTTTAAAGTTTTTTTTAGTTTTTAATCTTTATTTATGAATATATTATATTTAACTGCCGTTTTTCGTGAGCTTTGCGTAACTTTCCGTTCGAATTAAATATTACTTTATGATAACGTGCGTGATTATGTTCAAGTAGTCTCAACCATTCTTTCTCATCTGAGCACAATCCAGTACCAAATAATTATTTATTTCAATTGTTTATTAATAATCTCCTGCTATGGAATGGGATACTCATTAGGAATATGACAAATTACATCATATACATAGATAAAAAAATTAAGGTTTACTGGCAGAGAATGCCATGTAGTATATTCTATACTTTCCACTGTCGGCACTTGGTAAAATTCCATTATTGTTACACAATTGACTAAGTACTTGTACTTTAATTTCACTTCACAACTGTATTTTTAGTATCACTCAACCAGTTTCAATCTTAAAACATCTTCAGGATGTAATATATATTACAAAGTGAAACCTGTTGATTGATGTACTAACAAGATAAAATTAAAAATTTCAAAAACCCCCGACACATCCTCAGACCGCCATTCCGCTACATACGCTTTATTTTAAGAGTGAAACGTGAAAATACCTGATGATCTACGAAAGGGGATCTTGCAGCATCAGGTTAAGGCTACCATGGTTTCTTACTCAATGACCTTGAATTATTTTATTGCAAAGCTCCCATGGCCTCCAGCTCCACTATATAGTCCTGGAAATTATTTTGATACAGAGTGTATGTATCTATACATATAATAAAATTGTAGGAAAGTCAAAACTGTACATTGAATATTTTTTTAAAAGAATACCTGGGCCGTGATCTACAATCGATATCGAAGCCAAAAATATAGTTTTTAGAATTTTTGTCTGTTTGTCTGTTTGTCTGTTTGTCTGTATGTATGTCCGGGGTAAACTCAAAAAGTACTGCATGGATTTACTTCAAATTTTGCATGAATATTACTAACAGGTCGGGTCAACATATAGGCTACATATTATCACGCTATCACCTAGCGGCCAGGTGCTGTGCGGAGTAAACGAAGTCCGCGCAGACGAAGTCGCAGGCAACAGCTAGTGTAAAATATTACAAGTGAGACCACACTCAATGGACCTATTTTGTTTATATCAGGAGTTCCACGGCCACTTTCTATTTATATTACCAAACCCTGCGAATCTCCTAGTAATAAAAGCCAACGATATCAGCCCAATCTCCGATGGCCACCTTTCAGTTCCATCATTATTTTATCTTAGAAAACATCCGGCACCTAAATATTTGCCAAAATAAACCGAATTAGCCAACATTCAATGGGTTTATCTAGATTAGCTTAAAAGTTATAATGGACCTCTTCCAGCCTTATTATCAGACACTGGAAAACAGAAAAAAGAATGATTCAAACGGGATCAAAATCGATGGTGATTCTCAACTTTCGCATTTATAATATTAGTATGGATTATAAAAAAGCAATTATTTATTCTTAATAAAAATATTCTTAAATATATGAAATATTATTTGAATCATTTTATTATTTTAGCATATTACGTAAGAAAAGTTGGAATAAACACAGGGATAAAGGCGGGATAAGCACAAGTGCATCGTACATTCGTATACTTTGCACGACATTCTGAGGGGCAGTTTTGTTTTTGTTGGCGATTTTTAACGCTAATAGGATCGAGCGAGCCTTCTGCTATGACAGAAGGGCCGGCTTTAATGGGATTCCGATAAAAGGCTTTTATTGCGCCAGCTTTTGGAGCCTTTAGAGACTGCGGGATTCAATTTACATTAAACCAACGCCGTTTTCGAGTAGTTTTATAATTTGACTTCCAAAAGATGCCTTTTTAATCAATAAGGCTATATTGGGTAGATATTTTTTATTATCAGGAAAACTAATTCCTTGCTATTCTATATTCCTATATTTCAAAAAGGAAATTTATTGAACTTTTGGTATACTAAAAAAAATATATACCTACTTTGTTTTTGAGATTCCATAGCCCTTATTGTTTGATACGTCCATTAGTTTGTTTGTCTGTTTGCAATTTAACACAGATACTATTTGAGCAAGAAAGCTATAAGTGACACCATGACCAAATGATGAAATAAAATCTACTTATATAAAAATAATGTACGGTACACATGGAGAAAATATTTTTTCTGTATTCCACTGAATTCAGTGTCGTTGAATAAATTGTTCAAAAATGTTGAAAAATTAAAAAAAGAAACAAGTTCTCAATGCAAGGATACCTTTGCAAAATATATAGCTTTAAACAATGATTTTTGGTTTGATCAAATGTTATACTGGTCAATCGTTCGTTATTTCTATGAATTGACTGACCGAATGGATGACGATCTATTCTTGAAAGAGGAAAATTGCGCTTGAAAAAGTAAAGTAAAGTTTTGTAAAAATTAGATAGATGAAACTTCATTTGTGACTAATTCTTATGGGTAAATGCAGAATCCTACACAATGCATAGCTTGACGTGCGTGTAAACAGTTTTTTTCTAGATTTTTAAAACTCTAAATCTAAATGCAAAAGAATAAGCCTTTTGCAATAAAAGAGTTAATAACTTATATTATGTAATCCCAGAATAAAAAAAATTACTATAATATTTTTCTACTTGAAAGAGGAACGAAGCTTGCACGAAGTGCTGCTAACATTTTCCATTTTATTGGACTCACGAGTTTGAAAGCGACAATGCGACTCGCATGAGCTTCTGAATTCGATTCCTAAATCAGATAGTTTCGTAGAGTAGTTAAGGGCGCGTAAATGAATACGCGCCCTTAACTACTCTACGAAACTATCTGATTTAGGAATCGAATTCAGAAGCTTAACGAATACTTCATGTTTTCAAATTTTTTCCAGAGCAATATCGTAATAATGTGAGCAAATTATTCGAATGTTTTTGCAAGATCAAGTCGTGATTATTTGATTTACCGCAGGTCCAAAATTTGATCGGCAAGCGATTACGCGCGAGAATTTATAGTGATTTTAAAACAATTCTTCTAAATAAATGAGTTCATATAACGTAGGTACTGAAAAAAATCAGTATATTGATCATTACCTTAATTTACATAAAATAAATTCTATTTTATGTAAATTACGTACTGGTAAAGAAAAATGTTAAAGTGGACTGATTTTGTATTTTTTTATATTATTTTTTAATATCTAAAATATTTTCATCATTTTGGCTCTGTTTTGCACTTTAAGACCATGTATCCTATTGGAAAAATGCATAAAATAAAATATTATGACATATTACAATGGTTGTACTCGTCCTGAAAGGTAATTCTAACGCCTATTTTCGTAAAACGCTATTCAGGGATTGATTTCGTTTTAAAAAACCGTTATCAACAATTATATTCTTGCTCTGTAGTGCACTAAATCAAGACTTAGTCTTGTAGTAACTTCGAATAATCTGCTCACATTATTACGATATGAATCTGTTTATTGCTCTTACGTACGTACGTACGTAAGAGCAATAAACAGATTCATTTTCAACGTAATAAACAGACTCATTTTCGCATTTATATGATAGTTTTTTATATCAGAATATCGCAAACAACAAGATGGCTCTTCTGATGAAAAGAGACAACCATCGCCTACAGACACCAAAGATGTTAATGGTGCATTGCTATCCGTATGGCGGGATGTCACATGCATAAGTTTACTGGCTATCTTGTATATATGAGACCCATTATATAATTCTAAGACCTTAATGTACCATATTTTATGCAATAAACTATATTCCATTCCATTCCATTCCATTCCATTCCATTCCATTCCATTCCATTCCATTCCATTCCATTCCATTCCATTCCATTCCATTCCATTCCATTCCATTCCATTCCATTCCATTCCATTCCATTCCATTCCATTCCATTCCATTCCATTCCATTCCATTCCATTCCATTCCATTCCATTCCATTCCATTCCATTCCATTCCATTCCATTCCATTCCATTCCATTCCATTCCATTCCATTCCATTCCATTCCATTCCATTCCATTCCATTCCATTCCATTCCATTCCATTCCATTCCATTCCATTCCATTCCATTCCATTCCATTCCATTCCATTCCATTCCATTCCATTCCATTCCATTCCATTCCATTCCATTCCATTCCATTCCATTCCATTCCATTCCATTCCATTCCATTCCATTCCATTCCATTCCATTCCATTCCATTCCATTCCATTCCATTCCATTCCATTCCATTCCATTCCATTCCATTCCATTCCATTCCATTCCATTCCATTCCATTCCATTCCATTCCATTCCATTCCATTCCATTCCATTCCATTCCATTCCATTCCATTCCATTCCATTCCATTCCATTCCATTCCATTCCATTCCATTCCATTCCATTCCATTCCATTCCATTCCATTCCATTCCATTCCATTCCATTCCATTCCATTCCATTCCAGTCCATTCCAGTCCATTCCATTCCATTCCATTCCATTCTATTCCATTCCATTCTATTCTATCTTACATTACAAATTTATTTTAATGCGACGTTGCTGTATGATAATTTGATGACCATAATATATATTTATAGTTTTTATATTTAGTTATTTTTATTTTATGTCACTAGTCTCATTTTTATAATAATAATCATTATATAAATCAATAAGTCGATACTTAGTATCGAAATCACAAAAAAATTACGGCAGTATAAAAGATCTTATACTGTTTATAAACCAAACATTTAAACAATACATTATTTTTTAAACTATATAATGTTTGTGTCTTAAAAAAAAAAAAAATTTAAACATAAAGGAAAATTTGTAATAAATGTTTACCCATACACCATTAATATCGTTACACCAGGAACTTGGTAAATTTTAAGCTCAGCTTAAATTAAGAGCTATTTTTCAAAATACCGTGTAAAACCGTGCTTGCATTTTACGCTAAAATAAATTTAGAATATTTATAGACTATAGTTTTCAATTGGATATTTACGAAATATCCAATTGAAAAATTTGAAAATTAAGAAAAGCAATTGTAATTTATAAAAAGAAAGAGATAACTTATATTTGCACAAAGATAACTTTGCATTTTATCGCTTTAATAATGTTCACAATTTATGAATATCAATTATATGACGAAACTTCATGAATTATTCATAATTTTATAATAATCTTATTACAATTCCAAATAAATCCTATTCTATGCGGAAAACATAGATAAATTAATTAAGATGGCGGCCGGTGCACTCCGAGCGTCCCCAACTATTTAGCATACTCTATTGTTAACGTACGGACTAAAATGATACAATTAATGCTGGCAGTGTTTTGTGATAATATTTGCATATTTTAGCGATTAAAGGGGAACTTATGAAAATTAGCTTCACGTCCTCACTGCCCAAAAATCCGTATCAAAAATTTTATACACGTTTGTGACTACTGCGCAAAAAGATTTGGCAAATCCCGGAAAAAAGTTCTTTGTTTGGAATAATAATATACAATTTAGACGTAAACTCCAAGAAAGGAAGATAGCTAAAATATTCTACCAAATATGGTATACAGATATTTAAAAAAGTATAAATCTACATATTTATTAAAAGTAATACCTTTACAATATATATTTATTAACTACAATTTTTTTATTATCTATACCAATGTTATGAAATTGTAGAGTTTGTTTGTTTGTTTGGTTGTACGCGTTAATCTCAAAAATTGCCGAACCGATTTGAATAATTATTTTTGAGTTAGATAGCCTGTTTATCCAGGAAGGTTATAGGCTATATAACATCGTGCTGCGACCAGCAGGAGCGGAATAAACAAAGTCCGCGCGGACAAAGTCGCGGGCAACAGCTAGTCATACAACAAAAGATATTTTATTATTATTTTATATATCATTAGATAGAAAACACGCAGGTGGCTCTCCTGATGGAAAAAGAAAGCCATCGCCAACCAACCAAGAAAACCAAAGAATTTAGTGATGCATTGCTATCAATGTGGCCTGGTCTTAACGCCACATTCATAAGTTTACTGGCTACGTTACCCTCCAAACCGGGACACGGCAGTGAATAATAACACTGACGCTATTGCGGCAGGAATAGGTAAGGCGGTTGTATTAGATCCGGGCGAGATAATACAGAACTCTACCACCTAAAAGCCACCATGGTCGTGACTCGCACAGCCAATCATTCGCCTCTTACGAACTGCCTGTGACGGTCTATTCTTAAAAGAGAGCGTGGACCAATGTGGGGAGAAGTGTAAAGTTAGACAATTTATATTATAAATATGTATCATCATACGGGTTCTCTTGTTTGCCTTCTCAGATGTGAACCGAAAGTTAGTTGAAGTTCCGATTTCCGGCTCAGATTTTGTGGTGTTTTTGATTGCGTTTGTTTGTTTGTATTGTTGTTTGTTAATTATTAATGTAAATAATATCTAAAAATGTGTAAATCTATATTTATAATATTATAAATGCGAAAGTTTGGATGTTTGGATGGATGTTTGTTACTCAATCACGCAAAAACTCCTGAACGGATTTGAATGAAATTTGGCGCACAGGTAGATAATAACCTGGAATAGCATATAGGCTACTTTTTATCTCGGAACAATTGGGAAATCCCGCGGGGTTCACCAAAAAAATGTATAATGCAGCGGGCTGCATGCAGTAGCTAGTGAGTCATATTTAAATTCCTAAAACACAGAGCATATGACAATCATTTTTAAATATTTGCGCACCATACCATGGGAGATTATGCTAGTAACTTTTGATTATTTTAAAAGCTAGTAAAACCCATTTTCTTGCAAATAAAAATTTTCTTCATTTTCATTTTCCCTAAGTCGGAAATAAGTCACATTTAGGATTTTTAGGGGTTATTCTTTAAAAACATAATCACAACTGCAACTCGGTCTCCGATTATAGTATTTTAGCACCCCTGTGCTTCAAGCACATAAAACGAGTTATGATAAGAAACATGTGAAAGGCGTTATCAGATGATCATATCCCAAAACGAAAATTCGTGATAAACCAGAACCAGTCTATTGACACTCATTTCACTCTGCCTACCTCGCAAGGAATTGAGCGTGTAGTTATTTAAATGATATTTAAATGTCGTTAAAGCGATTAAACATGTGAAATGGAGTAGCGAGGTGGGACAAGTGTCGCGGTGTGGCGATCTGCTTGGTATGAAAATTTCATTAGCCCCGTGTGCCGGCGGCCAGGCCGCATGAGTGGCCTCGCACTTACGGTATTGCTCACCGAGTTGATACTATTTATAGCTTTAATAAACACGAAATAATTACCAGTACGTTGATCTGGGCTTCTGGCCCCAAGACACAATCATAAAAAAAATTAAAAAAAAACCAAACGTCTATAGACTTTCTGATTCAACCCGATTCACTGGTTTGCCGGCAGGCGAGATAAGTAATGAAGTTCGCTAACCACTCAACCAACGGGGCGGTCAAATTAATGGTGCGTTGCTGCCCACATGGCGTGGATGTAACTTTGCCGGCTACCTTACTCTGCAAAACATAACACGATAATGTCAAGCACTGACGTTATTGCGGCAGGGAAAGGCATTACAATATTAATATCTTTATTATGAACCCTATGAACCAAAATAAGTACACAATTATAATGAGTATCGAAAACAGACTCAATGGTCCTTATAGTAGAGGACCCAAAGATGCTGAATGAGTATTATCTAGAGATTGCTGAGAACGTCGTAGGGAACTATTGGATTTTGTAGATTAAATATAGGAAAAATAAAAGGTTATATAATGTTTTTCATTTCAATGGTGGGGAAAAATCTACAGATAAAAAGAATGATTTAAGAAAACTGTGACATGGAAACAGTAAATCGCATCAGATTAAGGTATGGTGGGTTAATTGCCAGCTAACATTTAGAAAATCTGCCGATTCAAGTGTAGCCTGAGGGAGTGGGAGGGTCTCAAAGTTGCAAAAAAAGGTTGTTGTTGTTGTTTTGACATTCTCGAGCGCGTCTGAATTTTATATTATTATATGGGAAATGATGTAAGAATAACGAAAAAAATATAATGTGATAATTTCTACAAGCCGAAGTTATTGGGATTCCGCTCTTTTTTGTCCGTCCTAGTTACCTGCCTATATATAAAGGGCTTATCTTTGGTGGAGAGCCTTTATAGTATGCGAGGTACTTCCCTATGTTAATCTAACGTGCTCGAGTAAATACAAAAATGTTTCCTGGGGAGGCCAATTTATTATTTACTAGCTGTTGCCTACGACTTCGTCCGCGCGGACTTCGTTTACTCTGCACTGCTCCTCCCCCGTAGATGATAGCGTGATAATATGTAGCCTATATGTTGACCCGACCTGTTAGTAATATTCATGCAAAATTTGAAGTAAATCCATGCAGTACTTTTTGAGTTTACTCCGGACATACATACAAACAAACAGACAAAAATTTTAAAAACTATATTTTTGGCTTCAGTATCGATTGTAAATCACGCCCCAAGTATTCTTTTAAAAAAATATTCAATGTACAGTTTTGACTTTCCTACGATTTTATTATATGTATAGATGAGTACTTAAATAGTTACGTACTTAATCTACAGCACATGGAAGCATAAAATATATTAATTTATATGAATTTAAAAATGTCATATTTGTGGTGACTTGTATATATATATATATATATATATATATATATATATATATATATATATATATATATATATATATATATATATATATATATATATATATATATATATATATATATATATATATATATATATATATATATATATATATATATATATATATATATAGATTAATATAGATTATTTATATATAGATTATTAATATGAGGACGTTTTCTCAAAATAGTTTTTAAAATGAAAAGTTAGCTTACAGTTAGAAACTCACACAACGAGTATAGCTGGGTAGGGTAGGAAAGGTACGGCTGCCCGGGGTATGGTAGCAAAGTCCGTCGGGCATGTCTGCAGGCTTGCCCGCGGGTATATCCGTCTAGTGCAGTGTTTCCCAAACATTGTTTTGATATGGCCCGGTAATTTTCACACTGCTCCTTCGTGACCCACTTAATACATGTACTTTTAAGCCTAAGCTGGTTCTATTAGGTGAAATAATACATATTTAATGATAGTAAAAAGGTTTAATTAATGCTATATACTTTGATGTCGCTTATGTTGTCATCACTCAACGCTTACGAATTTTCGTCGCGTCGCGTTGCGTCAATCTATAATAGGTAATATTTTAAAAGCAAGGCGGGAATGTTGCGACCTAGTATTTTTTTAATGGCCCGGTACCGGGTCGCGACCCAGAAAATGGGAAACGCTGGTCTACGGTACGCTTTAAAGAATATACCCACTGCCGTTCTACCAGGCAGGTCGTAAAATGCGACCGATTTGCTATGCGAGTCACTGCTATCGCTTTTAAGTGGTAGAGTTCTGCATTATCTTATCCGGCTCTTGTACCATTACCTTTCCTATCACTGTCGTGTTCCGGTTGGAGGGTAAGGCAGTCAGTAAACTTATGCATGTGGTATTAGACCTACCTACACGGACCATTAACATCCTTGGTGTCTATAGGCGTTGGTTGACTCTTTCCATCAAGAGGACCATCAGCTTGTTTGCTATCTTATGATATAAAAAAATATTTATGTTCTGATTAACTACTAGTACTTAAGATCTGATTTATAGAGCAATTCATTCAATTCATTCAGCAATTCATGGTGGCAATTACTTGTTTTGCGAATGGTTCGCTTTATACTGTACGAATCGCCTGGAAAGGGTCTATACACGTAGGGAATATTCGGATAATTATCAATTTTTTATTATTAATATCAGTACTTCAAATTGTTTTCATCCCATTTCCCAAAAAGAGGATGTTTTCAATTTTGATGTTTTTTTTGTTACCTCAAAATGTAGTCATTTACGAACCAATTTATTCTTTTTTGATTTATGGAACGGTATAGATGATATACGCCTCGTATGATCCCATTTTAATTTGGTTAAGATCTGATGCAGGGTTCCAGAGATGCAAGAAATGGAAAGTCGGTTGCTGCAGTTTTGCTGCGTTTAATTCATAATTAAATACATTAATGATGTACTCATACATACACAATTTGTTTTAAGATTCAGACGTTATTTGGCTGCAATAATTAACTCGTAGTTTAAATCAATTTAATTTTACAGCAATTAATTAGTTTATACTATTACTAATCATATTAAAACTTATTACATATAAACTAATTAATACTTTATACTATTTATTAGTTGATATATAATAAGTTTTAACATGATTAGCCTAAAAGGTATTATTTGAACTGCTGAAGAAAGGCTAATACATTATGCGTTTTATAGCTAGAATTTAGATTAATGAGGCCGATGAAAAATTCCGAACAATCCACGGTTCAGCCTTAATGTGCACACCAGAGTTTTTACGTTAGGTATCTAACTCACGGTCATTAACGCTAATGGCAGGACAGTAGGAGCGGCCGTAGAAATTTACGGCAGTATAAATTAGGCGGGGGGCGCGATTTGCATCCAATCTGCGCATTATGCAGCGGCCACTGCTAATGCGGCGTGTGCGGGCGCTCGCTGCTGGATTAGGTATTTCATGTTTCAATCAACACCTACATTTACCGTGCGACATGCTCCCGATAATTACCGTTCAATTAAAACGTAGATATAAGCCTTTAATATTATTATTTTAAGTAAAAATGTTTACTCCTTTTTATTTATGGCAATTACGCAAACGGAGGAGCACGAAATTTAGCACAGTAAAAGTTAACATGATGAAAGAGTCCAGAAAGTTTATTTAATTAATATGATAGAGGAAATATTTGATTGCTTGTTTGAGACAATTTTACTCAAAAACAACTCGACCGATTATAAAACTTTTTTCACCTTTAGAAAGCTACATATCCTGGAGTGACATAGGCTACTTTTTTACCCGACTAACCAACGAGAAGTAATTATATATTTAATAAGATTTTAGGTCACGTGAACGAAGGCGTGAATAACTACTAGTATTGTTTTATAAGACATTAGAAAAACATAAAATTTATAAAAAATTACATATTATTATGGCCGAATTTCGATTAGAGGGCGATCGCTAGTTAGTATAAATACGTCGTAGAAATGGTAGTTATCTTTATCTATACTCAACCGATTTTAACAATTCTTTGACCTTTAGAAAGCTACACTATCCAAAAGTAACATAGGCTAGTTTTTAACCCGAATCAGTAAAAGAAAGTTATGATTTTGGGTCACGCCGAGGAAGTCGCGAGTAACAGCTAGTTAAATATATTTTCAGTATTTATATATGTATTTCTATGTATAACTATCGTTGACCATCATACATATCATAAGCAAATAAATTGCTTACTTTGAGGTTACATCGATTCGTGTAATTTATCCAACCATATTGTTATTATTATCGAGGTGCCGTTAGAGCTGTGGAGGCTGATGACGTCACGAAGGATGGAAAAGGGAAGATATTCCCAGCCAGACAAAGTGTATTGCCTAGGGACCAAAGCCCATCTGAGAAGCGATGAATCTTGTGTATAGCGTTACAAAATAAATAGTTTTTATATTGAGTCTTAGGATTTGCTCAAACATTATTTATTGAAACATTGATGTTGTGTCTCAAAAGCTACAATGTATTAAAATTAAGCTTTGGATACAATTATCAAGTTAAGCAAAATATTACTGGATTTTTCTGTATTGAAAAATCACAATATGTCTCGAAATCTGTATCGAAAATAATAGAGAATGTTAATATCCTGAATCTTAGTAAAGCTTGTACAACTATTAGGTCCGGTTTTACCAAATAAGATAATCACAAGACTATCGAAGAAGCAATATGGCCAAGAATAGCCAAAGACAGACTAGAATTGAAGAAGTTGTGTGAAGCTACCTATGTGTCACAGGACATGCTGACTACTAAAACCGGAAACCCTATTGTGCTAGAATAAACTATTTTTAGAAAATATATATCTATTTCAATTGACTATTCACTAAACTATTCAATAAACTTGGTCCCACAAATGTGATAGTTAGCAAGCCTATCACATTTGTGGGACCAAGTATCTTCGGCTAATCGTGGGTGCACTTGTTGTACCTCTGCCTACCCCTTTGGGGATATGGGCGTATGGGCGTATACTTTTTTCTTTTTTTTTTAATATAGGCTACTATTTTATCCTACTGTATAAAAATTGGTAATTGTCCACGCGCAGTGTAGGGTTCCGAAGTTGCCTATCACAATAATGCGGACTAAGCAGAGGGCTTTTATAGGTTAATACTATTAACATTTAAGCTATTCAACGTCAATGACATATATATATATATATATATATATATATATATATATATATATATATATATATATATATATATATATATCCGCACCGGTTCACCGCCTATAAAAACTTTTCTAAGTACATTTTATGAGTTGGGCGACTATTATACAAAAACTTGTAAAGCCTTCTAAGATGTGATAGTTTTCCTTTTAACTACATTGTATTTACTACTACCATGTTTTTTTTTTTCCATCCCCAAACCCAACTGTTTTGTCTGCAGAGTGGTGGGGACTCTAACAAAAATTAGTACTTAAAGCTTAATATTTTACAAACAAGTCTCTGAATCGAAAACTTGTTTTCACAAACCTACAATGCTTTCTAAATACCTTTCCAACGATCCCCATTGTGTGGGGTACACAATGGGGTACGTGAGAAAAAAAAATTAACAACTCCACTCTACATGTAGGGGAGCTACCACAAAAAAAATATTTTTCAATATTATACCACGTTGTTTATGTGACGAAAACGAGTATGTACATATATTCTTGCCAAATTACAGCTTTCTAGTAATAAGAATCTTTGAGCAATCCCGTGGATGAACGGACGGACGGTCATAGCGAAACTGTCAAGTTTCCTAGTTTACTTTGGAACCTAAAAAAGAGTAATACGAAAAAAGTCATGGGGAGAAGCTAGCTAAAAATAAATACACATTTTGTTACCAAAGGTTTGGGTGACATGAAGATTCCTCTAGAATTAGCTTCATGGGTTCTTAAATTTCGGTAAACTTATGTTATTGGCGTTTGCAATCCGACAGATGGAAGGCAACGCACCGCTAACATCCTCGGTGTCTAAAGGCTACAAGTACCTCTTTTGATCTGGAGATCCATCTAGTTTTCATTTTATGACATGAATAAATATATTTAATAATTTAATTCTGTTTATTTTGGTTCCATTCCATTCGACAATGTTTCCAGTATAGTTATCATTGCTGCTATTTGATCAATGTTTAAACAATACTAATGTGTTATGATTTCTTGTACACATAAAAAACTAAAGAATCACCACTCACCAGTCCACACGCCGCAGCCAAACAATAGGCACGTGTCAACACCATAAATAAAATTAGTGAACGCCGTCGCATCCTTTAAAAACCAAAGTTCCCGAGCTATTGTTGGTGAATGCGCGCTTTCAATTTGTACGCACTGGCCAAACAGTGAATTTACGAGGCGTACCATTACGCCGTTGAGGGTGGCCTGCCTACGAGCGCATAAATTAACAGACTAGGGTGCAATCGCAAGGGTAGTGGCAATGATTATGCATGTTATCTCTGAATATTTTGTGGTTGTCTCCCAGAGACATCATATTGATATTTTTGTAACGATACTAAACAAGCACACCGTTTTCTTGGTAAAAAAATCTTTCTTTCCACCTGCATAAAAGTCTGCTACATTGACAGCAACAGTAGTTATAACTTACTAGGATACTAGAATCTGAGTAGGTACTAGATAATTTGGCCCTGAATGTTTATCTATTCGGCTCACATTCTGAAATCAACTCGTCAAAAATACATGTAAAGAATATATTTTCTTATATCATAATATTTGAATGTATTTAAAATAATATATTCAATTTCATATTATTAATTAAAGTAATATGTAGAAATTTTTAGACAAATATTGTTTACACTTTTAAGCTACATAGAATATAATATGATAATTAGGATTCCGCACCTCATGAGGAAAAAAACGGAACCCTTATAGGATCATTTCGTTGTCCGTTAAGACCCTTTTTCTTAGGAACGCGTACTACCTACATTCAAATTTATATTTCTCTTGAAAAAATAAAATTTGTAAGTCAATGCGATCTAAACATACGACCATTTATTTCGCATATTTTACGATTTTTTGCAAATTCAAAAGGAAATCAAAACCTATAGATTACTTCCCGTTGACCTAGAATAATGAAATTTGGCAAAAAGCAATGTCTTACAGCACATGTAAAGGAAAAAATCCGAAAACCGTAAATTTTCTGATACATCCCAAAAATGCGATCAAAAGATATGAACGTTTTTATCGCATATTTTACAATTTCGCAAGGGAATCAAAACATGTAGCGTACTTAGCACTAACCTAGACTCATGAATTTTACGTGTAGCTTAGGTAAACTACAAGTTTGTACGGAACCTTCGGTATATAACTCCAACTCGCACTAGACCTTTTCTTAAAGTATTGGCATACCATATCATAGTAGAACATGCTGGCATATTTAAGTAACACCCATATATTTGAAAATAAAAATTTTTATTTTATTTCATGAGACCGGACGAGTTTGTTCACGTAGTCGAGCAAAAACCCGATTGAGGTTTCTTCAAAATTTTGATCTAAAACCGAAATCTCAGTAAAAGCTCAAGGTCTGGTGGTTTCTTGTTAACACCCCATATCTCAGGTAAGCACGTTAAGCTGACCTTCCAGATTTAATGAAAAATAAGCGGGAATAGTTGTAAAATCACGTAAGTTAGGTATTAAACAAAACCAGGAGAACGCATCTATCAAATACATTTGCTTTGTTTAGTCCGGAACATCTACCTACTTACTTTTATCGTACGTAGGAAACTGAGGGGGTTAAAAATCGTAAATTATTGCACTCGACGTGGGTCTATCCTGTTTTATTATGATTTATTCGTTTAAATGCCAGGAATCCGCGATCATTGCTATCAACGCCTCGCTGCACTTGTTCATTCTTGGTTTTTGCTACCAAATGGATTCTAAATCCGACAAATAAAAAATATGACATTGGCTCGATTAGCAGGCGTTTGTTGACATGCGAAATGAACAGTGAACTCAAGTGAACCTCATTATTGTAATTGCGGTCATACGTCATTAGGACATGTAACTGCAACTACAATAATAAGGTTACTACTATTTATTAAGTTGATTGCTGGTTTTAGTGGCAACACCACTAATAAGGTGACTTCTAAACGATAGACTTTTGAAACGTGTCACCCAGCTCTACGGCCGTATCTATTTCTGCGCAATAGCATTAGCGCTTATAACTACCGTGTACTAATTCTTACCACATGATTAGCAACGCACCATTAACATCTTTGATGTTTATATGTGCGATAGTTATCTTTTTCTATCAAGAAAGGCGTCTGATTGTTACAATTCTATAAAATACTAGCTTTTTCCCATAATTTTGTTCGCGTGACCTACACACATTACTTCATTTTGCACTTTTTGCTTGATAAAAATTAGCAAAAGTAGCCGTAGTAGGTAAATGACAATGTAGATTTATATTAATGAAATAATTTATAAATCGGTCCAGTAGTTTTTGTGTTTATCCATTACTGTTTGTTATTGTATTAGCTAAGTACCTCTGCTTGTACTTTATGTTGATTTATTTGTGACAAAGCCTTAAGGCCTTTGAAAACTGTAAAACTATCAATTACATCTGTTTTTATAATAATAATTTATAATTATAAATATCACTTGACAAATTACACGAATTGATCTGACATCAAAGTTTTTTTTAAAGAAGAAATTGTTAAAGCTTGTAGTATGGGCACAGAATATATAATAGTCAAGTACAGAAGAGACACTCCGGAAAGAAATAGGGACTCTTGCTACAATTAAGTTGAATTCAGATGGCGCGGCGCTTGATTACCTACAGTTATATTTACCTAGAAGTTGCATCTCTTTCTAACGCATAACTCTTATCCTTTCTAATGAAATCAGGGTTGTCTCAAAGATACTCTATCGCCTTTGGACACCAAAGATGTAAATGATGCGTTACTTTCTGTGCAGTAGAATAGCAATGCCTTATACATAAGTCTACTGCCCAACTTTAACCCCCAAAACGAAACAAGATAATGACAAACATTGACGCTATTGCACCAGGAATAGGTAAAGTGGTACCATATACCCGGTAAGACGATGCGGAACTCTACCACCTAGTAGTCACGATGGTAGTGACACGTATAGCCAATCGGTCGCCTTTACAACTTGCCTGGCATAGCGGCATTTGTTCAAAGAAACTCTGATCAACACGGGGAAAATGAATTTTGTTAATAATGAATTTATGTTAAAATATAATTTATGGCGCATTTCAAGTTGCAATACTGGGGCATGATAAATCTACGTAACCCTTACCTATAGTACTTAAAACCTACTTATAAACTTTTGAGTAAATTAAACAAAACATAAATATTTATTACGAAGTAAAAAACGAAAACTTTGCATCCTTCTGTTTATTGCGATATAGCCATTACTTGTGTTACAATTCCCCATTTTATTATTTATAAGAGTACCTACAGTAATAAACCTTACGTTTCGACGATGATCAGCAGGCCGTTCGTATAGGTACGCGTATGAATAAGCACAGGGCGGCCCCGACTGATTTGCAAAGCCGAGTTGTCGCGAGCTGTAAATGCTTATCGCGGTAGGTATAGGCGAGTGTCAGAGGCCTGGTATGAGTGTGTCAACGACACTAATACATAGAGATATATGTATAAATACTCAATTAAATTTAATAAACACCCAAACCCAGAAATACAAACATCTGTGCTCATCACACAAATGTCTGTCTCTGCCGGGAATCGAACCCGGACCCATTTGATTGCTTAGTCGGGGTCGCTAATCACTCGATCAACGAGGCGGTCAAATTATATGAAATAGTATTTATAGTTGGATTTAAAATAATCCCAACTAACTTTCATACTTTTAACGTTTAGGACTTAGTTAAGACCATCTTCTGGAAGATTGCTATTGCTTCAAATAAAAACTAACGACTTTTACAATGTTGACCTATAACGGTCGCCTATCACACCGTACTGCAACATACAAAAAATTTTGTGAACCAGGAAGTATATTTATGCCATAAATTAGATGATATTTCTTTTAAAATTCAACCCCCAACGGGCTGAAAGTTATATTAAATATCTATTCTAAACTCTTAATTATTGGCGCTTAATGAAACTTCATTGCGTTGATAATATCTTTGTATTAATACACTTACTTATACCATACCATTCCAAAAAAAATTGTGAAACAATGCAAGTGTTACGTAAAAACAATGCATACTATTTAGTGTTACAAGATCGTGTAATAACATGCCTTAGTTTAGCATCGCCTTTGAGGCTAAGTGCAATGCAATGTCATTAGCAGGCAGAAAAGTTTTAAAGATGGTGGAATTAGGTGGCGTGTCGGTCGCAAAGGAATTCATAAGTTCCCTTATAAAAGTTACTTGTTTCTCATGTTGCCAGTGGCGGTCTGAGGACTGGCATTTTTAGCTTCGAGAATAAATATTTTGTAAAAATACAGTTGCAACTAAATTAAAAAGACAATCCTTTGATATCGTTTTTTACATATTTTAGTGAAAAGGTAAGTTTTATTGGAGGTATTTTTTATTCTTTGCCATTAATTAATATAAATATTCGCTGGAAAAGTTACTGGAATTGATCTAACCCCAAAGTAAGTAAATTTTATGCTTATGAGATGAGTGTTCGTCAATAATACTAATAGATAGAAATATATATACAAATATCAAAGTATATTAAACAAATACCTATTCAAACTAGACATGGAAATTATTGCTTTTTAATTAATTTTCATTTGAAATGGAACAAAAAAATCACGATGACTTATAAAATTTCACTCGAAATGATTTTATCATAAAGTTATCTGAACATCAAATGACCGTAAGCTATTAAAATGAAGTATAAATTATAACTACTGCTACTCTTATATGAATTGGTTGATATCATTGAATGTAAAATTTTAGACTAGATAAAAAGAGACTGCAAATGCGATATATGAAAATGCATTTGATATTACGATATTTCACGTGCTATTTGTTAAATGTGTCATACCTAACTTAAGCCCAGAAAAACAAACATTAATGCTCATCATACAAATGCTGGTTTTTTATTTAAGTTATGATAAAAGTTTAATACATATTTGAATAACAATTTAAAGTTGTGACCTGTAATCGTAAAAAGTTAGTGAAATCTATATCTCTATCAGTTTCATTATTTTTAAAATTTTTAGGCGGGTACGCTTTCCGGCACTCTGTGTATATTGTTTGTTCGAAGTCGATCATATGGACTTCGATCGATACGTGGTTCAGTTTTTAATGAATATTATAAATACATATACTATGAAATAAAAAGGTTTATATGTTTAAAATTCCGTCTTTAAATAAATAAGCTATCGCTTCTGGCTAAAATTCAACCATAGACCAACAATAAAAAAAAATTAAGTTTGACGACTGACTGCAGCCGTAAAGAAAATAGTATACATGTGTATATATTTAGTATGTGTTACGTTTATTTTTATTATTTTATTGTAATTCTAATGCATTTTATTTCAAAAGATTATGATTCTGCAGTCATTCGCTAGGTAAACTTTAACTGTGCCAAATTTTATTCTCCACCGTTCACACAATTATCTTATAAAAGGGTCCAAAGTTTTTCTTTCCCGTATTAATATATAAATAAACAGTTATAATAATTTTATAAAATAAACATAACTAAACAAAGAAACATAATAATGCTGACAATGGGCGTACCGAAGGCGGGTAGGGAGGGGCAGCTGCCCCCCCTGGAAATTGTTTACCTCTCTCCTAACTATCTATTGTTGTAGGTAAAAATATAATAAGATACAAAATATATAGTCTTAAAACGTTATGGTTGCCACTTTTTACGCAAGCGACAAACGCTTTATTATAAATCTATATACATAAAAAATAATTGCTGTTCGTTAGTCCCGCTAAAACTCGAGAACGGTTGAACCGATTTGGCTAATTTTTATTTTGAATTAATTGTTGAAGTCCAGGGAAGGTTTAAAAGATGAGAAAACCACCAGACACCAATGTTCATTAAGACCGTTTTAGCCGTTCTCAAGTTATCGGGACATGCAGACTAACAATTTCAAAAAGGTGTAAATTTAGTGTATGATGTAAATGAATGACAATACGAATATTTGTCAAAAAATTAATTGTATGGGCAGACGGTACAGATGTATATAATAGGGTGATTGGTAAAAGACTGTACGTAATAAAGGAAGGTGTTGTAGTATTATATTCTGTACCAAATATATTCCGTCAAAAGGGACTTAAATTTTGACCTAATTATCTAATAAAAATTTTAAGGCGAGGCATCGGGACAAACGGAAAAAAAAACTGGTTTGCTAAATCACGTTGTCTTGTATTGATTGTTAAATAACAATTTTACAAAAACTACACGATATATCTTAAGATATTATCTAAGGAATATGCTAGCTTATTACATGATACAATACACTTTACTCGATCATATAAAATTCCGAAAACAGGCTTAAAAAATCTCTAAAACAAGTAATTTGTTAATAATATTTCTGATTCCACATGTTTTTTATATGGTGATATTTAGTTTTAAATACAAAAAGAATATACTAAATTTTGGTTTTCAGCTGAAGTCCTATATTTATTTATCCGAAAAATAACACGTTTCCCAGCGGTTTCAGAACATACCGCGCGACCCATTTCCTATAGAATTGACGCGCGTCAAAATACCTCGCTTTAAATGCATAGTGTTAGGTATATTTATTTGTAACATGAATAATATTGTAAACAATGCTTGAATGTAATATTAATATTCGTTTATCTCGCATAATAGATTTTAGAATTTGTTGTTATCAAAATGCTGCACTACAATGGTGCCACTTCCGCAACATCGTGGAATCGTTTATATCAAATTATAAACTTGGAAGTGGTGCCATCTGAACTGATCTGGTTGAAGTTGACATTTTTAATCTACCCTAGTTTTAATTATTGTAAAACTTGTGATTCTATAAAATACCTTGTACCGGCCTACTCGGGTCATTCTGCTGTAAGTCTTGAAAGAATAAACATCTATGTACGACAAACTATCTATTATTAAAAACGAACCTTACAATAGATATCGAAGCTCATAGTTTACAAACAGCGACTTGCTGTCCTAGCACATGTAAGTCAAGGCGCGCGCCTGTCGCCCGCACGGAGACTATATTTTTTTAATATTATTACACTAATTTAGTTGAAGTTTACTATGAAGTTAAGTAATATTCTTTTTTGTTATATTTTTATCAGTTACATAATGTTATTTTCGTTTATTAAATTGTAATATGTATTTTATATTATTATATTTATAATATGTATTGTATTCATATTGTAATATGTACAATCTTTTACCTGTAGGTATAGTATATTATATATTTCAAAACTAACATTTTGCTGAACATTATATTTATAATACAATATGTTTTGTGACAATTAAATAACGGAAAAGTTCCCTAACGATTATGAGAGTAATTTGTCTGTATGTGGAAGTGAGGCACAAGTGTCATTAGTCCCGAAGGAGCGGTAATGACGAGTAATTTTATTCGACAGCCGTTAAATATAACATTAATTACGGAGACGTTCTCATTACTTAGTTTTAGGTATACGGCTGTGTCAGTAGAACAAACGTATGTTTTTAATTAATTTCTCAATAAAATATATCTTTATGTGTGCTTCCTTGACGTAATATATCAATTAGCTACGTTATATAATACTGATAATAGGGAGTCCATAAAAGGAAAACTATTAGCTATACACGTCACTACTATCGTTATCTCCGTGTTGGTCCCGGGCTCCTTTGAAGAACAGGCCAACTGCCGTTCTGCCAGGCAGGTCGTAAAAGGCGACTGAGTGGCTATTCGCGTCACTGCCATCGTGGCTACTAGGTGGTAGAGTTTTGCATTGTCTCGCCCGGGCCTGGTACCATCGCCTTACCTATTCTTGCCGTAATAGCGTCAGTACTTGTCGCTGTCGTGTTTCAGTTTGGAGAGTAAGGTAGCCGGTAAACTTATGCATGTGGCATTAAACCTCGCCACAAGACAGCAATGCACCGTTAACACCTATGCCGACTATAGGCGATGGTTGACTC
The DNA here is from genome assembly GCA_036924255.1 of Apodemia mormo. Lineage (NCBI taxonomy): Eukaryota > Metazoa > Arthropoda > Insecta > Lepidoptera > Riodinidae > Apodemia > Apodemia mormo. Next base: position 1,265,557 of record JAUPFN010000017.1, on the reverse strand, counting down.
TTTCCTTCAGGAGTTTATTTGCCTGTTTGCTATCTTATGATATAAAAAAAAATCACTAGGTAGTAGAGTTTTGCAACGTTTCGCCCGTCGTCTTATCTATTCCTGTTCCAATAGCGTCAGTGCTTGTTATTGTCGTGTTCCAACTGAAGAGTTAGTTTTATTTGTCTTAAGATAGCAAACAAGCAGATGGGTCTCCTGATGGAAAGAGTCAACCATCGCCTATAGACACCAAATATGTCAATGGTGCGTTTCTATCGCGTGGCAAGGTCTAATGCCACAAGTTTACTGGCTAGCTTACCCTCCAAACAATGACTAGCACTGACGCTATTGCAGCAGGAATAGGTAAGGCGTTGGTACCAGATCCGGGCGAGACAATACAGAACTCTGCCACCTAGTAGCCACAAGTGTAGTGACTCACATAGCCAATCTGTTGCCTTTTACAACTGCAGAACCTGGCAGAACGGGAGTTAGCCTATTTTTCAAGGAGCCCAAGACCAACACGGGAAAATTAAAACAAATTGTTCAAAAATGTGATATATTCCTCAGTTCTTTTCATTTAATTTTCTTTGACATTTTGACTTATAATTTGTTGTTATTTTAGTTGATTCCTTTACTTAAAGAAAACATTCATGTAATTGCTGAATTTAAGTGATATCTTAGAACGAGAACGGTAAACAACACCCAAGTGCTACTGTTACAACACATCTAGTGTACATTACAGTAAGAAAACTACTGCATTCGGCCATAAAGTTGAAGAATGAACCGACGAGTAGACGAGTGTTCCGCGTTTTATATATTTACCATTTTATTCTCTAGGTAATGTCGTAATACGTAAGAGCGCTCTTAATATTCGTACAAATCGACAGACGTCTTATTTCGACAGAAAGAAACATTCATACCATGAAGTACGATAGATTATAGCTTCATAGTTCATACAGAGGAGCAAACTTATGTCACAATTCGCCATTAGTTCGACGTTGAATTTTAACAAAAACTTTATTAGTTGAATTGAGGTTTAACCCCACTTAATATAAATAGTTTGCTATGAGTTTGACGTTTGAATGTGTTAAAATATATAATCTCTCATATAAGTACAGTACTATTATACATATTATTATGTACCTATAATATGTTGTATTAAGAAATTACATAACACGATAACATAATCACATTAAAAATGTATTATTCCCTTGCATAAAATAAATTAAAATCTTTAATAAACAATTTATGTAGAACCACTAGTTATTCCCCGTCACATTATTCACGTGAGCCACTCACATAACTGCTTTTATATGTAGGTTATGAAGTAAAAACCTACTATGTTAATGAAAAAATGTTTAAGATCGGTTCAGTAGTTTTTAAGTTTATCCATTACGCACAACACACTGTTTTGATGAGTCGACATTTTTAACATTATTACCGGATCAGAGCATGGCCACAAACAGCCAAACAAATCCTACCTTTTTAGGGTTTCGTACCCAAAGGGCACAAACGGAACCTTATTACTAAGATTACACAGACCGTCCGGCTGTGTACGTCTGTGTGTCATGTGATAGCTTGACAGTTCAGTTGAAACTTTTACAGATGATTTATATCTGTTGCCGGTATAACAACAATTAATACTAAAAACAAAACAAAATAAATATTAGGGGGCTCCCACAGACCACATGAATACTAATAGACACGTCAATGAGAAGGAAACGTGTTGTTATGCATATGGACACACGCTCCTATCACTGTCAAAAATGTCATATATTTTTATATATATCGTGAAAAAATAGAAATAAACCATGTTATACTGTTTCATCATACCGAATACGATGACAAGGTTTAAAAATTACCTTTAGAGTAATTTTATTTCATCGGTAAGCAGCATAACTCTGTATTTCTGTGTGTAAATGTAGCTACACTGACAAACTAGAAAATCAAAATAGGAAAACATGATTTTTTGCCGTTTTTTTATAGATAATGTTACGGAACTCCTAGTACGCGAGTCTGACTCGTACTTGGCCGGTTTGTGTAACATTAGTTTAGATAATCTCATTTTATGTACTAATTTATTAAAGTGTCTTCACACGGACTAAATGGATGCGCTTTTCAATAAAATTTCTTATTTTGGCAACCTAGCTTGCAATTAAATACAGAAATGCTGAAATAAACTACTCACCAATGAAATAAAATAATTTCAGCGGTAACTTTTAAACCTTGTCATCTCAAACAGTACAACATGGTTTATTTCTATTTTTTCACAATATATGATAACCTACAAAAGCATGAAATTTTTGACAGTAATAGGAGCGTTTGCTCATATGCGTGGCGACACGTTTACCTCCCAATGGCCGAAGATACTAATGGCCAATTGCAACTGGGCACTTTTTCTAATCACGGGCAACGTTATTTTTGTCAGAAAACTGAAGGAGGTCAAAAACGCGTACATGTAGAACTTACTTGTTTCGCTCGTGCCCATGGTCAATGTAATTTGGCCGAAACGCCAAGCTTTACCAGTAAGTTATATATACATATATATATATATATATATATATATATATATATATATATATATATATATATATATATATATATATATATATATATATATATATATATATATATATATATATATATATATATATATATATATATATTATTTATTATTTTTTTATTATTATTTTGTAATTTGTAATGTATTTATTGTCAAGCGCCATAACCGTCCTTTGTAAATAACATAATTTCATCTATGTACCTATATATTTATTTTTATTTTATATTATATTCTTAAACATAAGTATTGATTGTATTCTAATACACTCACTCACAAACAAGCAACACACACAAACACACATATTTTTATAGAATTGCTTTTTGTTGTATTTTTAGTTTTGTTTATTACGATATATACCTATATAGTCTTTGATATATAAACCTATTAGCTACCCGTCAGTGACTGTAAAAATGCTTATAGTAACAGTGTACAAAAAGAAAATCCTTAATTGGCCAATGTAATGTAAATATTATGATATTGTACCTATTTTGATATTCGGCTGTGGATTTTTAGTTGAAATAAATAAATAAATAAATAAATATATATATATATCTATATATATATATATATATATATATATATATATATATATATATATATATATATATATATATATATACAATTTGTACGCGTTTTTGATCCGTTTGTATATTTTAAAAAAAGATGGTAGAACGCGTTAGTGTAGTAGTATCTGTACTCAACTCCAATATGGCCACCAGACCACAGAGGCGAATATTAATTTATTAATAGATAAAAATAACTTAAGAATTACTTTGTTCTTCTTTCTTGAAAGGCCAAATTAATTTTAGTCTGACTAACCATAATTCCAACGCTACCTTAAACTGCACAAGTAAACTGATGTACTACGCGCAGCAAATTCATACTGCCACCGGGTGTTTGTTGCGCAGCACAGTAAAAATCTCGTAACAGTACGAACTTGGCTTACTTCGTTAGCGCGATGTTCACCCATATAATTACCCATAAGGTTTGCTCCTATCAAACATTATTCAACGCGATTAAAAAAATTTTTATTTAAAAAAACTTCCAGGCTTTTATTCCTTAAATGATATACGAATGTACATAAATACATCCGTAACCCAGCCATTTGATCAGGTCAAGTCAATTATGTATTGTTTGACTCTAGTTTTGACATTTCTCCAGAACTTGAATGTTGTTTGGTACTTAAGTGGCTAACAATTTAACTCACATTAGTGATTTTGCGCCTTTCATCAACACCGATTAAGGCGGTTGATTTCTATGAGCAAGTTTGAATATAAATACTTATTTATATCATTCGATAACAATCAAACAGATAGTTTTATTGGATAAACTCAAAAACTACCTGAGGGATTCTATAAATTCTTTCATCAATATAAATTTATTCCACGCGTTGGTCCCTTTAAAAAAGAGGGTCGAATAGCGTGTCATTAATATCTTTGATATTTACTGGCAGCGATTGTCTTTTACCATCAGTAATATTGTCTACTAAGTCCTATCTACGTAGTCATTCGTATAATGGGGTGGTAATGTCACATTCATGAATTTACCGGAGACCCTACCCTCCAAACAATAACATAACATGATGATGGACAATGATGTAGATAGACATTGATGTTACTGCAGCAGGAATAAGTAGGTGGGTTTATTACATACCGGGGTGAGAAGTTGTGGAAATCTACCACCTAATAGTTACGATGTCGCAACGATGTAGTGACACGTATTATTAGCCAATCGTTTGCCTCTTACAAACTGCCCAGTAGAATGCCAGATGGTCTGTTCTTCAAAAGGGATCCGGACTAACTCGGAGGATTGTACAAACTTCCAAAGCTATGCTACAAACATGAAAATTTGAGTTTTCTTTGTTGCGTAGTTTCAGATTATCTCTATAATAAGCAAAATTACTTTAGTACCGTATGTAAATGGTCTATTTAGCATCAATAGGCCATCGTTCTATATCCATCATGGCTAGCTTTTTACAACAGGAAGCGGAAACTGCTCAAGCCTTCAGGAAATGCTCGCGTGTTTTGGGGTGAACTCCCTATTACAATACGGAATGTAAAAAGCCTTGACAGGCGCGTTGGAATACATTGTATTTTTGTAGTGTACTATAAAGAATGTCTAGTAGGTATTTTATTGTAGTATACTATAAAGCATGTCTAGTATTTTAATCTCGCTAAAAGTGTCGATAATGAATAAAGATGGCTTCACAATCGATTAATAATCATTAAGAAATTCACTACCAAGGAAGTTACATTCTACCCGGAATGTTCACACGTGCTTCAAAATCGTTCCGAAGAGTACCACGACATGGGTGGAGTGTGTCTCTTTCTTCTAAATAAAGCGCCAATCGCCATATGTAAGTGCGGCCATGCGTAGTTTGCAAATTACTACTAAGTTAACGTCTTAACTTAGTTACTACTAAGTTAAGTCGCCTCTGTGGTCTAGTGGTCCAGCGTTGGCGTTGATGACATGAGGTCCCGGGTTCGATTCCCGGGTCGGGCACATAAAAAAAGTGTTTTTTCAGTTTTCTGAGAAACACAAAGTTGCCCCGGATTGGAAAGTGCCCGGTTGGCGATAGGCTTGATAGGCACCTATCACATTTGTGGGACCAAGTATCTTCGGCTAATCGTGGGTGCACTTGTTGTACCTCTGCCTACCCCTTGGGATATGGGCGTAAAGATACTTTTTTTATACTTTTTTTTATTCTACTAATTTGAGACACAGTTTCTGCATTGCATAAGTAATTACGTAATAATTAAAATAAGCACATTTTAGAACTCACTAACATAGTGAGTTCTAAAATGTGCTTATTTTAATTACAATACATTACAATACATTTTATTCTAATTTATTTATCGACTTGTATGAATAAAAGGGATTTAACGATTACCGAATATATAAAAATCTACTATCTAGATAGTTTTATTTACACTGGCAATTGCAAGAAAGGGACAACATCCACTGTTGTCGTTGTCTTGCTCAAAACGTTTTTCCCCTCTGTTAAGTAAGAAACAAATGTCAACTGTATTAATTTTTTACGACATAAAGTACATTTTTATTTTTCAAATATTGCTTCGTAATAATTGCAGTTATCGTATATAAGTTCCTTGTTCACTGCTTCGTGATCTAAGGGATAGGCTGTTTGGCTCAGATCATGAGGTCCCGAGATCGATTCCCGGGTCCGGCAAAATTGTTATTGAGGTTTTTCCTAGCTTCTTTCGAATATACAAAATCGCAGTAGTAGCTCAGAGTCTGGCAGATGGTGCTACCACTCCCGTGCCTCGGATGAACACGTAAAGCCGTCGGTCCCGGTTATTACTAGAAATAGTCGATCATTGTCATCAGTTCATCAAAATGCGGCGATGAGGATTACTGCTCATCTCGTCAACCGACAAAACTTATAATATAAATCTACTTAATAATAATTAAGAATCATAAAACACTATATTATATTATCATAAAAAACATATTAACAGAAAATATTAAACTACTTATAATATATACAAACTACTTTTAAACTAAATATATTAACTATATAATGAGTTTAATATTTTAATATAATACATAATAATATAATATAACACACGTCCGTTTCGCTAGCCGGAAATTCATTGACAATATAAAAAATATGGTTTATCATCTCTGTCAGCTAAACGATTAGTTTTGGACATGTGAAAAAAATCACGTTAGCAGTATATATAATAAATTTAAAAGAAACGAATTCACGGTAGTAGTATGTATAATGAATTTAAAAAAAACGGATTTTCGGTAGAAGTATTTATAATGAATTTAAAAGAAAACTATCACGGATAAGTTGGCTTTACAAGTTTACGATTAATAATCGATAAAATTTTTAAATAATAGAATGAAGTTAGAAAAGTTTAACTGGCGGGTCAAGTCGATGGCGTTAAATAGATTAAAATTTCATAGTATGAAAAAATTGTGTGTGTCAGCTGCGACGCACGACTGGAGTTTACTCCTTAAGTACGATTGTCAAAACAGACGCAAAAAAAACACACGATCTAGCTGCACTGCTGACACCAAATTAGAAAGTTGCGCACCAAAAACGTAACGAGGTCATTCGTTCAGAGTGCTAAGTTTGAGTTTTTCTTTTCGCATTCGATCGTGAGCGCGTTTCGAGTTTACTAGGAATTTGTATGTGATTTGTACAACGCCACCTAGTGGTAAACTGGTTTCTCACGTTTACCACTAGGTGGCGCTGTACAAATCACATACAAATTCCTAGTAAACTCCAAACGCGCTCACGATCGAACGCGAAAAGAAAAACTCACACTTAGCACTCAGTAGACTTTACTCCTCACATTTTTCTCATACCGGGCGCCTTATATTAAACTACGAATTCTACACGTGACCCGCACGCACTTGGCTAGTTATTCATTATAAGAACAGCCCGCATGGGGAACTGCAATACTCAATGTCATGTAAGTGCGTTGTCTAATTTTAAGATTCAGTGGACTCTTGTCACGAAGGTCCCTCTGTCGTAATGGTTTGGTAAAATCTCTGCTGACAGTTTATTTTACACACTGTTTGTATTTCTAGCTTTATTTATTCAATAAATAGTAGCGATCGCTGTATGGTCGAAATTCGATTCTTTTTCTATAGCTCCATTTGATCAAACTAAAACTAAAACCTCTTCTTGTTATTTTTATATCATTATATAGCAAACAATCAGTTTTGGTGGAAAGAGAAACTATTACCAAAGATGGCAGAATGGTAGTGCCACACATGCATAACGAAAATAGTATGAGTATGTATATTATGAATGGTAGTATGCATAATGTTTATTTTTATTAGTATAACATGAATATTCTATCAAAAAAAAAAATACTGCACCTCTTCGCCATATAAGCGCAAGTCTTTCCGTCCGCGTAAGTTTCGTAAAAGAAATATATAATACAAAACCTACAGTCCACTTGTATTTAATAGAGGAACCAACAGTTTTTTTTTGTAGGTTGAGATATATATTAATTTGAGAATCGCCTCCAGAAGTGAAGCTCGATGGCCTTGACGCGTCGATACCTTTGCAGCGTAGTCAGGGATACATAGTTTTTTCTTCATGTATTAAAATGTTGATATTTTCTACTGAAGGCGCTTTAAGAAGCGAATATGTTCGGTTCATTTACGATAAACTTATGTATGTATAGTGAAATAAAAGTACAAGTGCATTATTTACTATTTTCAACTAATAATAATGATATTTTTGTTGATATTTAGCATCGTCGTTGTATAACACTCAACTCATAGGTAAAATATTTTGAACACTGAATATCGTCGGCACTTGGTAAAACTCCATGTTAACTTATATTTATATCGTATTAAAAGCACTTGTACTGTTTTACTTGACTTTTTTAATTATTAAAACCAACCGGTTTCGCGTTTTAACGCATCATCAGGGCAAAAGTTTTTTTTTTATTTGTTTAATGGCTTTTGACCATTGCTTGGGAGCAATAGGATTCCGCCAATGTCTACGTAGTGACTAAGACACGATGGAGATGCAAATGTGCGGTAGGCTTAGTTAAAAAGTTATTATTGTTTAGTACAATTGACAATTTGACAATTAACAATATATACTGAAGGTAGTATGAACATTTTAAATTTAAAATTATATTTCACAATATCGGTGTTACCCACACATCATAATTACCCTTTATTAAATTACTAATATTTAAATTACTAATATTTAACTTAATATTAAAAATGTTCATACTACCTTCAGTATATATTGTTAATTGTCAAATTGTCAATTGTACTAAACAATAATAACTTTTGCCCTGATGATGCGTTAAAACGCGAAACCGGTTGGTTTTAATAATTAAAAAAGTCAAGTAAAACAGTACAAGTGCTTTTAATACGATATAAATATAAGGTAAAATATTAGTTTGTGTTTACAAAAATTCATGTCATTTGACCATCGATATTTATATTTTATGTTTAAATATATTCATTTAAATACATTATAAAGCTTTATAAAAACCTGTTTACCATAACAGTAATTTAAGCCGTATTAGCACCAATGAGTGTATAAACATAATATAATGTGGACCCGATTCCACAGGAACATTGGTTCGCACTTAAGCCACGGAGGGCATTCCGCCCGGCTCCACCTTCGAGTGATCGATGACATTAGAATATTGGGAAAGGCTTAACGGACTCCTGCTTGTAACAAAGGAGCTATATCTAATTTACATTACATTGACTTTATTGTGAAATGCTGTATTGTTACGGTTTTATGTAGATTTATTTAGACTTTACTAAAATTACTAATAATAATATTCACTTGTTCACGTTCAAAAGTAGCCTATCAAAACGTTACTAGCTGAGCGAATGAGCTTCACTCGAAAGATATTTTTTGAATTTTCGTGTGAAAACGTGTATCATGGAGATGACACTTATGTATATTATTTTTAACAGTAAAATGCTATCTAAATACAAAATTTTATTAAAGTCGTTAAAGCCACTTTGGAGAAGCCTATTACATACAAATGTATACAAGAATTTCTCATTTAAAATATAGGTTACTAGCTGCAACGTGCAGCCCGCTGCATTATAAGAGTTTCTGGCGAATCCCGCGGAATCATCTAATTTTTTAGGGATAAATAGTAGCCTATGTGCTATTCCAGGTCATTATCTACCCGTGTGCCAAATTTCATTCAAATCCGTTCAGTAGTTTTCGCGTGATTGGGTAACAAACATACATCCAAACATCCAAACTTTCGCATTTATAATATTAAATATAGATATAATATATAGATTAATTTTCGTGTGTATCATGGAGATGACACTTATCTATATCAATTTTAATAGAAAATGCTATCCAAATACAAAATTTTATCAAAGTCGTTAAAGCCACTTTGGAGAAACCAATTACATACAAATGTATACAAGAATTTCTCGTTTAAAATACTAGTCACAAAGTCCATAGTTCCAAATTTTTCCATAAGGTCCAAAGTTTTTCTTTCACGTATTAATATATAGATAGGTAATCCAATATCCATTAAATATATTTTCACAAACCTATATTCTAGTAATTAAAGAATTAATAACACAAATTGTAACTGAAGATGGCCATCCCAAAGTGATCATTTAGGGTCGGCTCTATCCATCAATTAGCGTGACCGTTTGATTAAATGGCTATTTAGCGAAGGGTCCGCAAATGAGCCAGGTGTGACGAATGGAGACCAGGGCGCTGCGGATAAGTAGATGCTATGATACTATTTAATATGGTTATAACATAATAGTTTACATTCATTTATTCATAAAGGCTTTGCTGCTTTAAAACCTTTTATATATCATTAGATAGCAAACAAGCAGATAGATATTCTGATGAAAAAAGACAACCGTCGGCTATAGACACCAGACACATTTAAATGTGCGCTGGTGCGCTGTTATCCGTTTGGCGGAATGGTGATGTCACATTCATGAGATTACCATCGACTTCACTCTCCAAACTGAAACATAACTGAATCTGACACGACTCCAAACTGAAACTGACACGACAAGCATTGACGATATTGCGGCAGGGCAAGGTAGTGTTACCCACCGGGGCGAGACTTTGTGAAATTCTACCACCTAGTAATTACGATACTAGTGAAACACATAGCCAATTATTCGCCGTTTACAAACTGCCTGCTAGTATAGCAGATGTTTTGTTGTTCAGTTTGCGTGTACTTTGCATATTCCTGAATTATTCCTTGCCAACTTGTAAAAGGCTAAACGTTATGATCAGCGTAACACGGGTGACTTGAACCGATAAAAAGAATTGAGAACTGAAAGTGTGAAAATTGCTAATAACCTGGTAATCACTTGTCACGGCCGTCCTGAGTTCCGACTTGGGAGTATGATACTCTAGTACGTGAAATGCGTAAAATACAATATGGCAGAGTTCCCAAACGTCCAGTCCGTGTATTTGATACCACCACCCTATTTTAATCTTATTCCTGCCACAATAACGTCAGTGCTTATCGCTCTCTTGTTCCAGTTTGGAAGGTAATGTAGCTGGTAAATTTATTCAAGTGGTATTAACACTTTTCCACACGAATAGCAACGCACCAATAACATCTTCGTTGTCTATAGGTGATGGCTTCTCTTTCACCAGGAGATACATCTGCTTGTTTGCTATATTATAATATTTAAGAACAATCTGCTTTTCGGTTTTCAAAGTTATGCAAAAATACATTGTTTTACATCTACTATACACGGTCTGTTAGTTTGAACGCTTTAAGCTGATTATAATATTTTTATTAAAATTATGTACCCACTTCGTAAACGGTTTTATATTATACATGTTAGTACACATAACTTTATGGCAAATCGATCGATAAAAATTGAAAAGGTTGATAATATTTAATAGTGTACTATGAAATCAATTGTTAATGTGCTTGGTGGTTATAACACATGACAAACAGATAATAAATTATTTAATAACTAGCTGACCCGGCAAACGTTGTTTTGCCTTACATATTAGGAATCCATAGCGGACAAACAACGTGACACGTAATTTATATTAATCTACGGTATTGTCCTTCCACGCAGCCAAAATGGCATTAAACTTTATATGGTGTATTTTCCACGCAATTTTTTTAATATTTTCTTTTATAAGAACCTTCTCCTTACAATTACAAACACAACAAAAAAAAATTACCGAAATTGGTCCAACCATTCAGGCGTGATGTCGTGACCAAGGAAAATGGCATTGATTTATATATATATATATATATATATATATATATATATATATATATATATATATATATATATATATATATATATATATATATAGATTACCCTGTCATTGTAGTACAATACAACAAATTATTGTGACATTAACATGATAAAAATCCATTAAAAGTTGCTGCAAATCAAATACAAGGCAGCATTTTCCCGTGAAATAAAAGTAACCGGCTCGAACATTAAACTGCGACGTAGGAAAGTTTAAATTGGCGAAACGAATCTAGTTAAAGTAGCTCGCACTTGATACATACGTAATTTGTGTACTAATTGAATTGTGAGTGTGCCTGCCTCAGATTTAAGGGAACGCTTGAACTGTAGCGCTCTGGACAGATTAGCGGCCGCGTCCACATTTATTTTGTCAGACATTTGTTTTTGCTTTTGTATTTTAAAATATACACCGTGTTACTGGGGATAAACATTCACTTTATCTTTTTTATTCAGACCATTAAACAAAGTACTTTTCATTAGGGACACATTTATGAAAGTTTTTCATTTTCATACATATCAAACTTATAAATATAAATTACATAGGAATGGTATATTTAAGAAAACTGATTTAAAGGAAATTGAAAAACAACTTGCGCTTAAAATAATGTCTAATTATATTATTTATTACACAATATTAAAAGGAAGACAAAATTTAGTCATGTACTTCATGAACTGACATTTTGTATTCTATCGTTAAAATTTTGCATTTGGAAATCTCTTAGACTATATGTATACAATGCATTGACGTGTATAATACACGTCATTGATACAGTGTAATGAGCTATAGACATGATGAAAAGACATTCAAAGAGAAAATATATAATATAAAAAATCATAATATATACAAGACAATGTTATTTATATACAAATATATAAATAACATTGCCCCCATGTCGGTCCGAGCTCCTTTAAAGAATAGACCATCTGCTTTTCTGCCAGGCAGTGCGCAAAAGACGAAAAATGGGCTATCCGAGTCATGACCATCATGGCTACTATATGGTAGAGTTCTGCATTGTCCCGCCCGATTCTGGTGCCACCGCCTTACCTATCATTGCTTGTCACTGTCGTGTCTTTGTTTAGAGGATAAGGTAGCCGGTAAAATTAAGCTTGTGGCATTGAGACCCGATTACAAGGATAGCAACGCACCATTAACATCTTTGGTGTTTGCAGACAATTGTTGACTCTTTCCATCACGAGAACCATGTTATTTGTCTTTGGTATCTTATGATATAAAAAAAATATGAATTGAAGTATTTCAAAGTTAAAAAATTCATTTTTTAGTCAGTGTCATAATTTTTAGGCTCCTGTATTCAAAAAAGTACCTTTTGTGTTGTCTTTCATTTGTTTGTCTATCTATTATTTAGTACTCATGATACTATGGTGCTAAATATAGAGTTTATAAATATTACAGGCACATTAATAATGTTAGTAGAGATATCTACTGATACATGGGTTTAATGAATATATGTCGAAAACCTGCTTTTGTTATGCCGAATTTGTATAATTTATATTTAAAATACGGGTTTGTAAAATGTAACGCTTGGGTATAAATTATTGCAGCAAACTTCTTCTATAAGTTACCACACGAGGTATCAATGCTGTACTAATAGAGAACATTTTACATCAACTGATATATTTCCTTCTGTTCCTTGTGTTTAGCATCGTTCCTTTACTTAATAAGGTTGCTGATTTAGTACCTAAATGTAAAAAAGCAGCGTATTTAACTGTATGACAAATCTCACAACTATTATAATTACGATAATTTGTGTATGTTTATAACTTATGCTAAAACAACTAAATAGAATCAAATGAAAACATTACAGCTAAACTATGTACAGATTTTGAATATCGATTACTTTTCTAAGCAGCATGGCACATTTCACGCATCACTGGTTATATCACTCGTTATAAAATAATTCACGTGTCACACCAGTTACATGCATTGAAACCGTCCGTTATAAATAATACGTAGGTCACACTATAAGTTTTGCGTAACTTAAAAAACAACATGTTATAACCAAAATATTATATTTATTGTTTTTCAAAATAATCGTCTGTACATTTTAAACATTTTTCATGCGATCAAACTATTTTTTAAAACAGGAGAACCATAGATCTGAAGGCATGTTTTCTACGTGCTGATTGAACGCTATCACTGCCTCTTCGGAGTTGGTAAAAGTAAAAACTCCCATCAAATTTTTGATTTTGGGGAAAATACAGAAATCACAGGGTACTAGGTCGGGGCTATGCGCAGGATGTGTGACGAGATGTACTTTTATGGAAGCTAAAAATGACTTTGTTTTGTTGGCCGTGTGTGAAGAAGCGTTATCACCGTGTAGGAGAATGCGGTTTTTGGGTCGTCTTTCGCGAACTTTTTCTAACACCCTGGATAAACAAATGATAGAATACCACTCGACATTAACACTATTTTGATCTTCAAGTGGAATTGTACAGATGGGACCCGTAGCTGAGAAAAAAATCGCGATAATTTTTTTACCAACATTTCTCGCCTGTCTCACTTTTGTTGGCATGTTCTCATTTTTAAACACCCATTCACAAGATTGCTATTTTTTTCGGGTCCAAAACAATAAATCCACGTTTTGTCTCCTGTGACAATGTCATAAACAGCATTAGAATATCCGTGGTCGTACTTCAGTAGCATCTGTGAGCACCATTCCACGCAAGCCCGCTTCTGCTCCGCTGTCAGTTCACGAGGGATCCAACGACAACAAATTTTCCGAAGTTTCAATTCTTCGTATAAAATTTTCTGAATTTGGTTTATACCAATCCCCAATAGTCTTCAAACTGTCTCATAGGTAATCCGGTGGTTTTATTCAATTAACCGCTTTACAGTAGCCACATTATTTTCGTTGACGGCAGTTGAAGGCCACCCTTCACGAAATTCGTCATGTAAAGAAACTCGACCTCTCTCAAATTTAGTAAACCATCGCCTCACAGTGCTCAAACAAGGTGCTTCTCTCCCAAAAACATTTTGAAGACGAGCGGCATAGTCTTGCGGAAAAAGAGAACTTTTAAAATCATAAAAAATCATCGCTCTAAAATCTTTTCGACTTAATTCCATTTTCGTTGCGTACGTAGAATTTTGATGTGTGATAAAAAAACAATTGACTAATCATTTCCCGCCAATAGTTTTTTTTTATTACTTAGAAGGTTGCAACGTTTTAAAAATATAGCATTCGAAATTCAAATAGTTTCGATTAGCTAGAAGTGCAAAACTTTTAGTGTGCCTCATGTATACGTATATAATGCGAGAATGATTTACTTTCTCGCGGGTGAAGCTACTACTTATGCTTATAATTCACAGAAATCCATCGTGCGAAAGAGGCAAGGCTATAACATTTGAGCAACACCGTGCCGACAGCTAGAAGAGAGAATATGTTTAATGTGTTATTTCACTTTACTAATCACTTATAAATAGTAATCACTGCGCGGCGATATAACATCCGGAATAAAATGCACCCACTGTGACAATAATCGTCACTAATAAAATGTAACGGTCGTGATTTATTACCCGTGATATAACAGTGACAAAAAACAAATAACTTCACGACGTGATAGTGAAATAAAAATAGCTATAATTCCCATCGCTACAGTAGAATGAATGTATATAAATGGGTAATTTCCTAATACATTTCTAATTATATATTTTTTTTATTTCAGGTATGTTTGGTGTACAACATAATATTATATTGCTGCAAAGGTAACGTGTCACCATGAAACAACAAATACGCCTTGAGGAAAAATAATTAAAGTTAGCATTCAAATGTTTCTGAAACGAAAAGTTTCTTAATTATACAAATAAAACGTCAGCAAACATGTGAAACGTGAGTTGTGAGGTATCGTTACATTGACTAGGAAGTAGTTAAATATATTCCGTGTTGTAAGTCACTGTGATATTAGACACGTCGAGAATATGGCTATTTTCGATTTTCGACAAATTTCGTTTCAAAAAATTAAAAATTTTTACACAAATTAACCATTTTACATAAGTAAATATAATAAATAAATAAACTATAGGGTGCTGTAAAAAGCAAAACGGCCAACTCGTTTATGTACGTAACTTAGCAAATTTTGTATATAAATGATTAGATGAATAATAATATGTATGAATTGTTTAGTGAAATAAAAACATAAGTACATTATCCATATAATATAATTAATGCCAATGTCTGTCTGGCTGTTACGCTTTCACGTTTAAACCGTGGGAGTAACTTTGGTGAAATGTAACAAGAAGATAATCGAAAACTTGGAGTCAAATATACGCTTTTTTTTTGAGGTTTTGGATAAATAAGCAAACCATATAGTTTGAATCCCGGGTCCCATTTTCGCTATAAATTAACAATTACCATGAATATCATGCTCGACGGCGATGATAAAAACAATATCTAAATAACAAAGCAATTGAGAATTTCAATGCACAAATATTCGTTCATTTATAGATTCAATGTCCATTTATTATAATTAATAATTAATATTTCACTTTAAATAGCCTAATAATTAATTAAAAATATTATCACGATATACAATTATTAACAGTTTCTGTGGTCGCGTTTTGAGTGTTATTGACACGAAGAAGTTCCCAAGTTATCCAATAACACATCAGCAAACATGCAGACGTCGGTTGTGAGGTATCGTTACACTAACCGGGAACAGGCCCAGCTAAACGAGCTAACTTGTCGCTGTTGACTTTGAGTTACCAACTTCTATACATATGGAAATTGTGCAGCTTACAATTTTGTAGAGCGAAATATACGGGGCAGTATTTTACTTTCGTTAATTGCGTTCATTAAACTTATAACAAAATTTGGAATTACAATATTTAGCATAATTTCACGATTGACTTGTGATTTTGAGATGGAACCTTTCATTAAAATTTGATCTCTGGAACACATTCAAATCATAAAAGTTAGTCAAGTATGTACTTCATTCAATTACTTAACTCTCTTTGCAAGTAATTTTGTTGCGTCAATATTTTTTTAAGCTACTAACGGATAGGAAGCACAGACACACTCAGAAGATCCGTCGGAAAAACTCAGTTTATTTTATATACGGTTTCGCGGTCATTTGGGAGGTAAGGCTAAACTAGCCTCCAAAAAGCTCGGTGTGCTCAGCAGAGCGAGACAGTACTTCTAGCCGGCCCATCGCCTTCAACTTTATAAAGTTCAAATTCGGCCCCACATGGAGTACTGTTCTCATCTCTGGGCCGAAACTCCTCAGTACCAGTTCTTTCCGCGTTCATTCAGCGTAGAGCGGTTCGAATCGTTGACGACCTGGCTATTTCGAAACGACTTGACTCTTTGGCATTGCGCAGAGATGTTGGTTCACTCTGTGTCTTCTATCTATCTTTCATGGGGAGTGTTCCGACGAGTTATTTGGATTAATTCCTGCCGCTGAATTCCATCATCGGACATCGCGTCAAAATTTGAAATACCATCCTCACCATCTCGATATCTGGAAATCCACAACTGTGCGTTCCTCTTGACACTTTTTGCCTCGCACTACTTTGTTGTGGAACCAATTATCGGCATGGGTGTTTCCAAACGGATATGACTTAGGGGCCTTCAAGAAAAGAGCTTACTCATTCTTAAAAGGCCGGCAACGCAACTGCAAGACCTCTGGTATTGTGGATGTCCATGGGCGGCGGTGATCACTTACTATCAGGTGCACCTCCTGCTCGTTTGCCCCTTCTTCTATGAAAAAAAAATACGATAAGTAGCATTTTGCAAAATATCTTTAAGAAAGTAAATATAATTTTAGGGTTGATTGTTTTTTGGAACAGTGTGAAACAATAAAAATAGTCATACCAGCTAATGCAATTTTGCCTCATCGAGGCGTCGCACCGCCGGGTGTCAGCTTGTTGTAAATAAAAGTTTTCTATCAAAATTATACTTCTTCTGATAATAATTCTTTGTAACTTTGGTATTATAAGTAATCGGATTTCAAATGTCTAGTTTTTTACTTAAGACATTTATAGGATACATTTGTAATTGTCGAAAACAGGCCAGAATATTTTTTTAATCCCTACGTATAATAAAACAATATTGAATGCTAGCGACATATTTGAGAATATGAGCCTGTGTATTTTACAAACGTTGTACAGGATCAGTACCCCTAACGAGCCCCTCGTCTGTTCTTAACTAAATTATGGAACTTCAGTTTTCATATAAAGTTTTGTTTACAAGACAAAAATGGTTATGGTTTTAGTACAAGTACTTCAGTTATACACTACTTCAATGTGAGCCAACATCACAGTCAAACTCAATCTTTTGTTTATTTTTTTCATAGCATAGGGCAAGAACTATATGTGTGATTCTCAGGTTCTTGTTAACTAGTACGTCATTAGATTGATAAATGTTACATGTTTTGGGTTTCCTTCTTGGTACTATTTATTTTGTTTAATGATGTTAAAAGACCTTGTGAGAACGTGCAGATCTCACGAGCTATCTTAAGGTGTGTAAGGCAATAGTTTTTACGTTTTATTCATGAAACACTCAAGCGATTAAATTAAAAACTACTTGTTATTAATAAATATTCTTCATTCACCAGGTTGACGTGTGTGACGTTTGATTAGTTACTACCTGATTCGAGATTTTTCATATTCACTAAAATTCAGCTTGTTATTTATTAAAAATAAAAATACTTTAAACACTAAATATTGTCGGCACTTAGTAAAACTCCATGTTAATTTTATTAATAGTATGTTACAAACGCTTGTACTGTTTTACTTAGATTTTATAAATAAACACGATTATTTTATTAAAACATAATTTTTTTAATAAACGGTATCGACTTATTACCCTGATGATGCGTTAAAATGCAAAACCGGTTGGTGTTTATTAATACAATCTAAGTAAAATAGTATAAGTATTTGTAACATACTATTAATATAAATTGAAAATAAAAATCTTTCTAGAAGCACGGTCTATTAAAGGTATTTTCTGTGACGTCTCGCCCGGGTACAGTGCCACCACCACAAGTCTTGTTCTTATTCTAGTAATATACATAATCCGGTCATTATCACACACGGAAAACTACGCATAATTGACATCCTTAAATTTTGAATATCTATTAGCGTCAGTTTACTTACTGTTAGGAGAACTACATGCTTGTTTCCTGCCCTTTGTGTAGCCGCGTTCCGATCCCATAGTCATTCTAAAAATGTCGACTCGTCAAAAGTGCCTGTAAAGGTAATACATTTTTTTTGATTTTATAAAAATCTAACAAAATGGAGGGTAGAATTTATATTCAAGTCATCCATTTTTACGCTTTACTATTTAAACGTCAGATTTCTAATAGTCTCTTCAGTTATTATCTTTCTTCTTCCAATATCTAGAAAACTTTTCTACAAGGCCATTCAAGTGAACTAAAGTTCGATAGGGTATTGAAATATTCGAAACGTTTTTAATCTATCTTGAAGTCGAAAGAACTCATGTTGAGTATCACTCGAGAATTCTCAAAAGTTTCTCCTGAATTATAAAGACGCTCGCCGTGTGCGCCGACATTTTCTTTTGGTTTTAATTAAGTTTCGAGTCGGATACGTCGATGGATGGAATGTTTAAGCGCCATCTTGCTATGGTCCAAGAGTTCAACTTTATAATAAACTTCATCTGCGTAATAGCCGCTAATAGTGAAATTCCAAGCAAGGAGTTACTTTAATGAAATAATTAAAGAATAAATTTAGAACAAAACACATATATTTTGTTCGCAGCGCAATAAAAGATATTATAGCTTGTCCGTCTAGTTAACAGACTGATATTTGTAAAGCTTTGACTAAATGTAATGTAATTCCACCTGTTTAAAGTACGAACATATATATTTAAGGCATATCCTTTACGGTGCACTTAGACAGAACGAAACAGATTTACTTTGCTTCCTTCGCATGTACCTATGACTCAATTAAATACCGTTACCGACTCAATACCTTTTAACATTTTATTTAATTATTTTTTTAACGTTTTCGCTAGTATCTACATTCTTGAATATGTGCATGGTTACATTATTTTTTGTTAATCCTATATATGCTATTCTTTCTAAATGTACGTCCAAATCAGTGAATAATGCTATTTTTCATTCTTACACCGAGTTTTGTTACAGCCCTTATCTTTCTCACATTTCAGTATATGAACGCAGTTTTTCAGTGTCACAACACATATTTTCCGTAGTAATCATGTCGATCGTCGATCGAAATATGTTTCAACCACATTAATTCGATTTAAATAGAAATACTTACTGTGTTCTAGCATTATATTATCTTATGTGGTGTTAAGTATTTATCCAATAAATGTTAAAATCATATCTTCATGTTATAAAACCTCTTTACATTTTTGCAACAAACTCTTGGACTACTATTAAAGTTTTATCAATTTTTGGTTCTGTGATGGCGAAACGTCTCTTCCACAAATGAAAATTTGTGAGAGCTATTTTTATGAATTTCGGATAAGTAAGTCGTACTAAAATTTAAACCATTGATAGCTTTATTTTAACCGATTGGGAAACATTGAGAAGATGTTTCCTTTTTCGGTGTGTTTATCAATTAAAAGTTAGTAATAATACCTAAGTATACTCGGGTTTTAAAACAAAAGGTAGTTTGAAGGGCATGACTTATTTATATACTATAGATAAAGACTGAGTTAATTATATACTATTTATATTAGGGTGGAGTGAAAAAAAAAATTTTTTTTTTCTTCTTAGCCTGGGGGTCAAATTTGTAGCTTATAAAAAACAAAAATTTTTGAAAAAAAAAAAAATTTTTTACTCAACATCTTGAGGCAGCCCACTCATTTTTAAAATTAATTACGAGTGAAAATATTTGGTTGCAAAAAAAAACTTTTAAAGCGTTCTAAAAACTTCAAAATATCCTCTTTTATGCCAATTAAAAATCACAAGTTAAAAAAAAATTTTGTGACTATTGTTTTAATATTTAAAAAAAATCCAAAAAAGTAACATTCCTCGTTAGGGCACTAGAATAAAATTTGAGTTGGAAATGATCATAATTGCCAATTCTTGGATGTTTTAAGACATTAATAGACAAGAAATTTTTTTTTTTACAACCAAATATTTTTACTCGTAATTAATTTTAAAAATGAGTGGGCTGCCTCAAGATGTTGAGTAAAAAATTTTATTTTTTTTTTCAAAAATTTTTGTTTTTTATAAGCTACAAATTTGACCCCCAGGCTAAGAAGAAAAAAAAAATTTTTTTTTTCACTCCACCCTAATTTATATGGTGTAGGGGATAACCTATTCGGCTCAGATCCTGAAGTCCCGCGTCGATCTCCGGGTCGGACAAATTTGATGGATTCAAAATGTCAGTAGCAGCTTAGAGTCTGGCGGGTGGAGTGCTACTACCCCCATGCCTCGGATGAGCACGTAAACCCGTCGGTGCCGTTTGTCGCTAGAATTAGTCAACAATCGTTATTAGGTCGGTAAAATGCGGCGATGGAGATCACCACTCGTCTCGCTAACTGACAAACCGATAAATCATGTTGAGCTGGAAAATCTATATTAAATCCCATAAACGTTAACATGAAGTAAATAGTACACACACATGTGTGTATATTACCTGTAAGTGACATGAATGTAGAGTGTGTAATATTTAATTTTATTAATTTAATGCATATTATCTACTAACTGCACTATAACATTTTTTTTTGAATCCCGCGGGAACAACTCATTCTAGGTCATCATCTACCTGTTTGCCCAAATCTGTTCAATCGTTTTGCCGTAATTGAGAAACAAACATCCATCCATCTATCCTATATCATGGGTGTATACCCAACATCCAAATTTTCGCATTTATAGTATTAATATAGAATCAAAAATACTAGCCATCACCTGTGGCCGAAATTCGACCATAGACTCAACAATAAAATCTTTAAGTTTGACGATAGACTTTAGCCGTAGAGAAAATAGTACGTATGTAATATGTGAGTATATTATCATGTATGTCACTTAAATTAACTGTGTGTAATGTTTATTTTTATTAATGTAATGTATTTGTAATACATAATTTTTTAAAATATTATATTTCTGCAGTCCTCGGCATTGTAAACTTTAGCTGTGGCAAATGTCATATGTCATCGTTCGCGCAATTGTTTTAAAAAAGATCCAAAGTTTTTCCTTTACGTATTTATATATAAACATAATAACATCGGTGGACATATTACACGAATTGATCTAACCCCAAAATGAACAAGTTATTTGCTTGTGACATGGGTGGTACACGCATTAATATATAAATATTTCACTTAACGTGGCAATTATTTTTAACTAGCTGACCCGGCATACGTTGCTTTTCCTTTTTAACTACTCTTTTTTTTCTATATTTTCTCACCTTTTAAATCGTCCCTGGACTTCAACAATTAATTCAAAACCAAAATTAGCGAAATCGGTTCAGTTGTTCTCGAGTTTTAGCGAGACTAACGAACAGCAATTGATAGTTGAAGTCCAGGGAAGGTTTAAAAGGTGAGAAAATATAGAAAAAAATAAGAGTAGTTAAAAAGGCAGAACAACGATTGCCGGATCTAGCTAGATATTAGTACTTCATCCCGTGTTGGTCCGAGCCTACTTAGACGAATAGACCATCTGTTGTTTTGCCAGGCAGTTCGTAAAAGGCGAAAGATAAGCAGTACGTGTCACTACCATCGTGACTACTCGGTGGTACCTCTCGTCTGGGTCTTGGTGCCATCGCGTTACCTTTTATTGCAATAGCATCAATGCTTGTAAATGTCGTGTTCCAGTTTGTGGGTTAAGAGAGGCGGTATACTTATGTGAGTGGCGTACCACCCCTTCACACGGATAGCTACACGCTATTATCATGTTAACATCTTTGGTGGTTTTAGGCCATGATTGTCTCTTTCCATCACGAAAGTCATTTACTTGTTTGCTATCTTATGATATAAAATCGTATATAAATACTTAAAAACATTCAAATCTAGAAATACAAATATTTATGCTTACCACATGAATTTCCTGTCACTATCGGGAGTCGAACCGGAGTCTCACGCTAGCCACTCGACCAGCGAGGCGGTCAATAAATCTATTATCTTCATGGTACCCTTCCAAATATCAAGACTGTAACAATCTTTCATTATACTGTTCTTACAGTAGGTAATTTAACTATCTACAGTAATTAAATAATACATTGTACTTGAAAATATGAGCAGTTTTTGTATACTTCTATATAAAATATTATTTAATTGGTTTCTCCGAAACGGCTCTATTAATTTTGACGAAATTTTGTATTTTTATAATAGCATTTTACTATTAAAATTTATCTGTATGGTATGTGTCATCTCTGTGACAATGCGTTTTCACTTTAAAAAACATATCTGACTGAAGTTCAGTCACCCAGCTAATTTTTATAACTATAAACCAACCTTTTTATA
Organism: Apodemia mormo; assembly: GCA_036924255.1. NCBI lineage: Eukaryota > Metazoa > Arthropoda > Insecta > Lepidoptera > Riodinidae > Apodemia > Apodemia mormo. The sequence goes on along the minus strand of JAUPFN010000017.1, from coordinate 1,242,871 downwards.
ATTATATACCAACTTATATCACTTATATAATCATACAATCTGTAGAAACCATCAGATAAGTATAACTGGCCAGGACCTTATATTTTGTAAGTATATAAATGAAACAAAAAATGATAAAAATTAAATGAATGTATTTTTTGGTATTATTAATCATCCAGAAAGCTAAATGTAAACTGGCGTTTGAGACAAGTAATTACTTTTCTCAATCATGAGATGGCTTAAAAATGTTTTTCATCTTTTGAATAATTAATGTTATCAACAGATAGATGATAAGGATTTAAATATTTTCTAAAATATTCAGGCAATATTCTATAATGTTTTTTACATGATAAAACAACAAACAAATCGTTCCCTTGGTTTAAAGAGATAACCGTCAACTACAAACGCTAAAGACGTTAATAATTGTTAATAATAGAAAAAAATGTTTCATAACAGTTACTTTAAAGAGTTTGATCTTAAAAATGTCATCTGTCATGCCAGATGAAATTAGCGAATGCCATGCCAGAGAAAATTTACTATTCTGATTTATTTATTTGTACACAAAGTGCAGACTATAAACTTAATTTTATTACAAATTTTTTTATAGTCGACATTGTAATAACTAAATAATTGCTTTTACTTGATATATGAAATAAAATAAAATTACAATCAAACTAATTCGTTCGTAAGTGATATAACATAAAACTTTATTTAATTTGACTTTACTTGATGCCCTTTGCAATTTTTATGTTATTTTTTTTTATATCATAAGATAGCAAACAAGCAGATGGGTCTCCTGATGGAAAGAGTCAACCATCGCCTACAGACACCTACAAAATCAGCGGTGTAAGTACCGTCCTTACAAACAAGATAGATAAACTCATCCACCAACACTACATCATCGACCGTAACTCTAATATCTGTTCTTGTTACTTACTTTTCATATACCAATATCTTAGTTTCATTCGCAAACATATGATGTGATGGTACTAAACCAAAAGAAGTTTTTAAAAGCTTTATCACCTAGTGGTTGCGATAGTAGTGACATGATCGCCTATTGTTCTTTACCAAACTGGTAAGGAAAGGTAAATGTTTTATTCTTCAAAGCAGCCCGGGTTAACGCTAGGTTGTAAAATAGATCTTATGGATTTACAGAACCGTAACAGCACGTTTTATATACTATTATATCCTTTTTGTAGTACGCTACTCTGGCTAAGAGCGTTCTCGTAACATAATACCATTGTAACATAAACTAAATCGCGCTGGTGCTCCTGCGAAGGCAGTTATGGCGAGACATACATACCTTCTATAATTCCAACTCCTACTATTGAAATGTTGACATTAGGGAACAAAAGATGCAGCCGTCCTTGAAACTTTAAAATCAGTTCCTGGCGATATTTCTAAATCAGTCTTTTGAATTGCATCGAATGACAGTGAATTAGAAATTATTATTGACATTAGATGCATTTTTATAGAGTGAAATTTGCCATACTGGTAGTTGGTATGCAGAGTTATTACATTAATTATTATGTATACCAGAAATTTTGACAGTTCTCAGGGGCTCCACAAAAATCTGTCGCTGTTGACTTGGACCGTCTTTAAGTAAAATACCATCTGCCATTCTGCTAGGCAATTCAGTAAAAGGCGAACAATTGGCTAATCGTTTCACGGCAATCCTGACTACTAAGTAGTAGTATTTCTCAAAGTCTCGCGCGGGTATTGTACTGCCGCATTACTTATTTCTGCCGTAATAGCGTCTGCCGCAATTCTTATTACTGTCATGTTCTCGATTAGAGGATAAGGCAGCAACTAAACTTATATTTAAAAAAGTAAATTTCTTCATATGAGATAATCACACGAAAAGCAACGCATCACTAACATTTTTGTTGTCTTTAAGAATTTTTTGTCTCTTTCCATCAGGAAAGCCATATCGTCGTTGATACTGCAATACCGCGTAACTAACAGTGGATAATACCGCGGAAGTACAAAAGTGTTGGTCCCGGCCTCCTTTAAAGAATAGGCCAACTGCCGTTCTGCCAGGCAGGTCGTAAGAGGCGACCGATTGGCTATCGAGTCACTAACATCGTGGCTACTAGGTGGTAGAGTTCTGCATCGGCTCGACCGGGTCTGGTACCACCGCCTTACCTATTCCTGCCGCAATAGCGTCAGTGCTGGTCACTGTCGTGCTCCGGTTTGGAGGGTAAGGTAGCCGGTAAACTTATGCATGTGGCATTAGACCTCGTCACAAGATAGCAACGCACCATTAACATCTTTGGTGTCTATAGGCGATGGTTGACTATTTCCATCAAGAGACCCATCTGCTTGTTTGCTATCTTATGATATAAAAAAATTGTATGATGATATATTTTTTAGCTTAATATTGATTGGATTCAATTAGATATTATTATATAAGCTCACTAATACACTTTTCTAAATAGTTAAAAGTTAAGACACGTATTTGATTAGTATTGGAGAAGATTTACAGTTTTTTCGTTCTCCTGTAAAATTTTCCACATCTAAGTTAGGCGGTATTGTCTGTTGTTAGTTACGCGGTATTGCAGTATCAACGACAATTTGTCGTTTGCTATCCTATAATATAAAAAGGTAAACTTACATGAAGGAAGGAAAAAATAACGAATCAACCATTGTAGTTATCACAATTAAACTTTCCTTCATCTAGTAGGAGTTATATAAAAGTACCAGTTAATACAATAACATTAAATATGCACCTACCCTTCAAATATGTTAAGCTCGTTAGGGATGCCCGTCTGCAAAATTTCTTAGACCTGTTCAAAGTTACCTGCCCTCAAAAGGATTCCTTTAAGTGGCCCTTTCAATTCATCCCTGAAAACATTTTCTATTCATATCGTTCCAGATGCATTTTACATCTAGGTTGTAGATAGAACTTGAATTTTAAAACGACATCTCTCCTGGTGCTGAGGAACTAAAGCAGCATATTTCATGTTATATCTTATAAGTTACTATGGGAACCCGGCCACGCTTCCTTTTTGCTCATTTACAAGTTACTCAAAATTGTTTATATATTAGGTTCTATTAATATTAATATAGGTATTTTAAAGTAGGGGAGCCCAGGAAGGGATTTTGGGATTTACTCGAGCGTGTCAGATTAACATAGGGGGGGGGGGTACCTCGCATACTGTTGAGGCTTTCCACCAAATATACATGGGGTTAACTACGGCAGAAAAAAACAAAATTAAAATACGTCGGCTTGTGGAAATTGTTAGATAATATTTTTATTCTTACATTATTTCTTTGATAATAAAAGAAAATTCAGATGTGCTCGTGAATGTCAAGACAACGTTTTCTTTGCAAATTTGTGACCCCGCACTCCCTTACGGTGCACTTAAATCGTCAGATTTTCTGAATTTTAGCTGGCAATTAACTCACAATACCCTAATCTGACGTGCTTCAGTGTTTTCATGTCACAGATTTTTTTTTAACATTTTTTTATCTGTAGATTTTTCCCCACCATTAAAATTAAAAACATGATATAACCTTTTATTTTTCCTATAACTTAATTCACAAAATCCAATTAGTCTCTACGACGCTCAAGTAACTACGTATTTAGCATCTTGGGCTCCCCTACTATTAGGTTCCCACTGGAACTTCGGAAAAAAAGGATATAAAAACACACTTTTCGATAATTCTTTCATGTTGAAACGTGAAACATAATATAAATAAACATAGGCTCTTGTCGAAGAGTAGATTACTTCCTCACTGCTTGGTATTTTGTAAATTGTAAGAAAAGACTTATAGGTGTTACTAACGTCTGGTCTACTAACTAGGTGGTAAAGTTTTGCAACGCTTCGACCGGGCCTTGATACCATCGAATTACCTACTCCTGCCGCTATAGTGTGAATGCTTGACATCGCTGTGTTCCGACAAAGGGTAACTTTGAACTGGACTTATGATTTTTTGTGGTTTCAAGTCTGGAAAATACTAAACACTGAAATTGTCAACGTCTATTTAACAGTTTGGTTTGTCGCCCTGATGATGCATTGAAACGCGAAACCGGTAGATGATAATAAATAATAACGGAATACAACGGTTCAAGTTTTTTTTTTTATATCATAAGATAGCAAACAAGCAGATGGGTCTCCTGATGGAAAGAGTCAACCACCGCCTATAGACAACAAAGATGATAATGGTGCGTTTCTATCTTGTGGCGAGGTCTAATGCGACATGCATAAGTTTACCGGCTACCTTACTCTCCAAACCGGAACACGACAGTGACCAGCACTGACGCTATTGCGGCAAGAATAGGTAAGGTGGTGGTACCAGACCCGGTCGAGCCAATGCAGAACTCTACCACCTAGTAGTCACGATGGTAGTGACGCGCATAGCCACTCAGTCGCCTTTTACGACCTGCCTGGCAGAACAGCAGTTGGCCTATTCTTCAAAGGAGCCCGGGATTAACACGGGAATAAATAAATTTATAAATTATTATAATCAAGTATTAATAAAATTGTAAAAATATATGAGTTTTGCGTCACATCTTTGGTGTCTTAAGACAAAGGTTGTGTCTTTCCATCAGGAAAGCCATCCACTTGTTTGCTGTTTTATGATATATACCTATTTAAAAAAAGTGTAAATAGATTGATCACCTAAAAATATAGTTAGCCAATTGTGGATGTTAGTGGACAAGCATCGATGCTATTGTAGCAGGATTAGGCAAGGCGGTGGTACCAGACCCGGGCGAGATAATGCAGAAACATCTATTAGCCGCGATATTAGTGAAAAGCAGATGTACGATGTTACATTCAAAAGTCTGCCAAATTTTAAAATTAGCAACTAAATATTGAATTGAAAGTGCTTTTTAATTATTATTGTAAAATTGTTACGAGATAATATAAAAATATTCATTTAAAAATATCTCATTAAATTTATGAATTGCATGCACCGAGTCTTGTGAATGAACTCTGTAAAGCTGGCAGTGTGTCATTTTATATATACCTATAATTACGATAGTTATATCTCGCTCTAAGTACACTTTTCCCGATTATTTTTAATTTGGTTGACGGCACTAAAATACTGTTACGAATAATCTAGAAACGTGTAGAGTTGGAGCGCTGGAATGATCTAGAAATAAAAGAAAGAGATAGCTACTCCTATTGACAAACAAATAGTTGACCTGGGCTATGCCATAATGGACTTTGTGGCATATGGCATAAGGTTGAAAGTAGCGTGTACTGGGATTTATGACTCATAACATGTTTACGATAAGAAGTGATTCATTGTTTCCCGATACATTTAGATTTTTCTAGATCCAGCTAGGACTTTACCCTGGCTATAAATAGAGAGGTGTTGACAAACACAAGGTAGTTTTTATCAAGCGATCGAGAGCGATACTTCAAGTGATCAGTGCGAAGCGAGAAGTGTTTTACTGCGTAGTTCAGTGATAGTATAGTGAGTGACTACTGTGTAAAGTGTATTTTAGTATTACATTGTGTATTGTGTGTATCGTAAATACACGAATTTAATTTGAGTGGTGTTTTCCTACAATTACGAACCCGAGTACGTAACAATACTTTGGTTCGAATTTTGCATACTTAATTGAAATTATATTCATGTGTTTTGTTTTTGTGTCGGATAAAAATGAAATTTTGAAGTTTTGAATTTTTTTTTTTATTACATAAACTAGCTGACCCGGCGAACGTTGTTTTGTTAAATATATTTATAACAGTATTTCTCTACTATATAATGAATGTTATTATACATATAAACCTTCCTCTTGAATCACTCTATCTGTTAAAGAAACCGCATCGAAATCCGTTGCGTAGTTTTAACGATCTCAGCATACATAGGGACAGACAGTGGAAATCGATTTTGTTTTATACTATGTAGTGATAACCAAATCGATGGTAACATACCATCTAGCTATGTATGGCTAGATCTATCAAAACGCGGTTGATGGCATTCAATTGGATTCCGCTCAACTTAGACTTCCGGAAAATTTTGACGAAATCGGTTCAGCAAATTTTGAGAAATTTTGAAAAAACCTCAAAAAATTTTTTGGAGAAACAGTATTTTTTTAACATAACTTCCAGATTAATGTACCGATTGAGTACAAAAACTAATCAGCTCTATTCCTCAAAAAACCACTACTAATGCATTAATTTCATCAAAATCGGTTTATCCGTTTGGGAGAAATCGTTGACGAAAAATTAAAAAATAATTGTTTTTTAACATAACTTCAAAACTTTTCAACCAATCATTTTTGGGGTTCTGCGATATTTTAGTAATAAAAAAATTACGTCAGATGTCATTTCAAGAATCAAAATCGAATCAAACTTTCAAAATTTACAGCTTTTCAAATATTAAAATTACGTCATTTTTAGCAAATTTACTTTATATTTTTAAAATAATTTTCAGGCTAATAAACCGGTGGACTTAAAAATCTTAGCAGCTTTTCTCCTTTAAAAACTGCGTCAAATACCGTTAATTGGATCAAAATCGGTCAACTTGTTTAGGATTTATTAATGATAAAAATATTTAAAAAAAATGTTTTTTGACATTGCTACGAAATTTTTCAACCTATCCATTATTTAGCTAAAGCAATATTTTAGATCTCAAAATTTGAGTTGAATGTCATTCGAAAGATTAAATTCAATCAGCGTTCCCAAAATATACAAATTTTCAAAAATCAATATACTGCCATTTTTAACAAAACAGATGTTTGAACTGAAAAAATCTGTGCTTGGAGTTTTTACTCTTTTGAGCTTAAAATATCTTAATTTAGCGGAAGTTTCAGGGATGGCCTATAGGGTCAATTGCTTACACATTTTTTTGCTTACGAAGGTACTTCCATTTGATCTCAAACAAATTTTGTAAGGATCAGATTCAGTGTTCCCGAAATGCAGAAGGTTGTAAGACGGTTGGTGCAGTTGTTTAAATTATGCTTCGCCTCTGTGGTCCAGTGGTCCGATATCGGTCCCACCTTCGATTCCTGGATCGAGCAATTAAAAAAAAAATATTTTTTCAGTTTTCTGATAAAAACAACGTTGCCCGGAATTGGATAAGTACCAGGTTGGCGATAGACTTGCCACCTATCACATTGTGAGGACTAAATTACCTTTGGCCAACCGTGGGTGGACTGATTGTACCTCCGCCTGCCTCTTCAGAGACACGGGTGTGAAGACACTTTTTTTTAAATTAAATTATATATCTTATGTTACACTCTTAAATGAAGTAAAATGTTTTGTTACCACGTTATCTACTGGGTACTGAGTATTGAAACGCTCATGTCTACAGTACAAAAGATTTCATATGGATATGACAGAAATAGTAATAGGTATGCAGAATGCCTTAAGCCTGGATTTGGAGCGGCCAGTCGAGAGTCTGGCGGCTGAGAAAATGTAGAAAACTTCACAATTCAGATGGAAATGCGATTCGATGGGGATTTGCATGCATTTGCTATGCCATAGGGCTGACAAATATCGAATTTTAGTTGAAGTTTTATAAACGTTTCTAATTTTTTAGTACATTTTAATATAAAGTGTTTTAGTATATAGTTAGTTAATGCGATTCAGAAAACAAAAAATAAAGTAAACAGAAATAGTAAGTATTCTGATTCACTCTGTTGTAAAAAATATGCGTGTTGAAAATTTTCTATGATATTTATGATTTATAATTAAAATTTATTCATCTTTTTTATTTTTGCAATTAATCAAGTTGTTATTTAACTTCACTTCTAGATTATTAAGGATAATGGTTTTCATATTATTTATTTACGAAATCTTTACAAAAGGAATTTCGACAATAGCTTATTTTTTATTTTCTTCTTTATTGTGTCGATTTGCTTCATTAACCTAAGTTTCAATAAGAGACAAAAATATTTAAACAGTAGAAAATAGAAGGAAATAATAAGATATAATGTGGCAGGATGGTTATATTAGATGTATACATTTATCGGCTACTTTACCCGCCAAACCGGAACATAACAGTAACAAGCATTGACGCTATTGTGACTGGAATATGTAAGGCGTTTAAACCAAATCTGGCTGAACTCAACCACCTAGTAATTACCTAATGGTGACACGTATAGTTAACCATGGGCCTTTTATAAACTACCTGGCAGAGAAGTGGATAGTCTGTTCTTCAAAAGGGCCCCGGATTAATACGGCGACACTATTTTAATTTTTCAAAAGCTGCTGTTTTTAAACGCGATGATCGATTTTGTTTTTTCAGTCGGCATATAACTCAGTTTTTTGAGGTCATAAAGTCATTTCTTCCTTATGAAATCAATTTGTTGAAAAATCTAAAGTTTATTTTAAAAAAGCACATTTGTCAACGACAATTCCGGAACGATTTAACCAATGTTTATCTAATTTATGACACTCGGCGCAGTTTTTTTAGAAGAGTATTGCAGCTCTTCTTAAGAACTGCGTCGAAGATATGTAACTGTAAACTTTGGAAATTATCTGTACATTGACTTGAAAGTTGTTAAAAACATATGGTTTTTAACAACTTTCAAGTCAATGTACAGATTCATTTTTAATTTTTTCAAAATTATATTGCCGAATCGGTTTTAATTTTTGAAAGTATTTTTTTAAAACCCACTCGAACGCGTGTTTTATAAATAAAATATATATAACATAAATCCTTTTAAAATTTATGAGTATTTTACATATAATACACACATATATTCACTCTGTCAGTCCAGGCTCCTTTGAAGAATATGTCAACTGCCGTTCTGCCAGGCAGGTCGTAAGAGGCACACGGTTGACTATGCGGGTTACTACCGTCGTGGCTATTAGATGGCAGAGTTCTGTATTGTCTTGCCCGGGTCTGGTACCACCGGCTTACCTATTCCTGCCGCAATAGCATCAGTGCTTGTCACTGTCGTATTCCGGTTTGGAAGGTAACGTAGCCGGTAAACTTATGCATGTGGCATTAGACTTTGCCACATTAGCAACGCATCATTAACATCTTTGGTATCTATAGGCAATTGTTGTCCTTTCCATCAGAAGTCCCATCTGCTTGTTTTCTACCTTATGATGTAAAAAATACACTTCTGTTTCAAAATTCACTTTTGCGAATCGTTAATAATACCCTGTGAATGAATAATATTTTGCATCATCAGAACTAATGTTGTTAAGTGAGGATATATTACACATAACACATTGTGTATAGTTGTCACACACTCCATTTAAGAAGTGTCGATTGTTGTGGACATGTTACATAGTATATTACGTAATGTATTTTTAAAATATACACATTAATTTGAATTACTTTTTGGTAGCCCTGATTTATAAAGTAGGCCGACGTCCATGTCGTCTCCAAGGTGGTCTTTAGACGCATTCGTCAGTGGCGGCCGCAGTGCCAACTTTATGTTAGAAACGACATATGGTCTTATTAATAAACATATTTGATCCTGTACATAAGTCAGTAATCGTGTCGTCTCATTCATTATCACATATTGCTTTGATGTAGTCGATAGAATGAGCGTTAATCTACATGCATACATACATATACATACATATACATACATATATATATATATATATATATATATATATATATATATATATATATATATATATATATATATAATTGATTCAGGTGTTATTTTGCGGAAATCCGTTATTAAAAGGGCGAAATTTAAATTTATTTCACCTTTTTCTAAAATAACAATATTACATTATTTATTACAATATTTTGTTATTAGAATACTAATATACTACAAATAGAGTAAATGTTATAATATTTTATTATTATAATACTTATTTACAATATTTGTTGCAAGTTGGTCGTGAGGCGACTGATTGACTATACATGTCATTACCGTGGTGACTAGTAGATGGTAGAGCTTTGCAACGCCTTGCCCGGGTATTTAGTACCACCGCCTGACCTATTCCTGCCGCAATTGCGTCAATGCTTATCATTATTGTGAGAATAAGGTAACCGATAAACTTCTGCATGTCACATTGCGATCTCGCCACACGGATAACAACGTACTATTAACATCTTTGGATTCTATAGGCGATGGTTTCTCTTCCCACTAGGAGAACCATCTGCTTATTTGCTATCTTGTGATATAAAACAACCATGTTAACCATAATGATCCAATTAATTTAATGTACAATAAGCCCATATAAGAATTCAACTGACTCTTTTTAATAGCAAGAAAATTTTAAAAGGAATATATTTGGAAGGTCATGAAATTATTCAAACTTGTACGCCTTTTCTTATTTTTTTATTATTATTATTGATAGGTAAGCGCTTGATCTCGATCTCGCCTGATGGTAAGCTAAGATGAGGCCTAAGATGGAACGCGCATCCCTAGAAGGTACCTGTTCACTCTTCTCTTGAAGATCCCTAGATTGTACTCGTCGGGGAACACAGACTCAGGAAGCATGTTCCAGTCCTTTGCGGTTCGAATGAACAATGTTGTCCTGGTACGTGGGACGTCCACCTTATGGCGATGCCTGTGCGCCTCGACGATCGATATAAAAACGGGGATGGCGCAATTAAGTCGTGCAATTCCAAACCAAAGATTTTTCTTATCTGCCGAATAGTTTACATTTTTTTAAGTTATGACCAACTAATTAAAGAGTAAAAATGTCGGATAGGCAAAACGCTAAATTTTATACTAACTATGTGTAAAATGCAACAAAAGCGAAAGTATTTATTACTATTATCGAAACTTTCAACACAGAAGGCTGTACAAACAGGCTACTCTTAGTATCATCCTAAAGAGGCAAAAAAAACAAGTGTACCTATCTATTTAATCTGTGATTTGTGAATGAGTAATAAATATTTAGCTATAAACAAACGTTGTTGATCTTTTAACTTTTAAGTGTTTAAAATCAAATAATCTTCATTATGAGAAATACGAAAACATATTATGTTGACGACGAAGTGCAATATGAATGGCTTGAATTTTAGCATTATAAGAAGTGTCCATGATACAATTTACATTTTAGAAGAAATTAATAATGTATTACAATACGGTAAGCAGCTATCAATATCCGTTGCTATTGTATTGAGGACAACTTTGTATGGACCCTCATCATTCTCCTTTAATTTTCAGTTGTGTAAATGAAACAAAAAAAACAATTAAAAAAGTAAGCTATTTACAGCATATTCGTTGAAAAGAATCTTCTGTTTTTAGTAGAGTTCCTAAAAATAACTTTACTGGTGTAATAGACTTGGCATAGACAACATTTGTCTAATTTAATGAGGTCCTGAGTTCAAATACCAGGTCAGGCAACTTCTTCTAAACTTATTCAAGAGTAGATATTTGCCTAATATAGTTGCTTTTCACAGAGTGGGATGTGCCGAATACTGTTGGCTGTCCGTGGGTGCATCTAGCACCTTAGTGATGTAAGCGGGAAGTTATTAATTTATTTAATCAACGAAGTTACCAGATACAAGTTATTAAATCCTATCATAATTATTATAATATTGTGGCGAGGCTATGTGATATGCATATATCGTAAAATATCAATATGTCTGTACTGCATTCAGCCGGAATGAAAATATAATTTCATTCTCGTAATCCCGAGTCTGCAAATAAGATCTTTGAAATACGAATATATTCTCATAAGGATATGCTTTTATAAATGACTTGGATATTTCATTCATAATTATCAATAATTTTCTGCATGTACTGTGTTCAAATAATAAAATAAAATATGTTAATCAATTGTCCTGGGGTTATATACTAGAGTAGTTAAAACTTTTTGGTGTATTCACTTGCTTTTGACAGTGACTGGGGAATATCTATACAAATAAATAAAATTGGAGTGTCTTTTTGTAATATTAAAATAACCGCTTCTTACTAAGTGCATATGGAAGTATACACGGTACACATACCAAAATAACATTTTTTACCATTTTTGTCTGTCTGTCTGTCTGTTTGTTCCGGGTAATCTCTGAAAAAGCTGGACCAATTTTGACGGGACCTTCACTGGCAGATAGCTGATGTAATAAGGAGAAACTTAGGATACCTTTGTTTGAAAAAATCCACGACCAATCCACGCGGACGAAATCACGAGCTCAGCTAGTCTTAAATATACTAATAGGCATTTCTTAACTTCCCGCTACCTATGTAAATAAGGAAGTTACTGAATTTGCCCCAATTTTCGAAAATCGATTTTTCAACAGATCTCCACGTTTTGAGGTCCTAGGAACCTTTTCCGACTATTTTCATGATGATGTCAGAATGTCTGTATGTATATGTGAGTGTGTGTGTGTGTGTGTATGTATGTAAACATCTCATAACTTTTGAACGACTGGACCGATCGAAACGCGGTTAATGTCGTTCGATTGGATTTTACTTAACTTAGACGTCCTATTAATTTGAACTGAGTCGGCTCAGCAGATTTTGAGACATTTTGAAAACACTCCAAAAATTTTTTGACGAAACATTAATTTTTTAACATAACTTCACTTTTTAACAGATTAATGAGCCGATTGAATACAAAAACTAATCAGCTGTATTCCCCAAAAACATATGTTTAATGCGTAACTACATCGATCTCGGTTTATCCGTTTAAGAGTAATCGTCGACGAAAAAATTTTGAAAAAAGTATTTTTTCGACAAAACTTCGAATTTTTTCAACCAATCACTTTTTGTTATTCTACGATATTTTAGTACTAAAAAAACTACGACGAATGCTGTTTCAAAAATCAAAATCAAATTTATTTTCAAAAGTTAAAGCTATTCAAATATAAAAATTACGTTGTTTTTAGCAAACATTCTTAATATTTTTAAAATAACTTTCAGATTAATGCACCGATTGACTTAAAAAAACATATCAGCATTTCTTCTTTAAAGACTTCGTCAAATACCGGTAGTTGGATCAAAATCGGTAAATTTTTTTTGAGATTTATCAATGACAAAAATTTTTGAAAAACATGTTTTGTAAATTTTTCAACCTATCGATTATGTAACTAAAGTAATGATTAAGATCTCAAATTTGAGTTGAATACCATTCGAAAGATCAAAATCGATCATCGTTTCCAAAATATGCAGCTATTTAAAAATCAATATACAGTCATTATATAGACTAGATAGACTAGAGATAGTCAGGAAAATAGATGTTTGAATTGAAAAAAATTATGCTTATAGTTTTTACTCTTTTGAGCATAAATTATCTTAATTTAGCAGGGAGTTTCAGGGATGGCCTAAACTTAAAATCTCTCAAGCATTATTGATACAGAAATGCACCAATTAAGGATTTTGCAACGTCTGGTGGAAGTCACTTCAGTATATTCAAACTTACTAAGATCATATTTCTATGCCTATTGGCAAACGCTTTCGCAAGTACAACCAAAAACCCTCAAGAATCTGAACATATTTTATAGGAGTTTTTTGTAAATATATTTTAAACTGGCTGTGCTCGCTACTTCGTTTGCATGGACTTAGATCTGTTTTTTTTTGCACGGAACCCCAAATCGCTTCTAGGATTATAAATGCAAGTCTGTCTGTCTGTCTGTGTGTTACGTTTTCCCGCAGTCTAAACCGCCGCCTAAACTGCAGAACCAATATTGATTAAATTTGGCATGTAGGTTATTGAAGATCTAGAGTCCAACATGAACTTTTTTTTAAATCTACATCTAAAAAGGTAGTAAAAAGTACAAAAGAATCTTCACGCCCGTATCCCCGAAGGGGTAGGCAAAGGTACTACAATGGCACCCACGATTAGCCGAAGATACTTAGTCCCACAAATGTGATAGGTGGCAAGCCTATCGCCAACCGGGCACTTTCCATTTCCGGGCAACTTTGTGTTTATCAGAAAACTGAAAAACACTTTTTTTTAAGTGCTTGACTCGGGAATCGAACCTAGGACCTCATGTGGTCGACGCCAATGCTGGACCACTGGACCACAGAGGCGATTGGGAGTGAAAATTTGTAAAAAATAATTTATCCAAGTCTACAAGCTGTGCGGGTCAGCTAGCCTTATTGTATAATAAAACAGCCTCAGTTACTACTTACAAAATCAGCTATCTGTCAGAAAAAATCCCGTCGAAATCGATTCAGCTGTTTTGAAGATTACCTCGTAGAAACAGACAAGATGGTTGATTTTTAAAAAAGTAACGAACTAGATGTTAGACAGCTGTAACGGTTAATAATGATCCATTAGAACACCAGAACCAGTAGCTTCGTTTCGCTTGCAGCGTTATTTTTATATCTTATGCACTTATTCCGTGGGATTGACGAAAAAAAGCTAGTTGTCGCAGCGGTCCACGACGTACTCTATGTACGTAACCTAAATGTATTGAGCAGCTAATAACAGTTAACTAATTACAATTAAAACATAAAATACACATTAGATTCTGCCAATTCTTTTAATCAAGTATTTATGGCAGTAATTTGTTGGTTATCCCATAAGGTTTTATTTTAAATTAAATTAGGAATTCATACAAGTAGGAAATTCCAGCGGTGAATAGCACGTGCGGATAATTTGCATCCCTGGCCACCCTCTTTATTTATAAGGGCGCCGTGGACAATACGTTTAACTTATACGGCGAACGTGATACGATAATCTCCTTTAATAAAGGACCCGTATTACATATGGAAATTGAAAACATTTTATAGGTAGTACTTATTTTGTCTAATGCTTTTATATGGAATTAAAAAAACACTTAAAAAAAATTCTCTTTCAGGGTCAGGTTCAGGACAAGCAATAAATGGTATGAATATGATACGGAATTGTAAGGTGCAAGTTCAGTACACACAATCCGTAAAATCAGTTACTGACCATATTATGTTCTTCAAAACTTAAATTTAAATGCAAATTTTATCTTGGTCATAAGGCCAGGTCATATTGTCATAACATACAATGCACAAATGGATATGTGCAGAAAATATGTCTATAGCTATATTAAAACTATCATGATTAGTACCCAAGGAGCCAGTATAATTAATTTTTTTTGAAAAATTTAACTTGATTTATAATGAAGTAGGTTTTTTATCATTAGGTGGCAAACAAGTCGATCTCTCGCGATGGAAAGAAAAACCAACGCCTATAAACACCAAAGATGTTAATGATGATTTGCAATCAGTATGGCGGGAAGGAAATGTCACATGCATGCTACCATGCTTGCCACGGCTACATTACCTTTCAAACCGTACACTCTTCAGTGACAAGCACCGGCGCTGTTGTGACAGAAATGGGTAAGTTGGTACCAAATACATGAGCGAGACATTGCGGAACTCTTCTACCTAGTGGTTACGATGATGACTCGTATAGCCAATGATTCGCCTCTTACGAACTGCCTGGTAGAATAACAGATTGCATATTCTTCGAAGAGAAATCACACCAACACGGGATGTTTTGTAATTAGTATTAAATTAAAATAAAATAAAAGTAAATGAATTTCTAGATCAATAAAAAACACCACGCTGGCAAAAAATCAAGTAACTAGGATTTCATCGTATTAAGCCGGCAGTATAAAGATGCGTCCACACTTGTTACAATTTACCGAACATTATCCGGTGCCCGTATCAAACACAAGTGTTAGTACTGATTAATGTGGACGTATTTCGTTACGCGAACAATTGCTACGAACTGCAGTATGTTCAAACTATTACGAACACTAAAAGAAATTGCTGAACAGAGAATAAACAGGACAATGTGTGGAATTACGATGTACAAGCCGGGCCCAGTGTAGACGCGGGTTTGTGTACTTTTACGCAACTAAATTATGTGTTACGTGCTAATCCAACGAAAGTCAGTGTTTTCAAAGCATTTTCGCTATTGTCCGCGTGACCAGGACACGGCCACACTTGCATTTATGACACGTGTCAAAGTGCGTCCGATTACACGGATACATACAGACAGACAGTAGGAGTCGTGATGTGCCCCGGTTGGTACGTCTCCCACCCGCACCTCGCCGCCATGCTGTTCACTCATTCATGCACGTACGCATAATTATAAAAATCGTTGTATTCGTTGTTGTTTAATCAGTTTTTTTTTTTTGGCGACGAATAATTATTTAGACATGAAGTGGAGTCTCGACTTGTAAAATTTCATCGTACATGGTTTGTGACCATATGAGCATAACTTAGATCGTCCACATTTAGCGTAATATATCCTGTAACGATGTCACGTAGCCCGGTCCGTCGTTATGTCACAAGCGTGGCCGCACCTTTAAATGTACTCCAAAAATTGCCTTCAAAATTATTATAACTCCTGAGAATTCCCAAAAAAAGAGAATTCTCAAACAATATTAAATTAAATTTAGTAATTTATCCGTCTGTAACTTAAAATCATTTTGTTATCGTTACTCCGTGAGTTTTATATAGTCTACAGAAAATAGTACCTGAGTTTACATATTTTTTTTATTTATTTCCAAGGATAGCAAACAAGCGAATGGTTCTCCTGATGGAAAGAGATAATAACCACCTATACACAATGGATGTTAACGTTCTATCGCTATCCGTATGGCGGGGTTGGAATGCCACATGCATAAGTTAACTGGGTACTTTAAATTCCAAACCGATCATAAGAGAAGCAAGCACTGACACTATCGCGGTAGAAATAGGAAATGCGATGGTACTCAATCCTACGTATACATTGAAATGTTGTAGAAGTCACGATGTAATTGACACATATTAGCTTTCATTCGCTTCTTACGAGGTGCCTAGCAGTAGGGTAATTAAGAATACAAAGGAGCGAATTTAAAGGTAGGTTTTGAATAAGCTAAAAATGAGTGATGCAATTAAAAATGCAGTGGAACTATCGGGGAATAATACTCGTAAAATAGCAACAATGGTTGGTATTGTACGGGGATATCGTGATTAGCATAAACTGGTCTTTGCATAATTTTCCATGCAATGAGAACAACTTCATTAAGCTTCAGGGAATCGGACATTTTGTATTTAAATTAAGCGTTTTATTAATAACTAGCCTTTTCTGCGGTATAACTCACATAGGTCCCAATATCGTGGGAACATTGGGACATGTTACTTGTATTACTTAGGAATAATGTAGTTTTCTAAAAGGTGAAAGAATTATCAAAATCAGTTTGGTAGTTTCAGAGATAAATTATTACGAACAAACAAACTTTATACAAACACAATAAAGAAATACTTTATTGTGTTAGTATAGACCGCTCCGTTGGTCGAGTGGTTGACGAATTCTACGAATACGTGGAGCTCAGGTTGGTTTCCCGAATGGGACAAATACATACTAAAAGTTTTGCACTTCTAGCTAACCGGAACTATTTGAATTTCGAATGTAATATTTTCAAAACGTTGCAACCTTCTTAGTAATAATAAAACGATTAGCGGGAAATGATTTGTCAATTGTTTTTTTATCACACATCAAAGTTCTACGTACGCAACGAAAATGGAATTAAGTCGATAAGATTTTAGAGCGATGATTTTTTATGATATTAAAAGTTCTCTTTCTCTGCAAAACTGTGTCGCTCGTCTTCAAAATGCATTTGGGAGAGAAGCACCTTGTTTGAGCACCGTGAGGCGATAGTTTGCTGAATTTGAGAGAGGTCAAGTTTCTTTACATGACGAATTTCGTGAAGGGCGGCCTTCAACTGCCATCAACGAAAATAATGTGGCTACTGTTAAGCGGTTAATTGAAGAAAACCTCCGGATTACCTATGAGACAATTCTAGGACTATTGGGGATTGGTATGAGTCAAATTCAGAAAATTTTATACGAAGAATTGAAAGTTCGGAAACTTTGTTATCGTTGGATCCCTCATAAACTGACAGCGGAGCAGAAGCGGGCTCGCGGGGAATGGTGCTCACAGATGCTACTAGAGTACGACCACGGACATTCTAATGCTGTTTATGACATTGTCACAAGAGACGAAACGTAGATTTATTATTTTGAGCCCGAAAAAAAAACAGCAATCTTGTGAATGTGTGTTTGAAAATGAGAACAGGCCAACAAAAGTGAGA